>JAPPVO010000007.1:5443835-5657921 GCA_030407325.1 Camellia japonica
CATGTATTACGACGCTTTCAAACAGCTAACTCCGAGACACGGATTTGGCCCCCAGCAACTTCGCCATTGGTCGGTTTCAACTCACAACCGGAGTGGCCTTTGGGAAAAATTATCCTGCCGGTTAAAGCGGGATCAGTGGTCAAACAGGTTGAGTTCTGGGTATTGCAGGTGCCATCTACTTACAATCTGATCCTTGGCAGGGGATGGCTTCATGCAATGCAAGCCGTGGCATCAACCTTTCACCAAGTAATGAGATTCCCCTCGGCTATGGGGCAGTTGAGGAGATTGGGGGCGATCAGGTTATGTCAAAACAGTGCTTTGTGGCGGTCAATGGAAGCCGGGCTGCCAAGGGATTTGTTCAAATGATTGAGGGACCGGAGGACCGGTAGTGCTGGATGATGTGGGCACTAAGGCGGAAGACAAAGCCGTGGAAGGATTGGTGGAAGTGCGAATTGATACCGAGCAGCCGGACAAGTTCTTCTTGCTCGGCTCCACCCTCACAGCCCACGAAGGACCGAGATGGTGGAGTTCCTTATGGCCAACATTGAAGTTTTCGCATGGTCGCCTTATGACATGCCCGGCCTCGATCCAAACTTTATCTGCCATCATCTCAATGTCTTCCCCGGAGCCAAGCCGTCATTCAGCGAACAAGGAGGTCAGCATTGCATCACGCCGAGGTAGTGGCGGAGGAAGTCAAGAATCTGCTTGAGGCGCGAGCAATTCAGGAAGTTCACTATCCTCGGTGGATTTCAAATACAGTCGTTGTACCGAAGAAGAATGGGAAGTGGCGGGTTTGCGTTGATTACAAGACCGTCAACCGTGCCTGTCCGAAAGACAGCTTTCCTTTGCCTAGAATTGACCAGCTTGTTGATTTGACGGCTGGCCATGACAGGCTAAGTTTCTTGGACGCTTACCGGGGCTATCACCAGATTGCCATGCACGGCCCCGACCAAGAAATCACTTCATTTACTACCCCAAGGGGACTCTTCTGCTACCGAGTTATGCCTTTTTGTTTAAGAACGCCGGGGCAACTTTCCAAAGGATGGTGACCAAGATGTTTGCTCCTTTGCTGGCCGGACAATGGAGGCTTACATTGATGACATGGTGGTGAAGAGCAGGCAACAAACAAATCATTTGTCCGACCTAGCCGAGATGTTTGCCATCCTAAAGAAGCATAAGTTACGCCTGAATGCGTCCAAGTGTGCCTTCGGTGTGGGATCCGGAAATTTTAGGATTCTTAGTCACAAACCGAGGTATTGAGGCGGACCCTACACAAATCAGAGCCGTCCAAGAGTTAAAGCAGCCTAGCTCGGTGAAAGACGTGCAACATCTGGCCGGAATGGCCGCCGCGCTTAATCGATTTATAAGCCGGTCATCAGATCGCTGCCGTCCTTTCTTTCAGTCCTTGAAGTCCAAGTTCTCATGGGATGAAGAATGCGACCGAGCGTTGGCCGAGCTCAGGAATATCTGTCCTCAGCGCCATTGTTGGTCACGCCGGTGCCTGGGGAAGAGCTTTATCTTTATCTGGCCGTATCGCAGCATGCAGTCAGTGCGGTGCTTGTTTCGGGCTGAAGGAATCAAGCACCTCCCCATCTTTTATGTCAGCAAGACCTTGCTACCGGCAGAGACTAGGTACCTGCCTCTTGAAAAACTTGCTTTGGCATTAATGATGGCTTCAAGAAAGTTGGCGCACTACTTCCATGCACATACTATCGTCGTCTTGACCGAGTTCCCCCTCAAAGCTCTATTTGAACGGCGGATTTTTCTGGCCGCATTCTTAAGTGGGCGGTCGAGTTGGGGCAGTTTGATGTGAAGTTTCAGCCGCGCACTGCCATCAAAGCCCAAACTTTGGCCGACTTCGTTGCCGAATTCTCACCTGGAACTCATCCGGTATGCCCGGTCGATATTACCGCGGCAGATGATGAGGTGCGCGCCAGTTCATCAGAGATACTACCAGTGGTGGGGTTCGCGGCGCGGACGAAGCGCGCACCACCGCAGTGGCCTACACTTCTACAATGCCAACAACCGGTGACGCGATGACAGAGTTGGGTGTTGTTATTCCACCACTCTGCCCGGTACACCGCATCACCAAGGGGGGTCATGGAACTACTCAGCACAGAGCCTGCGGCCGGCATAATACCGACGCCTGGTGATTCGCCTACGGACTTAGGCGTGGCAGACCGACTTGCTGAGTCCGGTGCCGAATCACCAAGGGGGCTGGAGTGGGGCCAGTGAGCGCAGAACTTGAAACCGGACGGCCGAGCAACCCTGATCGTAGCACCCCTCACCACTCGCAGGATCCATCAGTTTGCTGGAAGCTTTTTGTGGGGGAAATGTGGAAGCTTTTTGTTGACGGGGCGTCCAATCGTCACGGTGCTGGGCTGGGTATTGTTCTTATCTCCCCAGATGGCCTAACCATTGAACATTCTATCACCCTTGGCTTCCCAGCATCTAACAACGAAGCTGAGTATGAGGCCCTTCTGGCCGGGCTCGAGAGCGCAATCCAGATGAAGGCTGCCGAGCTAATGGTGTACAGTGACTCCCAA
This sequence comes from Camellia japonica, assembly GCA_030407325.1. Classification (NCBI taxonomy): domain Eukaryota; kingdom Viridiplantae; phylum Streptophyta; class Magnoliopsida; order Ericales; family Theaceae; genus Camellia; species Camellia japonica. The sequence goes on from JAPPVO010000007.1 coordinate 5,446,382, forward strand.
CTTGTGGTTAACCAAGTTTCTGGGATCTACGAGGCAAAGGATGACCGCATGGCGAAGTACCAAGCTCTGGTCAGGGAGCGCATCAAGCAGTTTCAGGCAATCAGAGTCCAACAGATCGGCCGAGAAAAACAGCCGAGCTGATGAGCTGGCCGGCCTGGCATCGATGGTAGATAGTACGTCTCCAAATCCCTTGTTAATTGACTTTCTTCCACGACCAAGCATTGAAGATACCGGGCAGACGGAAGTACTCTGCGCCGAGCTGGGTCCGTCGTGGATGGATTCAATCATTTTGTTCCTCCGAGACCGGATTCTACCAACCGAGAAGAAGGAAGCACACAAATGCCGGGTAAAGTCAGAGCGGTTTTGGCTCTCTCCATCTGGCGCGTTGTATAAGAAGTCCTTCTCTGGTCCTTACTTAAAGTGTGTGCACCCGAGCAGTGTGGATGCATTCCTGCACGAAATTCACGAAGGCATTTGTGGCAGCCACACCGGGGGCAGATCCTTGGCCTACCGAGCTATTTCACAAGGCTATTGGTGGCCGTACATGCAAGCTGACGCGCAAAAATATGTCCGGAAATGTGAGAAGTGCCAGAAATTTGCACACCAGATCCACCAGCCGGCCCGAGAACTTATTCCCCTCACCAGCCCTTGGCCTTTTGCAATGTGGGGGCTAGATATAGTGGGACCCCTCCCAACTGCACCGGGCAACCGCAAGTTCTTTATCGCGGCGACGGACTACTTCACCAAATGGGTTGAAGCCGAACCTTTGACAACTATCAAGGAAAAAGACGTGAAGAGTTTGTCTGGCAGAATGTGGTAACGCGGTTTGGCGTCCCCAAGATCTTGATTTCTGACAACGGCACCCAGTTTGACGGTCGCCTATTCAGAGGTTTTTGTGAAGATTTGAAGATTGAATTCTACAACTCCACTCCGGCTTACCCACAGTCCAACGGTCAAGCCGAGGCGTCGAACAAGATTATATTGGATGGGTTAAAGAAAAGGTTGGAAAAGGCAAAGGGAAAGTGGGCCGAGGAACTTCCCAGCGTCCTTTGGGCATACCGGACTACCCCGCGGCGTTCTACCGGGGAAACTCCATTCGCTTTGGCTTATGGCATGGAGGCAGTCATTCCCTTGGAAGTCGGCATGCCCACCCTCAGAAGTGAAAGTTTTGAGCCCGCTCTGAACACCGAGGCTATTGCTCTGGAATTAGACCTGGCTGAAGAGCGCCGGGAAAAGGCTCTCATCCATGTGGCAGCCTACCAGCAAGAACTCTCCAGGAAGTACAACAAGATGGTGCACCCCAGACCGTTCAAGGTGGGTGATTGGGTCCTGAGGAAAGTTATGGGAAATACCCTGGTGCCAGGAGAAGGCAAGCTAGGGGCAAATTGGGAAGGACCATACAAAATAACCGGTCTGGCGGGCAAGGGGGCATACCACCTGGAGGACTTGGATGGTAGAGCAATACCTCGGCCATGGAATGCGGCCAATCTCAAAGTGTACTATTTCTAGCTATTGTTTTGTTCGCAAAGAAGAAGCTTTTTGCATTACACTTCAGAATGTAATTCTTTTTTGTCAATATATACAAGTGTTCTTTGCCTTCGTTAAATTGATATTTTGTTCAAATTAAGCATGCCCAACCGAGATGGATTAAGTCCGGTTGGAAGAGTTGGTGTTTTGCCCAACTTTGGAATTCCCAACCGAGATGGATTAAGTCCGGTTGGAAGAGTTGGTGTTTTGCCCAACTTTGGAATTCCCAACCGAGATGTTTTGCTCCGGTTGGAAGAGTTGGTGTTTTGTCCAACTTCGGATGCCCAACCGAGATGTTTTGCTCCGGTTGGAAGGGTTGGTGTTTTGTCCAACTTCGGATGCCCAACCGAGATGTATTGCTCCGGTTGGAAGAGTTGGTGTTTTTCCAACTTCGGATGCCCAACCGAGATGTTATTGCTCCGGTTGGAAGAGTTGGTGTTTTGCCCAACTTTGGATTCCAACCGAGATGTTTTGCCCCGGTTGGAAGAGTTGGTGTTTTGCCCAACTTCGGAGGCCCACCGAGATGTTTACTCCGGTTAGAAAAGTTGATGTTTTGTTCAACTAGATATTTCTTGCCGAGATGTTTTGCTCCGGTTAAGAAAAGTTGGTGATTTGTTCAACTTTGTTATTACTAACCGCGATGTATATTCCGGTCCATGTAGTTTTGTTCTGCTTAAATACGTAACCGAGTTATGCATTCCGGTTAACAATGTGTTCAAGTTTATGATATATACTGCGGTGCTTGGCTGAAGACAGAACTGGTGACAACTGTGCAAACACTTAGCAAAAATATCAAGTTTTTTCATTAACAGAAAGATCATACAATAGATGGGGTCAGAGCCCGGTTACATCAGGATTGCAGAAAGCCAACACAAAAAGAATAGAAAAGAAACCTAAGCTAGGGGGGAGAGATCAGGGAACTCCTCATCAGTCTCCAGGTTAACCGTGGTGGTTTGGTCCTGGACACCAGTCTCGGCTTGGCCGGGCTGTTCCTGTGCGGCTTGGTCCTCTCCTTCAGCACCTTCATCACCTTCTTCTTCAAGTCCTTCCTCGGCCTCGGCTTGCAATGCACTGAAGACGTCATTGGCGTAAGGAATGAGGTATGTCGGTAGGAAGGCAGCCGGCGGAGTGGCAAACACGTCGGTATCCGGGCCCTGACCGAGCTGTTCACAGGCAGCCTTCCATCCGGCCTTGAAGTAAATATCCTGCGAGGCGAAGACTTGCTTTTTGTAATTTTCCTCGGCTTCGTTGAAGCCGGCGTTATTGGCATCCTCGCGGTCTTTTGTCCGGGATTCCTTAAGGGCGTCCAGCTCGGCTTGGAGCTCGTCTCGTTTTTTCTCGGCCGCATCTAGTTGACCGAGCAGCCGGTTGTTGTCAGTGTTTGCTATTTCCAACGACGACTTTGCTCGGCCAAGCTCGGTCTGGAGGCTTTGCACTTGGCTGGCACTGTCAGACGCCTTCTGCCGCAGCCGGTGAATACGCTCCAGAACCAGGTGTTGTTTTTGAATGGCCTGCAAACACCAAAGTTAATTAGAGAAGGAACCGGACAAACACTTGTGAAAATTCTGGAGGAAGATTGACTTACCCTGGCCATGGACTTAACTGAAGATTTCACCAACCGAGTGTCTGGGACGTGGTCGCTGCCAACCACGTCGCTCGGTAGTAAGAGTGCCTTGGAGAGATCGAAGGCAAGCAGGTGCTCCTTGTCAGCCTTGATCGAAGCGTTTGCCGGGATGTCCTGACCCCGGTGTTTCAAATGTGGGCGCCAGGCAGGTATTGGGTTGGCCGTTTCAGTTGGTTGCTCGGCCACCAGCTCGGCGGATGGGTCCGCGCGGGCTCTTTTTCCAGCCCGGCGAGCAGTTGGTTGCTTGCTGGATTGACCGGCTGCCGGGGAAGAAAGAGCGATCACGGCATCGCTTGGTTGTCCGGTGGCTGGCGAGCGGAGAGCAACGGTTGGTATCTCGGCCGATGTGGCGGTCATCAGGTTCTTGATTCTGCTTCTTTTGGCCATCTCTTGCTCCTCGGTCAGACGGATGAATGGAATGTCTGGCAAGGTTGGGTCTGGTGGAGGTGATGGAGCGCGAAGGAAGTCAGTGACTTTACTCCGGCGGGGAGCAGAATATCTGTAGGTGGGAGTATAGCCGAGCAGTTGGTTGCAATCTCGGTCGCGGTAGCGGAGCGCGGTCCTGATTGCCTCTACGTTGGGGAACTGATAGTTGGCTTGTAGGGCTTGGATTGCTGCAACAGAAACAAGGAAAAATCATTAAGTACAGAAACATAAGGTAAATCAACCGAGCTAATGTACGCGGCTTACATGATCTGCCGAAGTTTTTGCTTATCATCCAGCCTGGTACCTCGGCTGTCTCGTAATTGCCGGACACCCAGAAGAAATCATCGTCGTGAAGATCCTTGTCTGGTGTGCCGGTCACGATTTTCTCTCTGCCCGGTCTAATTTTAAGATAATAGGCGAGATCGTCGCCGGTATGGCCTAACGTGTATTGGCGAAGGATCTCGGCTAAACCTAGGCTTATGCCTAGCCGGTTATTTATTTCGTGCACACCGTTTATTATCCGGTATGTGTTCGTGGATACTTGGGTTGGAGCTAGGCCGGTCCGGCGCAAGAACTCGGTCATCAGCGGATTGACGGGAAAGCGAAGGCCCCCTTCTACTATTGATAGCACGGTGAAGGGGCATCGGTCGAGTCTGCCCCAGGGTGTTGTCTTCTCGGGCGCCAGCTCTAAGTGGACGTCGGCCGGGATGCCGTACTCCTCTCTAAACGCGTTCAACGCGACTGGAGTGTCCACTAGATAGCGAAATTTCCCCATATGGCCGAGCTAGTCTATCTCGACCAGGGTGGTTTGGCACTGTGCTAAAGGTGGACGTTGCTCGGTCTTGAGAGCCTCAGATGTGGTCAAGGTCCCCTTGGACTCTGCAGGAAAAGGATGGCAAGGGTGAGTGTGAGCGCGGTCGCGCAAATTGAGCTTGACTTTAGCTCGGTTATGAAGAGTGCCAAATCACCTCGGTTGTCAAAACTTAGCAAGGAGCTCGGTCGCCCAAGCGGACCAGATATTAGCCCGGTTGAGCGACCAGGTCCTTTTTGCTACCACGGTTTTTGCTGGGTTGGAGATAAACATGTTACTTGCTCGGTTCTAAGAGTTTTTTTGGATCAAATGGAGACCAGGAGCCCGGTCCGCACCAGTTCTTCAGTGTTCTTCAAGGGAAATGAAGAACACCATGAACGTTTGAAGGTCATGGGTGGTATTCGGTGCCCAAGCCCTAAAAACTACGTTTTTCTACCCTAACGTGTGAAATATCATAGAAAATGACCATAAAGGGGGAGTTGAAGGACTTACCAGGCTGGGGCAATGAGTTCCTCTCCTTTGAGCTTGAGATCAGCAACGGAGAGGGAGAGGCAAGGGCTCTGTAGAGCTTCGAATGGCAGGGGATCAGTAAGGAAGGAATGAGGAGGGATTGTGGCCTGTATATAGGCTGAGAACCGCCAAAATTCGAATTTCATTCGACGGCGGTTGGCCGCTCGAGGACGAATGGGGGGGCGCCACCTGTCGTCATTAATGACGGCATCAGAGTTGAAGAGACGTGGGGCAGGTGAGGCGTCAGCCGAGCAAAACGAAGAGACGGACTAGAGTCGATGAGTTAACCGGGCTAGACTTGAAACAGGAATGTCCAACTAGCCCGGTCACCATTTCGCGCTCCGACAACCGAGGAGGTGTAATCTCGGTCGAGGTGTATAATCCCAGTCACGCTTTTGCGGACGGAATTAAGGGGCAATTGAGAGGGAGATTTATGATCCGGAATTGGGCCGAGGCAACGGCCGAGAAGATTGGCAGCCGAGTGGATCATGGCACCGAAATGATCCCCGGTCCAAATAGAATTGGGCTACTGGGCCCTGGGCTGGGCGAGTGTTGGGCTGGGTATGCGCCGCCCAGTCCGTATGTATGTTGCTCGGCTAAGGCGACGCTCGGTTGGACCGAGCTACGTGGATGGCATAGGCGAAGCCGGTCAGGTTGGACGGCGTCCCGAAAGGTGTCATCGACCGAGGTACTTGCCTGCTCGGTAGAAGGCCAACCACAGTCAAGCGGACTGACCAGCGCCCGGAAAGGCGCGGTCAGCCGAGATACCCAATTGCTCGGCCAGGAGGCCGGCAGCAGGCGTTCGTAAGACATCTCTGGCTCGGCGGTGCCGAGGTGCTGCCTAGCCCGGTTCTCTTGATAAAAGCCAGTAGAGTGCTAGGGCGTAAAGCATAGCCCGGCCGTGGATAGAGCAGCTCGGCTGCCGGGCTTCAGCAGAGAAGGCTGGCATTTGGGATTAGGTAATGTCCAGCATGGTGTGACCTGACAGAGGCATGGTTTATGTGCTGACAGATGGGATAGCAGAGCCACGTGTAGAGAGGTCATTGGGAGTAGATATGAAGCGCAGAGAGGTATATAAACAAGTCGGCGCCACCCCTTACGGGGATGGACAATTTTTGTAAGTAAGACTTACACTCAAACTCTCTCCCTTCTCTCTAGTCATTTTTCCAGGTGTGTGGTTCTAACTTGAGCGTCGGAGGTGTTTTCCGGCCACACACCGCCGGGTAGCTCACCGCTTTTGCACTTTCAGGTGATCGGACAGCTGAGGGACTTGGAAGAAAGGAAGTGCGGGTAGCCGGAATATTTTCCCCCCGCACAACAACACTGTCCGAAAATTATGACATGATGTAAGTGTTTACTTGAAGGAAAATGTTTGGGACTTCTTTTGGAGATGACCTCTACACTCCTAAAGTGATCATGACCCTCTATGTATGTGTGGAATCTACTCATGTATATATGAAGTTTATATCATGAATGATTCAAATTTGTGGAGGTCTCAATCATTGATGAAAAACAACTTTTCATGTTGAGAAATTATTTAATATTCTTAAAATAAATTTAAATGGGAGTCTAAATTAATAGCTATTAACTTCAACTGTGAAAAAGCAGTGTGAATAGTGTCAATTAATAAATGAAATGAGGTATCATCAAAGAGCATTGAGTAGTTTCTCCTCCATATCTCATTATGGGAGAATTCTATCGTATACACTTCTTATCATATGTATATATTCTTATATTATTTTTTTTTTAGTTTAACCGATTTTTTATTTTAATTATGACTTATGAAATTATATCTTATGTAGTGTTTGATTGTGATTTTTTTTTTTTTTTAAGTTATGATTCAAAAAGTATGAAATTATGTCATTTTTTTTTAAAAAATTATAAGATACATATGATACATACCTTTTGAGGGGTGTGTACCATTGTCTTTCCCGTTATTATAGGTTCAATGGAAAAGAAATATAAATTTTTCTTGGTATCAAATTTAAATTATTAATTATTAATTAATTAGTTTACTTCGGCCTCCCCATAAACAATTTACACCTACAATTATGATTCAAATTTCTACCATAACTTCATTAGAATTAAATGTTAATTTTTTATTATTTATTTACAATGTTGAATAATAATTTAATTTATAATATATATTTTATCATTATTTTAATGAACCGGACATAAGAATAAACATTTTATTGAACTACTCATTCCAGTCTCACCTTCATTTTAGTGAATCAAGCACAGGTAAGCATTGAAATAGATATTAAGATAAAAAAATCATTTTATTCCACCCACTAACTGAACCAAACAGAGCAAACAATATGGGTTGTGAACTTGCACTAGAGAGAGATTTCGCATTCATTGCCACATTTATGAGCAAAGATCAGGCCTGATCCTGAGATTTTCAGAGCTTAAAATTGATGATCAAGTAATAAATATCACTAAATTATTTGGAGTCTTTTACATATATTTTTTTTATTCAACGAAATTTTTTTCGAAGTTAAAGAATAAAAGATTTGTGTCAAAATTATAAAAAATACTTAGCATTACATTACAATAACTAATAAATATCACTTGATCCAGGCTCTTCTTGCATTTTTAGAAACAAATAAATCAATCACACTTGCTCTAAATTTTTAAGAAATTCGTTAGTGCTCTGTTGTGCCGTTTCTCTCAAATTTTTAGAAAAATTGAATTAAGAGTTAGGATTAAGAATTAGATGGGAAGAGGGAATGGGCCCTTTTAATTTTGAATGGGCCTTTTAATTTTTTAATGAGTCAATTTATTTTACATTACTTTGGGTCTTTTTTAATTTTGTTTAGACTTAAAACATACATAATATATTACGCTAAACTATAATAGAAGGGAGTTTTTTTTGGGTCTATTTTAAAGAGCCCTAAGCCATGATCTGGTGGGCCTATACACAGGGTCGGCTCTGGTTGCTTACATTTATATATCTAGTTCCATGAAATTCTTGTTTTTTTTTAAAAAAAAAAAAATTTAAATTACAATTATATATAAATAAACTATCAAAATAGGAGAGAAACTAAAAAAGAAATTTGAAGTAAATTAGTTTTATACGCAAATGAAAAGGTCTTCCGATCTCTTAGTGAGCCTCAATGAGTGGCTAAACTGTTGTCCCTTTAGAATTCAAGGCCACCATTGTTCATAAGATCCGAAAGAAAGGAGTGAAACAGAAATTCAATTTTATTCCAAAAAATCTTTTTAAAAATAAAATGTAAAAAAGTAAAATCCAAATTCATTGGACCTTAGAAAGCTATGTAGCCTATAGGCACAAACTACAATTTGTTCATATTACAATCCGTGATCAAATTTTTTTTTTTATCCCATTATAAACTCAAATTGCTAGATATAAAGAAGAAGACAAAGAAAGAAGAGAAAATGGAGCCAAGCCATATAGAGGCAGCAAAACAAAACCAGAACTTGCCACGTAATTTGTACATGCAGTGCACTGAAACTCACCAACTATTACAACCACATTTTTGTTTATTTTTTGAGAAAATTATTCATTACATTATCATTGATCAAAGTGAGTCAAATCAATTATATTTATTTTATTTTTAACGTTTTAAGTTTATAATTCAAAATTTCTCAATTATTACTTTCTTTTCATAATCTATTTCTTTAGATCGACTCTATTTATCTTATTTTTTAACATTTTTATCTTAACAAGTTGAGTTGATAATTCAAAAATTCTCAATTATTACTCTTTGATTAGTGATTTTTTAGGACCCATGTCTTCATTTGTATGTAAATCCACACCATATACACATTAGGGGATCCATTTTCTGTCCCTTGTTTTTTTGTAAATTTGTTTTCACTAGTATGACGTCATTTGATAGAAACTTTGATTAATGTGATAGAAAAAGAATTGAAGACTAAGACAAGAGGGAAGAGGACAGTGATATTCAGCTGGGTCTAACGTGACCTCATTTCCAAAAGATAACCAAGACAAAGCTTTGGGGGGTTACAAACTTCGTCATACAATCTCCCCACTCTCTAGTCAAAAGTGATGTTAGTGAAAATCTTGAAACCCATCACTATTACTTTCTCTCATCATCTTCTTCACAATTTTGTAACGCAACTTGAAATATTTTCTATCAAATAATTTCTTATTAGAAGATCATACCCAGGATTTGAAATGTGCCTATGATATTCTAGACTAATAAAGTTCCAAATTGAAATTGTTTCAATAAGACACAAACTAAAAAGGGGAGCGATTTGAGCCTATTTTTAAGGTACCAAAAATAAGAAAATGCTATTGGTTCTAAATTTTTTATCAAATAAATGATCAAATGTCTCACATAGATGTGGAGTCTACAAAATTACGGATCCCATATCCGTATGAGATATTTAATCATTTATTTAATAGAAAATTTGATATTTTTACCATTACCCAAAATAATGAACAGGTTAGACCTTGTATTATCCTACCGACCAAAATTTGAGTAGGTCAGTTTCACTTGTTTTATTATCAGTGCTTTTATTAATTCGAAAGAGCCACCAACCACCTCTTGAGCTGATAATTTGAAAATACTGAGTAATTATTTGTTTTTTACTGCTTTTTAAAGTCACATGTCCAGCTGCATGCAACTCTACCCCACGCGTCCATCTTGGGTAAGCCTTTTCGTTCATTTCTTCTTTATTTTTAAATTACTTTTTATTAATTTTATTACGAAAAAATCAAGTCAACGCGAAATAAAAGTTTGCTGAAAATTTGTTAATACGATCCACTTTTGATGAATCCTACATTTTGTGTTCGGTATCCATATGTCGGCAAACCTTTCAATCCCTCTCGTCTTTATTTTAAATCAATTTTTTATCAGTTGGTTGTTGAACACATAAACCAAAAACAGAATACACTAAATTCTATAAAAATTGTCCAAAAAATTCTCCTTTAAAAAATTCGATAAAATTACAAATACACCTCTGAAATTTACTTGAATTACAAATTATTTTCTATAATTTTAAAAATTACATTATGCCCCTAAGGTTTCTAACAAATAGGTCATTTTGTTAATAAATCATCAAGTTAATCAACAGTTTTTAATAATGTTAAAATTTTATTTCAATTAATAATTTAATTATTATATAGGTGAACATTTAAAAATTTTATTTTTTCAATTAATTCTGTTAAATAAAAAATTCTGACAGGAAAATATTTGTAATTTTTCAAACCACATGAGATAATTTATATTTTAAGTAAACCTTAAGAGATGTATTTATAATTTATCCTAAAAAAATCTTATTCATCTATATATATTCTGTGTGATATATTTTTGTGTTCATACACTTACTCTCTCCTTATTTATACGTGACATGAGAGAATTTAAGACACATCAGAGAGGACAGTAATTGAAACCAATGTACACAGCTTTTGGGGTTGTTACAAACTCATATCACTCTCTCCATTCAAAAACCAATGTACATGAAAATCTTCATCTTCTTCTTCTTCACTCTCTCTCATTCTCTCCCTCTCTCCACCACATCACGATGGATCGTTGACGCCCCATCAGGGCACCGTGTCAAATTAATGTGCGTGAACTGGCCTGGACACCTGCACGCCATGGTAGCCGAAGGCCTACACAAAAAACCACTCAAACACATCGCGGCTTTCGTAGCTTCAAACGGGTTCAACTGCGTGCGACTCACGTGGGCAACATACATGTTCACGAGGGATAACTATACAAACATCACAGTCTCGGAGTCTCTTGATTCATGGGGGTTGAAAGAGGCCATGGCAGGGATGGCTGAGAATAACCCCGAGTTGTTGAAGATGAGACTGAGTGAAGCACAGAGAGCTGTGGTTGATGAGCTTGGAAAACATGAAATCATGGTGGTTTTGGATAATCATGTTAGTTTGCCTAAATGGTGCTGTGATGAGAATGATGGAAATGGGTTCTTTGGGGATGAGTATTTTGATCCCAGTGAATGGTCGCAAGGCTTGTCTATGGTTGCTAAGCAGTATAAAGGCATACCTACTGTGAGTGAATTCTTTGAAACTGCCTAAATTTTGGTTGGTACTATGTTCATTTTTATTTTTTTATACTATGATAATTGATTCCCCCCCCCCCCCCCCCCCCCCCCCCCCTCCGAATTTAGCACAGAAAATTCAATGTCTTTTCATGGTAAAATTTTAGATTATAATTTTCAAAAATGCTACGCTTCAGGAAAAAAAAAAACAGGAAAACCTTCAGGAAAATGGAGGAGGAGGAGGAGGAGGAGAGGAGGAGGCCGATCGTCGCAGCCGCCGGTCGTCTGCCCAGCCCCGGTCGTCTGCCCAGCCCCGCCATCGCACGCCTCCGCCTCTGCCCACCTCCTCCTCCGCCTCTGCCCATTTTGATGGCCCCCTCCAGTTCCTCCTCCTCCCCTCCCCCTCCTCCCCTCCTCCTCCACCATTTTCCTGAAAGTTTTCCTGTTTTTTTTTCCTGAAGCGTAGCATTGCTCTATAATTTTTGGGTGTTTATCTTTTCTGAATTGTTATTGTCATTTTGTAGAGAACTATACATTTATACTTTCAGTTTGTTTGAATTGAGTGATTTGAGAAGATATCAAATTTTTCTTTATTTTTTTTTCCCTCTTTACTAAAAAAAATGTACGGTCATTTTAATTCTCATGAATTGGATGAATACTTAACTTTTGACATAAATTATACAAAATAATCATTATAACTTATAAGAATTTTAGAGATTAAATGTTTTAGTTTTTAAAAGTGAAAATTTTGTTATAAAAGATATTTAAGGATCAATTTCCATCATCATAAGAATCGTTACCAAAAAGTCGTCCTGAAAAGTCAAAAAGAAGGCCTTTAGCGATGAAATTTTGATAATGTCACTAATAAATAGACTTTTAGAGACAAAATAATTTAGTCTCAAAATGATTTATATTTTGAGACAAAAAATTTGGTCCAAAAGGATAATAATTCATTATTAATGTCCAATTTTCATTACTAAAAATATAATAACTGTACTTTTCGCAATAAAAATATTTGATCATTAAAAAATAATTTTATTCTTAAATTTTGATTTTTAAAACGTTAATTTTTATTTTATTTTTGGTAGTGAATTCACCCTTAAGTTGGAATCTCACAATTTTAAAAGTAATACTTAAAAGCTGAATTGGAACTACTAAACAATAGTCCCTTTTTATTTGCATAACAAAATATTTTTTATTTGCACTTTTTTTTTTTCAAACGAGAGGAATATACTATTTTCTCAGTATCTTTCCTAAATTATCCACACATAAAAAAGAAAAAATATCTTTTGCTTTCTCCTTTCATTTCTCAATAAATCACCCTATTTGCTTTTTGGACTTGATTTCTCTCCAATCACTCATCTGAATTGGAGGATGTTGTTCGTGTCATAAGAGTATAGATCTAATTTCGATTATCAAATCATTTATTTTGTATACTTACATATATATTATTGAGTTTTGCAACCTAATTATTAATTTTCATTTGCGAATATCCATGTATGTGTAAACGTATACATCTATAGGTAACCCAACTAGCAAAAGAGAGCAATCATTAGTTCATTAATTTCATATTTCTTTTATTATTGAAAACAGTTCGGTTGCTTTCATGAGGTTGATTTCATTCATACTTAAATCATGTTTGTAGTTTGAATAATGATGTGCAAATATGATGTAACATTTATCATAGACTCATATTTCAATTTTGAAAATTTCATTGTTCTATGAATTAATAATTTTTTATAAAATTTATTAGTTTATATAATAGTTCTTATACCTGCACTGAAATCAATCACATAATCAGACACAACTCTTATACATGAATAAATATGGACTCATAAAAAGATAAGACTCATCTCATATAAAAAAACTGAATTGGATTATGACTTTTATTTATTTATGTATTCCTAAACTTTTTCGCTTTTTGTTTATATAAAGAAATTTCTTATAGTTTACTTTAGGCTCAACAAAGGAGAGAGAAGAAATTCAATGTTTTCCCCTCTTAAAAAAAATAATAAATACCACCACCACCAACAACTATACATAACGGGCCTGTTTAGTAATATTTACGTTTTTAGTTTATATTTACAAAAATTTTATAAACTGATTTTTGTTTATTTTTAAAAAAATATAAATTACAAATGCGTTTGGTTTAGACAAAATGTTTAAAAAATTTTAAAAATATAAAAAAGAGTGAGAAATGACAAGTGGTGGCGGGTGGTGGTTGGTGACGAGTGGTGGCGGCGGAAGATGGCGGTGGAAAATGATGACGGGTGGTGGTGGCGAAAGACGGTGGTGGAAAATGGTGGTAGGTGGTGGGTGATGGTGGCAGAAGACGGTGGTGGAAAGTGGCAAGTGGATGGGTGGTGGTGGCGGAAGACGGTGGTGGAAAGTGGTGGCAAGGGGTGGGTGGTGACGGCGGAAGACGATGGTGAAAAGCGGTGGCGGGGGGGTGGATGGTGGTGGCAGGTGGGTGGTCGATGGCAGGTGGGTAGTAGTGGCGGGTGGCTGGTGGGGCGGTGGTGGTGGTGGCGGTGGTGCGAGTGGGTGATGGTGGTTGGTAGATGGGTGGTGAGTGGTGGTGTGGTGGCGGGGGTGAGTGGTGGCGACGAGTGGGTGGTAGGTGGTGGTGAGTGGTGGTGGGGGTTTGGTGGTGGCGGGTGGGTGGCAGGTGGGTGGGTGGTGGGTGGGTGGGTGGGTGGTGGTGGGTGGGTGGGTGGTAGATGGGTGGTGGGTGGTGGTGGTGGTGGCGGGGGGTGGTGGTGGTGACGAGTGGGTGACAGGTGGGGGTGGCGGGTGGTGTGGCAGGTGGTGGTGAGTGGTGGTGGCGGAAGACGGTGGTGGAACATGGTGGCGGGTGGTGGCTAGTGTTGGGTGGTAAAAAAAAAAAAAAACTGAAAACTCAAAACAGAAACATATTTTTTGGCCAAATTTATAAACTGAGACAATTGATTTATAAATCAAAAATTTACCAAACAAGTTTTTATTTGAATTTTTAAAATTTTTGTAAATATAAACTGAAAATTGAAAATGTAAGTGTTACCAAACGGTACCAACATAATTTATAAGAGAATCCAAATTTTATTTTACTCAAAACAGGTGGTGGCTATGAGCATGCGAAACGAGCTACGTGGGCCACGCCAAAACGAGGACGATTGGTACAAATACATCGAAATGGGCGCAGAAGCGATCCACAAAGAAAACCCAGATGTGCTAGTGATTATCTCTGGGCTTTCATTCGACACCAATCTCAGCTTCTTAAAACAAAAGCCCTTGGGCCTGAACTTGGGCTCCAAGTTGGTCTATGAGGCCCATTGGTACTCATTTGGTGACCCACTAGACAAGTGGACGCAACAAACAAACCAATACTGTGCAAATGTGACTCAATGGTTCATCGACAAGTCGGGTTTTTTGGTCACGGGTCCCAACCCGGTTCCTCTGTTTTTGAGTGAGTTTGGTTTTGATGAGAGAGGTGCGAATGAGAGAGATAATAGGTATTTTAATTGCTTGTTGGGCCTTTTGGCAGAGAGAGATTTGGACTGGGCTTTGTGGACTTTGCAAGGAAGTTATATGCTTAGGGAAGGCCAAGTTGGGATGGAAGAGGTGTATGGGGTGTTGGATGCTAATTGGGACCAGCTTAGAGATTCAAAAATACAAGAAAAGTTGGGACTTATACAACAGATTGCCCAAGGTTAGTATGGTTCATTTCATTTTAGTTTTCATTTATAATCTAATAAGAAATTTTAGGAAAATGATTTGCAAACGTTATTTTTATACATAAAATTCATTCAAGATGATACTTTAATGACTCTTTTTGCAATCCTGACCCATAATAATCTGTATACTTTAAATTATTTTAAATATGCACTATTTCTTTATGCTGTGTTTGGTTGGGGGATTTGATGAGGGATTTGGAAAGGGAAATGGAAAAGGAAGGTGAAATATGAATAAAACATACCTGCATTTCACCTAGTTTCACACACCTTTTCCCTTTCCCTTTCCAAATCCCTTCCCAAATCCCCCAACCAAACACAGCATTAATGGAAAAGATGAAACGTAGAGTGGCCATTTGGGAAGAGGAGTAAAAAGTTACGTTTTGTAACATGAGAAAAAAAGCCATGGGCAGTTACAAATGCAACAAAACCATTTGGCAAGTGATAAAAACTCAGACTTGTGAAATTATGAAACTACCCTCATGTTAATAACACACACATGGGTAAAAAAGTAAATTTATTAAGTTGGATAAGGGTATTTTGGTCATTTTAATGTGATGTGACACCATAAACAAATATTAAATCAAAAAGCAAAAAAGTAACTTTTTACCAACTTTCCAAATCATTTCCAAAAAGCTAAAAGGTTTGGTAAAAAATCAAAAACTAACTTTTTACCAACTTTCCAAAATACTCCAAAGTGATTATTCAATAATATAAGCAAAATCCATACATTTCATTTTCTGGATACTATTAGGGATACACAATCCTTTGTCCCTTTGTTATTAATATACTACTAGCCATGTAATATTCATGCCCCAAGATTCTCATAGTTTGAAATTTTTAGCACATCATGTGTCATTGAGAATAAAGGGATAGATATTTTGGCACACCAAGTCTTTACCCTCATTCGTTATATGATATGAGATGTTTTGTATTCAAATTTTCCCATCTCTATCCCAAAAAATTCATATCCCCCAAGTCATGTGTTCAGATTACTACATCTCAAATTTTTTAAATAATTCAATAGATATAAATATTTTGAGACAGATAAACTAAAAGATTTAAGAATAGAGAATCCTTCGCTGCGTAGCATTTCTATTTCTTTAAAATTTTCAAGCACATCAATGCAATATTTACCTTCATCATAAGCAAAATATTTACTTTGAGACATTCCTGATTAACTGTGACATTATTGTTTTCCATGAAGATCCAAGTTCAAACAACAATCCAACAAACTATGTAATGTACCATCCCCAAAGTGGCCAATGTGCCCAAGTTGGCAAGGATGACATCTACACAAGTGACTGCCGGAACCCAAGTCAATGGAGCCACGATGGAGATGGAAGTCCGATCAAGCTAAAGGGTACTTCCCGGTGTCTAACAATTTCTGGCAATGGGCTCCCTGCGATTCTCTCCGATGATTGCTTGAGCCATCGGAGTATTTGGGAATTGGTTTCTAGCTCCAAGTTTCATGTAGGTGCCAAAGATGAACAAGGGACATACTTGTGCTTAGAGTGGAGTAGTTCTTCCAATTCCTCAGCAATTCTAACAAAGAAGTGTCTTTGCTTGGATGATAATGTTAAAGATGTCCCTAGCTGTGATGATGACCCCCAAATTCAATGGTTTAAGCTTATTCCAACTAATAAAAATTGAAAATTGAGTCGGTTTTAAGACCTTTTTATATTTCTATGTGTGATGGTGTGCAGTATGAAATCTTCTGTTCTTACATTTTTCTTTGATGTACTTCTAATTATATTTGCAAATTTTTGTGTCTCAAAATCTCACATGATTTTATAATTAAGAGTACATTAATAAGATTAAAAGAAAAAGAAGTTTATGAATGTATTATCGTGATTAGGAAAACAAAACTAATGAGACAAAGTATATGGATGGCTATATCTTGTCTTAAAATTGAAGTGTTACTCTAGTGAATGAGACACTATAATGCAATGTTGCATCTTACATGAGTATTTCTTATCTATTTTCTTTTTTATTGATTGTAAAAATATTTATACCTATGTCCTATTGTTAAATAAGATGTTATTTGAAACGACATGAATGATTTCAATGTCGGAGGAGCGTAACAGGCTAATGTTTGATGAAAGTTAAGTTAAATGGTTGTCAATAACAAACAAGTAGTTGTATGTTACTTTCACTATTAATGTATCATTATGAACCTCTGTTTATGAATGTTTACAAGTTGACAATTATAAAAGCTTTAGTTTTCCACAAGATTAACAGTACTTCTATTCGATAGATAAAACGTCGACGTTGCTAACACGGTACCATATTAATGATGTATGATGACGACAATCAACTTGCAAATTGAGACATTTCAGAGAATTTCCAAGAAATCATGAACACTTTTTCTCATTATTTTATATAAAATTGATAATCAAAGTTGTCATTAATATTTGATAGAAGTGTGAAAATTTCATATTGAGTGTGAAAAATATTTAAAATTATATAAAAAATAGAGAATAGTGAATTTAAATTAGAAAAATTCAAAATAATTATACATTCGTGAGGTACATGTGCTCACTTAAATACAATTTTATATAATAAAAAAATACCTTAATATTCACAATTTTTTAAAAAAGTTCTTACTCTTAATGACAATTTATTTGGTTGTCATCAACATAACCCTAATAATTCATAATATTTGCAATCATGTTTTACCTGAAAATATATTATGATGATCAACCATCTTAACCTAGTTATGTTGTATTCACTTGTAGAGCCAATCCCATTCTTATATGAGTCTCACCCTTCTTTCGTATGGTGTTTGGTAATAGATTTTTTATTTCTAAATTTTTATGTTCTGAGAGGGAGATTAATGATCTGGTACTGGTCCGGACAGATTTAGGCCGGACAGAGTTTTGCCGGACAGATGTGGGCCGGGCAAGTGTTGGGCCAAGGATGTATGGCCCAGTTTGCAAAGAAATTGCTCGGTTAAGGCAACGCTCGGTTTGACCGAGCTACATGTTTGGCGGAGGCGAAGCCAGTCAAGTTAAGTGACCGGCGCCCGGAAAGGCGTGGTCAGCCGAGGAACCTGGTTGATCGGCAGGAAGGCCGACCACAGTTAAGCACGAGCTGTTCAGTGCTCGGCAGGAAGCCCGGTCCTCATTGAGCTCAGCTTGTGGAGTGCTTGGACATGAAGCATAGCACGGCCGTCAGCGGACAAGATGATGTAGCTCGGCTGCCGAGCTCCTAGTAGAGTGAGCGGGCAGTTGAGATTAGGTGAGGCTCAGCAGGATTTGTGCTGACGGATGGGATAGCAGAGCCACGTGTTGAGAGACCATTGGGAGCAGGTTTGGGGCGCAGAAGGGTATATAAGCATGTCTGCACCCCCCATACGTGGGAGACGAACACTTTGTAAGACATTCTTACACTCAAACACTCTCCTTCCTCTCTCTCTATCCCAAGGTGTGTGCTAACTTGATCGTCGGAGGGGTTTTCCGGCCACACACCGCCGGGTAGCTCACCGCCGTTGTGCTTTCAGGTGATCGGACAGAAACGGAGCTTGGAAGAAAGGAGTACGGGCTCGCCGGAATATTTGCTCCCCGTACAATTGGCGCCGTCTGTGGGAAACTTGCAGATAAAACCTTGTCTTCCAGGCTCATCTGATCGCCGTTTATGGCGAACAACGACGAGATTCCGTTGTCCGCCATCAACGGAGTTATCCCGGAGTCGGGCAGACGAAGAGAAAAAACATCCCGACATTCTTCCGATGGCGAACCTGGAGACACTCCCAGGAGGACAGTCGAGAGACGCGCGGGATAAGCGCGAGAGAAAGCTATGGTCATTCACGGAGTCCAGACGGACACCGGCGGCTGAGAGAATCGCACGCCAGGCGTCTGAAACACAAGCTAAGGGACTAAGACGCCGCCATCCGGAGAATGGCGGCGGAGATGGAGGACCTCAAGCGGCATGTCAAGGGTAAGGGTGTAGCTGGAGTAGGAGACCACAGTAAGTACACCCAACCCCGCCGTTCAGGCAGCCAGAGCCAGCGGCATACTCCAACCCTCTCCATCACCAGAAGTTACAAGGTTGGAGATTCCGACGCGCACGTAGAGAAGTCTAGCGCGTAAGACAGTACTTATCAACCCTCACGTCCGACGACGACGTCGAGGTATTCTTATTCCACTCGTTCAGAGGATTTGAGGGTGGTCCTGAAGGAGCGGGCTCGCCGGCGGGAAGCTCAGAGGGTGCCGGCGTTCCAGTGACGAGGTCGTAATGCCTCCACCCCGCCTAGCTGTGCTTCTTCCTCTAGACAAAGACTTGGTGAGGGCAAGCTAGGGGCAAACTAGGAAGGGCAATACAAGATAACCGATCAGGCGGGCTAGGGGGCATACCGCTTAGAAGATTTGGATGGCGAAGGCGTACCCCGGCCACGAAGTGAATTACTTTTGCCGAAGAACTTTAATGTGTCCGAAATAATATAGAGAATAAGGGACCTTGCTCGCCTTCCTTGGAGTTCCTTGGCCGAGCTTCTTGTCCGCCAAGTAGGAAGTCGCGGAGCGGACCTTGCTCGCCTTCCTTGGAGTTCCTTGGCCGAGCTTCTTGTCCGCCAAGTAGGAAGTCGCGGAGCGGACCTTGCTCGCCTTCCTTGGAGTTCCTTGGCCGAGCTTCTTGTCCGCCAAGTAGGAAGTCGCGGAGCGGACCTTGCTCGCCTTCCTTGGAGTTCCTTGGCCGAGCTTCTTGTCCGCCAAGTAGGAAGTCGCGGAGCGGACCTTGCTCGCCTTCCTTGGAGTTCCTTGGCCGAGCTTCTTGTCCGCCAAGTAGGAAGTCGCGGAGCGGACCTTGCTCGCCTTCCTTGGAGTTCCTTGGCCGAGCTTCTTGTCCGCCAAGTAGGAAGTCGCGGAGCGGACCTTGCTCGCCTTCCTTGGAGTTCCTTGGCCGAGCTTCTTGTCCGCCAAGAAGGAAGTCGCGGAGCGGACCTTGCTCGCCTTCCTTGGAGTTCCTTGGCCGAGCTTCTTGTCCGCCAAGTAGGAAGTCGCGGAGCGGACCTTGCTCGCCTTCCTTGGAGTTCCTTGGCCGAGCTTCTTGTCCGCCAAGTAGGAAGTCGCGGAGCGGACCTAGCTCGCCTTCCTTGGAGTTCCTTGGCCGAGCTTCTTGTCCGCCAAGCAGGAAGTCGCGGAGCGGACCTTGCTCGCCTTCCTTGGAGTTCCTTGGCCGAGCTTCTTGTCCGCCAAGTAGGAAGTCGCGGAGCGGACCTTGCTCGCCTTCCTTGGAGTTCCTTGGCCGAGCTTCTTGTCCGCCAAGTAGGAAGTCGCGGAGCGGACCTTGCTCGCCTTCCTTGGAGTTCCTTGGCCGAGCTTCTTGTCCGCCAAGAAGGAAGTCGCGGAGCGGACCTAGCTCGCCTTCCTTGGAGTTCCTTGGCCGAGCTTCTTGTCCGCCAAGTAGGAAGTCGCGGAGCGGACCTAGCTCGCCTTCCTTGGAGTTCCTTGGCCGAGCTTCTTGTCCGCCAAGCAGGAAGTCGCGGAGCGGACCTTGCTCGCCTTCCTTGGAGTTCCTTGGCCGAGCTTTTTGTCCGCCAAGTAGGAAGTCGCGGAGCGGACCTTGCTCGCCTTCCTTGGAGTTCCTTGGCTGAGCTTCTTGTCCGCCAAGAAGGAAGTCGCGAAGCGGACCTAGCTCGCCTTCCTTGGAGTTCCTTGGCCGAGCTTTTTGTCCGCCAAGGAGGAAGTCGCGGAGCGGACCTTGCTCGCCTTCCTTGGAGTTCCTTGGCCGAGCTTCTTGTCCGCCAAGAAGGAAGTCGCGGAGCGGACCTAGCTCGCCTTCCTTGGAGTTCCTTGGCCGAGCTTTTTGTCTGCCAAGGAGGAAGTCGCGGAGCGGACCTTGCTCGCCTTCCTTGGAGTTCCTTGGCCGAGCTTCTTGTCCGCCAAGAAGGAAGTCGCGGAGCGGACCTAGCACGCCTTCCTTGAAGTTCCTTGGCCGAGCTTCTTGTCCGCCAAGTAGGAAGTCGCGGAGCGGACCTTGCTCGCCTTCCTTGGAGTTCCTTGGCCGAGCTTCTTGTCCGCCAAGTAGGAAGTCGCGGAGCGGACCTTGCTCGCCTTCCTTGGAGTTCCTTGGCCGAGCTTCTTGTCCGCCAAGTAGGAAGTCGCGGAGCGGACCTTGCTCGCCTTCCTTGGAGTTCCTTGGCCGAGCTTCTTGTCCGCCAAGAAGGAAGTCGCGGAGCGGACCTAGCTCGCCTTCCTTGGAGTTCCTTGGCCGAGCTTCTTGTCCGCCAAGCAGGAAGTCGCGGAGCGGACCTTGCTCGCCTTCCTTGGAGTTCCTTGGCCGAGCTTCTTGTCCGCCAAGTAGGAAGTCGCGGAGCGGACCTTGCTCGCCTTCCTTGGAGTTTCTTGGCCGAGCTTCTAGTCCGCCAAGAAGGAAGTCGCGGAGCGGACCTAGCTCGCCTTCCTTGGAGTTCCTTGGCCGAGCTTCTTGTCCGCCAAGCAGGAAGTCGCGGAGCGGACCTTGCTCGCCTTCCTTGGAGTTCCTTGGCCGAGCTTCTTGTCCACCAAGAAGGAAGTCGCAGAGCGGACCTTGCTCGCCTTCTTTGTCCAAAGAAAGTGGATCAACTACGGAATTCCAACCGAGATGATTTGCTCCGGCTGAAGAGTTGATGGTTAGCTCAACTAAGGAATTCCAGCCGAGATGACTTACTCCGGCGAAGAGTTGATGGTTTGCTCAACTGCGAGGTTCCAGCCGAGATGATTTACTCCGGCTGAAGAGTTGATGGTTTGCTCAACTGCGAGGTTCCAGCCGAGATGACTTACTCCGGCTGAAAGAGTTGATGGTTTGCTCAACTCCGTGGTTCCAGCTGAGATGACTTACTCCGGCTGAAGAGTTGATGGTTTGCTCAACTCTGCGGTCCAGTCGAGATGACTTACTCCGGCTGAAGAGTTGACGGTATGCTGGCTGAGGCCGAGGAAGAGTTTATCCCGGTCGGAACAGGTAATCCCGGTCACGCTAGCGCGGACGGAATTAAGGGGCAATTGAGAGGGAGATTAATGATCTGGTACTGGTCCGGACAGATTTAGGCCGGACAGAGTTTTGCCGGACAGATGTGGGCCGGGCAAGTGTTGGGCCAAGGATGTGTGGCCCAGTTTGCAAAGAAATTGCTCGGTTAAGGCAACGCTCGGTTTGACCGAGCTACATGTTTGGCGGAGGCGAAGCCAGTCAAGTTAAGTGACCGGCGCCCGGAAAGGCGTGGTCAGCCGAGGTACCTGGTTGATCGGCAGGAAGGCCGACCACAGTTAAGCACGAGCTGTTCATGCTCGGCAGGAAGCCCGGTCCTCATTGAGCTCAGCTTGTGGAGTGCTTGGACATGAAGCATAGCACGGCCGTCGGCGGACAAGATGATGTAGCTCGGCTGCCGAGCTCCTAGTAGAGTGAGCGGGCAGTTGAGATTAGGTGAGGCTCAGCAGGATTTGTGCTGACGGATGGGATAGCAGAGCCACGTGTTGAGAGACCATTGGGAGCAGGTTTGGGGCGCAGAAGGGTATATAAGCATGTCTGCACCCCCCATACGCGAGAGACGAACACTTTGTAAGACATTCTTACACTCAAACACTCTCCTTCCTCTCTCTCTATCCCAAGGTGTGTGCTAACTTGATCGTCGGAGGGGTTTTCCGGCCACACACCGCCGGGTAGCTCACCGCCGTTGTGCTTTCAGGTGATCGGACAGAAACGGAGCTTGGAAGAAAGGAGTACGGGCTCGCCGGAATATTTGCTCTCCGTACAATTGAAGGGGAAATAAAATAGCAGTCGAAAATGAAAGACTTGAACGGGTTTAATGCATTGAACTCAACTCTCTCAGCTTTCATTCTTACATTAGACAATGACATATAACAGTACATGGTTGTTAGCCGCATTTAATGACTTTAGAACCGGTTCACTGAGCTGTTGTAAAGAAAATGTAGTTGTTAAATTTTTATCAAATTTTTTTTTAAATGTCTTATATAGATGTGAGTTTCACATTTATATGAGACTCACCTTGTATGAGATACTTGATAAAATATTTAATAAAAATTTTAAGTTACGTTTGGTAGAGTTTTGTACATATGATTTGAAAGTATGAGTTGTATTTTGAGTTTGTGAGTTTTGGAATTATGATTTGAGTGTGGAAAATTTGTTTGGTGAAAGAGTTTTGAAAAGAGTTTTGAATCGAGTAGAGAATTTTTAATGTGACATTTGATATTTGATACAAAAATTTACAACTTATAACCAAACATACAACTCAAAATTCTATTAAAGCACATAAATTTTTTTTAAAAATTTGAAAATATTTTTTTCGAATATATAAAAATTAACATATCAAAAAAAAAAAAAAAAAATTTGTACTGTTCCGGTCAACCGGCCGGACGACCGGTTAGGCCAAATTTCAGAAATTTTTTTTTTTTTTAAAATCGCGCTCGCAAATAGAGTTTTCTGTAGAGTTTTGTCTTGGTTGTGGAAATACAATTTGAAAGGCGTATCCAAATGTGAAGTTAGAATGTGGGGGTAGAAAACTATTTCCAAAATCGTTCCAAACAGAGCCTTAGTATTCGCATTACTCCTATTGTAAGGACTCTTTTGCTAGTTCAGATTTTCTTAAATTAAAAATGAAAAACTTTTGATTTTTTATTTTATTTATTGTTTTTTTTAGTTTTGTGAAAAAAAAGTAAAATAATTATAATTTAAATGTGATATTTTATTGATTTTTTTAATCTATTTGATCTTTTATTAAGTTAAATTAGTCTCAATTATCTTGCCAAATGGGGCCTTAAATTGTACATATTTTATTTTTTAAAATAAATTATTTTGCCCCAATCACAAAACAATAAAATTACTTTCTATATAATTTTATAAATTTATTTTTTAATAACTGATATATAATTAAACATATTTTATCTTATATCTCAATATCATTTTTTTGGTAAAATATCATATCTTAATATCATTACACAAATAATTCTACCATTTAATTGTACTGTACTCCCATCCCAATCTATAAGACTTTCATCCACTCCATCCATCTAGTATAAGCTATGTAAAATAACTCACATCAACATTGCATTCAGTCCATCTGAAAATGGAGGAAGCAAACCATCGCCATAACCCTAACGCTGCCAAATCTACTGAAGAAGAAGACCACCTGGTTCGGAGTACAAAGAAATCAAGAGCTCTACTTATTTCCCAAGCACTGAGACGGAAATTGAAGTTGAGATGCTGTTTGAACTGGGTGATGCGGGTCTCAGTGCTCATAACCTCACACCTCCTAGAAATCTACCAACAAAATCCTTCAAGGAAGCACTGGCTACAGCAAGACAGAGTGACTACATGTTTGATAACAGAGTGGAACTACTCCTCTCTAATGAAGAGGATGATGAACAAGAGGGACCTACCTCAATTGTCCATTCCACCTCAGAACACATGGGACTGCCCAGAGTCTCTCTTCCAAAAAAACTCCTTCAGAAGATCAGGAAACCATAGAAAAATGCCCTAATTATTAGACTACTAGGGAAAACCATTGGTTACACAATGTTGTGTACAAGGGTCAAAAATATTTGGGGGCTACAAGGTGAGTTCAACGCCATTGACTTGGGGTACGACTTTTTCTTATTCAAGTTCTCCAACCAGGAGGACTACACAAAGGTATATACAGGATGCCCTTGGGTAATCATGGATCACTACCTCACTATTCGAAGATGGGAACCCAATTTTAAACCTTCAAAAGCCTTTGAAATCACAATCGCAATATGGGTTCGGTTCCCGGAGCTTCCGATAGAGTACTACCAAGATAAGATTTTGTTCGCTACTGCCAAAACCATTGGCAAACCACTAAAAATTGACTGGACAACCGCTATGGCAACGAGAGGTAAATTTGCACGAATTTTGTCACGCTCCAAAAATAATACAATAATCCATCCACCATAAGCATTATATGATAACAACAATAATAAAGTTATATTCCATTAATTCAATATGATATACAAAAGAGAAACATATACATCATACATTCATAAAGCCTAACCATGAATCTATAGCATATGTTTCCAATTAAAAGAGAAGAAGAAAGATAAATAGTTAAAAATGCCATACGGACTTACAACCTTCCAAGACGATGCTTGGTTACAACAAAATGAGTCAGAAACTCAATACAGATAAAGCCCTAGGTGTACAAAAAGAAAATAAATAGAAATAAACAAAAGTGAGCTCTTAGCTCCACAATCCTCCCAAGCTAAGTCCTTGGTGAAGGCATATCACCAACACTTGAAAATGTTTTTCCCAAATAGGGTGAGCCAAACCTAGTAGAAACCATCTATCACAATATATGAGTCTTAACAAATGTATATGTATGGTGTGCATATGCAATGCCAATGACAAATTATTCGTGATGTTACAAGATCATACTATGCCAAGTTTTACATCTTAAGCCGTTTCAGTCTTACTTTAGTTCATGGCAATTCATTTCATCTCAATCCATGAGTTAAATCCCTTGTTACCCAATCAATCCAACTGAGATTACATCCCAATAATTCTTTACCAATACAATTATCACATAGACAATTCAATCTGTCATTTTACGGAAATTTCGTCCACGGGAATCTGCACCTATGTATATACACGCGGTTTTCGAGACTTTCACCATGGACACATAGGCCAATTTAATTCAATGGAGTCCATCCCCTTTCTCCTCCCAAATATGATACATATACAATGTATTAACACATAGTCATATTCAATGACAATCAATACGAGATTAGTTTCAATTCACCTAATCTTCATGCAATTTCTACAACAATCATAGCTATCCTCCACTGATAGCCCAAAATAGATATTTCTAAGTAGTTATACAAACTTCACATTAGATAAGCTATTCATAGATGAACTATCCATATGTCCATCAATGAGAAACGACAATTTTCCAACTCCACCATTAACATACACATCTAACCAATTTCACCTTTATTGAATCAATTCCATGATTTATACAAAATAACCGTTTGAAATATTTTAGGGCAACACCCCATTTCCTTCCAAATACAACCCATTTGCCAAAATCAACAAGTTTGACACAACACAACCTCATATCCATTTCAACACCTTTATTTTGAACACCCTTCTTTTTTATTTTAAACCAAAACCCTAGGTTTGTCTAAAATCATCCAAATCCCAACCTTTATTTTCACTATCATCAAATACCCAAGTTAAAAATCATACAAAAGTATAGAAAGTCCCTACCTCAAGCTTAGAAGAGCTAGAAGGAAGAAAAGCCCAAAAGTCGACGGAAGAGAAACGACGTTTTGCTCCGATCAAATTGAAACCCTCGACAAGCTCTACAATTAGTCTCAAAGAAGCAAGGCGAGGAGGGGCCTTCAAGTGAGTAGATCTAAGGATCTTTGAGTGAAAAAGTGCTTTTTGAGAGAAAGAGAGAGTTTCATGGTTTAGAGGGAGAAAGAAGAAGGAAAAGTAAAGAAAAGATCAAGTGGTGGACCTATTTATAGTACTAGGTCAAAACAAAAATAAACCCCAAAGTCAACCCAAAAGATCCGGTCAAAATTCCCAAAAAGTAGGGCCCAAACTGACTAAAAATCTGGAAAAAAGTTCGCAGGTGTCGACCCTTGCAACAGAGGTGTCGACCCTTATGAAGAAAAACTGGAACACTTATGTTTGATAGCATGCAAGGTGTCGACCCTTTCCAGACTGGTGTCGACACCAAATTTCAGCAAGTAATTCCAGGACAAGTGTCGACCCTTTCCAGACTGGTGTTGACCCTCGAGGCCAATAACAAAAAGAAGGTGTCAACACCACCAAGATCGGTGTTGATCCTAGAACAAGATTTTTAAGTTCTCAAACAACTTTTCAACGTAAACAAGCGTGAACGAGGAATTCCAACAAGTTTAAATCGATTTGTACTCCTCCAAAACTAAGATACAACAACACCAAAGATTCCCAAAATAAAATAAAGGATTCAAATACACTTCCCAAAAGCGTTGAAGGACACAAGTGTTACAACCTCCCCACCTTAGGAAATTTCGTCCCCGAAATTTTAAAGCAAGTTTTAAAGCCATGATTAAACCAATCCCAACAATGATAATCAATCAATTTCATCACCATGACCCATTCTCCTGTCATTCATTTTCATCAACTCGATACACAAGTTCCAACATTGAACGTACAATTCACATTTTCTAAAACACGTACAATGTTTTTATATAAAATCCATGTTTCCAAAACATATATAACATATACAATGTTTCATGTTTCATTAACATAATCAACACTTCGATACATGATCAAACATCAACAAATAAGTTCGGATACTTCTCATGGACTTCCAACTTACGTTCCCAAGTTACTTTCTCAACCCCATGATGTTTTCACAATATTTTAACCAAGGGAATTGTCTTACCTCGCAAGACTTGATCCCGGGTATCCAAGACCCTCACCGGTCTTTCTTCATACGAGGCATCCTCATCTACCTCTAAGTCGGTCCAATCCAATACGTGCGATGGATCCGACTCATACTTCTGAAGCATGCTAATATAGAACACATCATGAACGCCGAAAAGTTGTGGCGGTGACCAACCTCTTACGGATAAGTGCAACTTTCTCTGTCGTTTCTCGAACTAACTCTGGACCTAACGTAGGTGCATCACCCATCTCGGCCCAACACAAAGGAGATCTACACAGTCGGCCATACAAGGCTTCAAACGGTGCTATGCCAATACTCGATTGGAAACTATTGTTATAGACAAACTCCACTAGGGGCAAGTGTCTCTCCCACGAACCCTTAAAATCAAGAACACAGCCTCGAAGCATATCCTCAAGGATCTGGATAGTACGCTCGGACTGCCCATTAGTCTGAGGATGATACGCAGTGCTAAAGGTCAATTTCGTACCCAAGGCACTCTGTAAGCTCTGTTACAGTCGGGCCATAAAATGCGGATCTCTATCCTAAATAATCGTCACAAGGACTCCGTGCAATCTCACTATGTCCCTAATGTAAAGGTCGGCAAAGTAATCTACTGAATCACTTACGTGCATAGGAATAAAGTGCGCCGACTTGGTCAACCGATCCACTACCACCCAAATTGCATCACTACCCCGTTGAGTCCTCGGAAGGCCCACAACAAAATCCATCGTGACATGCTCCCACTTCCACTCGGCTTTAGGCAAGGGTTGTAACAAACCTGCCGGCCTCTGATGCTCGACCTTTACTTGTTGACAAGTTAGGCACGTCAATGCAAACACGGCCACATCTTTCTTCATTCCCCTCCACCAAAATTGGCGGCTAAGGTCGTGATACATCATTGTGCCTCCTGGATGTACCACAAGGCGTAAATGGTGAAACTTTCGAAGTGCTTCCTCTCGACAAGACTCTGGCACAAAAAGACAATCGCGGTATCTAATACCCGAATCAAGATACACATTCAAGCCTTTCTCCACATTTCCACTGGAAATCTTCTCCCGAAGGGATTCTATTTCAAGGTCACCCTCATGTGCTTCTATTACTCGATTCACAAGTATAGGCTGTGCAACTACCGAAAACAAGGCTGTAGACTTAGCAGACTCGTTAAGATGCAAGTCAAACTACCCAATAGCACCCAACATCTCCCATTCCCGAATGGCAATACAAGCTACATTGCTAATAGACTTTCTACTCAAAGTATCGACTACTATATTGGCTTTTCCCGAATGATAATGTAACTCAAAGTCATAGTCTTCTATGAACTCCATCCACCTCCTCTGCCTCAGATTTAAGTCTTTTTGTGTAAACAGATATTTCAGACTCTTGTGATAAAAAAACACCTCAAACTTCTCACCATATAAGTAATGCCTCCAAATCTTGAAGGCAAAAATCACCGCAGCTAATTCTAGGTCATGAGTGGGGTAGTTCCTGTCATGTGTTTTCAACTGTCGCGGGCCATAGGCCACTACTTTTCCCCTTTGCATCAAAAGACAGCCCAAACATTCACGTGAGGCATTGCAATATACTAAATAGCCTAAACCTCTCTCCGGAATAATCAAAACTAGAGCAGTGGTAAGTCTAACCTTGAGTTCTTGAAAAGACTTCTCACAAGTCTCACTCCACACAATCTTAATCCCTTTTCTCGTCAGTCTAGTCAATGGTGAAGCTAATTTAGAGAAATCCTTCGCAAACTGACGGTAATACCCGGCCAACCCCAAGAAACTGCGAATCCCGAAAGCATTCTTAGGTGGTTCCCAATCTTGCACTACTTCTATCTTGGATGAATCTACAGTCACTCATTTCCCAGATACCACATGACCTAAGAACTTAACTTCTCTCAACCAGAATTCGTATTTCCCAAACTTAGCATACAACTTGTGGGCTCTAAGTAACTTAAGTATTACTCGCAAGTGTTCCTCCTTAGAGGGTAAGTAAATCAAGATATCGTCTATAAAGACGACCACAAAACGGTCTAGGAACTCCCGGAAGATCCGGTTCATCAAATCCATAAACACAGCCGATGCATTAGTTAGCCCAAAGGGCATCACTAGAAACTCATAATGGTCATACCGTGTACGAAATGCCGTCTTCGGGATATCCTCTTCCCTTACTCTCAACTAGTGATAACCCGATCTCAGGTCTATCTTAGAAAAGCAACAAGATCCTTTCAACTGATTAAACAAATCGTCTATACGAGGTATAAGATACTTATTCTTAATGGTTACCCGGTTCAACTTCTAGTAATCAATACACAATCGCAACGCACCATCTTTATTTTTGGCAAAAAGAGCTGGTGCTCCCCAAGACAAAGTACTAGGGCGAATAAAACCCTTATCTAACAATTCCTAGAGTTGAATCTTCAACTCACTCAACTCGGTAGGTGCAAATCTATACGGTGCCATAGAAATCGGTACCGTGCCAGGCACTAAATCAACAGAGAACTCGATCTTTCGGTGAGGTGGTAAACTAGTAAAATCCTCTGGAAAAACATTCGGGTATTCACAAACTACCATTGACAACTCAAACTAGACTTCATCACACTCAGTACTCAAGAAGTTGGCAAGAAGGTAACTAAGCTCACTTCTCTCACGCGGATCATACACCGGTGATATGACTCTATCAACCCGGTCCCCCAAGAAATAAAAATAATCACTGCTTAGTGTACATACAGTAACCCTCTAACGGTAGCAATCTATAATAGCCCGATATGATGACAACCAGTCCATACCCAATATAACGTCAAAACTAGACATATCAATCAATACAAATGCAAAAGGAAGTCGGCGACCGGTAACCTGTATGTCACAACCCCAACACCCCTATTTCAAAACCACCTCACCACCAATAGGTGATTCTACACAGATAAGAGATGTTAACTGAGCCAACTCTAACCCCAAAATCGATGCAAAAGTAGACGAAATAAATGAATGGGATGCACCCGTATCAATCAACAAATTAGCAACTGAATTGTAAAACAAGAAGGCACCTCTCACTACCGACAATACTGGTACAAGATTCGACACGGTAACAACATACACACACCTTGTAGGTCTCTACTCAACCTGCTCACCTCTCGGAGCATAAGTCTGATGCACTGACTGAGCCGAAGAGGCTCTTTGATTGGCCCTCGAGGCCTATGCTGACTGTGCATACTAGTGGCTCTGTGTTTGTCTCAAACCAGACGCACCGGGTGTACCACCTAACTAAGGGCAAAATCTCTTCATGTGCCCTGCCTGCCCACACTGATAACAAGTGAGTGGCTACCCTCTCTCCTGATCTGGGAACGAACTAAAGACGATGCAAACCATTGCCCTCCTCCTCTCTGAGGGCAAGCTGGAGACTTGTGGCCCAGCTGGCCACACTTATAACAAGTGAGATCTCCCTGGTCACCTCTTCCAGAACCTGAACTTGGCACTGGAAAAGTGGACCTCGACTGAGCTTCTTAGGACTGTTGTGGGTTAGAACCTCTCTGCCTCATATTGTCCCCCTGAACATCCTGACTCATTCTGGAGCTCCTTATACTCTCATTCTCCATCTGCATTATGGTTTCCAAATGAGCCGCCTCCTTCACGAGGTGTCTATACTCCCTAATCATCAACCTGGCCACCTTGAACATTAGCCCAGTCCTCAATCTCTTCTCAAACTCTAAATAACGGCACTCCTTAATCTCCATGAGTTCTGGTGCAAACCTCGATAAACTAGTAAATGTGGCCTCAAACTTAGCTGCCGGAGTGTTCAACTGCACCAGCTTGGAGAATTGGTCACTCAACTTCTCTCGAATCGTGAGAGGTAGAAACTTGTCTTGGAAAGTGCTGACAAAAGCCTCCCAAGTCACCCCAATACACCCATGCGTATATTTCCACTACTGACTCGCATCTCTCTTTAGTTGGAAGGATGCCAAGGTCACTCTCAACTGCTCATCCTCAATGCCAAGCATCTCAAACGTTTTCCCAATCTGCTCTAGCCACTCATCCGCCTTCAGTGGCTCATTGGGATCACCCACAAACTTGTCCGGGAAAACTCTCATTTCAAGAAAGATGACCCTGTCTCAACAACATGGGCTTGGACTTGATTCTCAACCCTGAGAATATCTATGGATTCCTGCAATGCTCTGGCCATTTCCTAGGTTAGGACGTCCATGGCCTGTTGACCAACTGGTTCGGCCGTATTGGCTTGGCCAACCCCTTCTTCCTGTGCCAGAATTTCATTCGATAAAGGCACCTCATGCCTTCTAGGTCTACCATACCTACCATCTCCACGTCCACGTCTTGACATCCTAATAAAGGTAATAGAAATGATTAGCAAATTTACAAATGTGCCGAAACTAACTCACTCGCGTCCTAAAGCGATAGACAACAATAATTCACTCCACATAAGCATATTGACACATAAACACATACGAATTTCATTACCAGATAATGACCGTCCCATGGCGTTGCCAGAGTTCTTATTAGAAACAGCAGTGATCGAGTGCTCTTCTAACGAGACTTCTAGAAACCCGTAGACTCAATCAACATCCTACAAATTTAATCTCATACTCATATAATCACGTAAGCATGTTATCATACAAGTACACATCGTTCATAAGAAAGTCTCTATCAAGCGAGACAAACCCATTGTGGTACTAACCACTTCCCACGTACCCAAAGTATTCAAAACTGGTACGCTCTGATACCAAGCTGTCACACCCCGAAAATAATACAATAATCCATCCACCATAAGCATTATATGATAACAACAATAATAAAGTTATCTTTTATTAATTCAATATGATATACAAAAGAGAAGTATATGCATTATACATTCATAAAACCTAACCCTGAATCTATATCATATGTTTCCAATTAAAAGAGAGGAAGAAAGATAAACAGATAAAAATGCTCTACACGCTTCCAAGCTTCCAAGACGATGCTTGGTTACAACAAAATGAGTCAAAAGCTCAATACAGATAAAGCTCTAGGCTTGTACAAAAAGAAAATAAATACAAATAAACAAAAGTGAGCTCTCAACTCCACAATCCTCCCAAGCTAAGTCCTTGGCAGTGGCATATCACCAACACTTGAAAATGTTTTTCCCAAGTAGGGTGAGCCAAAGCCCAGTAGAAACCATCTATCACAATATACGAGTCTTAACAAAAGTATATGTATGATGTGCATATGCAATGCCAATGACAAATCATTCGTGATGTTACAAGATCATACTATGCCAAGTTTTATATCTCAAGCCGTTTTAGTCTTATTTTAGTTCATGGCAATTCATTTCATCTCAATCCATGAGTTAAATCCCTTGTTACCCAATCAATCCAACTAAGATTACATCCCAATAATTCTCTACCAATACAATTATCACATAGACAATTCAATCTGCCATTTTATGAAAATTTCGTCCGCGGGAATCGGCACCCATGTATATACGCGCGGTTTTCAGGACTTTCACCCTGGACACACAAGCCAACTTAATTCAATGGAGTCCATCCCCTTTCTCCTCCCAAATATGATACATATACAATGTATTAACACATAGTCATATTCAATGACAATCAATACGAGATTAGTTTCAATTCGCCTAATCTTCATGCAATTTCTACAACAACCATAGCTTTCCTCCACTGATAGCCCAAAGCAGATATTTCTAAGCAGTTATACAAACTTCACATTAGATAAACTATTCATAGATAAGCTATCCATATGTCCATCAATAAGAAACGACAATTTTCCAACTCCACCATTAACTTACACATCTAACCAATTTCACCTTTATTGAATAAATTCCATGATTTATACAAAATAACCGTTTGAAACATTTTAGGGCAACACCTCATTTCCTCCCAAATACAACCCGTTTGCCAAAATCAACAAGTTTGACACAACACAACCTTATATCCATATCCATAACCATTTCAACACCTTTATTTTGAAAACCTTTCTTTTTGATTTTAAACCAAAACCATAGGTTTGTCTAAAATCATCCAAATCCCAACCTTTATTTTCACTATCATCAAATACCCAAGTTAAAAATCATACAAGAGTATAGAAAGTCCTTAACTCAAGCTTAGAAAAGGGAGAAGGAAGAAAAGCCCAAAAGTCGACAGAGGAGAAAAGACGTTTTGCTTCGATCAAAATGAAGCCCTCGACAAGCTCTATAATTAATCTTAAAGAAGCAAGGCGATGAGGGGCCTTCAAGTGAGTAGATCTAAGGATTTTTGAGTGAAAAAGTGCTTTTTGAGAGAAAAAGAGAGTTTCATGGTTTAGAGGGAGAAATAAGAACGAAAGGTAAAGAAAAGATCAAGTGGTAGACCTATTTATAGTATTAGGTCAAAACAAAAATAAACCCCAAAGTTAACCCAAAAGATCTGGTCAAAATCCCCAAAAAGTAGGGCCCAAACCGACTAAAAATTTGGTAAAAAGTTCGCAGGTGTCGACCTCTACAGTAGAGGTATCGACCCTTATGAAGAAAAGCTGGAACATTTATGTTTGACAGCATGCAAGGTGTCGACCCTTTCCAGACTGGTGTCGACACCAAATTTCAGCAAGCAATTCCAGGACAAGGGTCGACCCTTCCTAGACTGGTGTCGACCCTTGAGGCCAACAACAAAAGGAAGGTGTCAACACCACCAAGACCGGTGTCGACCCCAGAACAAGATTTTTAAGTTCCCAAACAGCTTTTCAACGTAAACAAGCGTGAACGAGCAATCCCAACAAGTTTAAATCGATTTGTACTCCTCCAAAATTAAGATACAACAACACCAAATATTTCCAAAATAAAATAAAGGATTCAAATACACTTCCCAAAAGTTTTGAATGACACAAGTGCTACAAATTTGTGTGGGGATGGATCTTACACAACCTCTAAAACCCAAATTTGTGTTGGAGAATAAATGCTATAACATTGAGTACAAATCACTCAATTCCTTCTGTATTCTCTGTGGCCGCATTTGAGCACAAGAAGGAAGTTTGCCGATTCAAACTGCCTAGTATACAATCGGCCAGGGTTACACTAGCCATTATCGGCACCAAGAACTCTAGTACCCCCACTAATGTGACCAACTGACCAACTGTAACATGCAGTCTCCGGGAACCACAGAGGAGGCATTTGGGCCATGGATGCTTGTAACTAAACGTGGACGTAGGCCAATTTAGACTAGAAAAGCCCAAGAAGCAGCTGGCCTAACCACTAAGCCCAATAGATTTAACTATTTGGAAGAAGGCCAGGATAGGCAAGGCGAAAATTTAAAGGGCAGGAAAACCAATAGAGCAGTTCTTGAGAAACCCCAAACAGATCCATTTACACAAATAGGACCAAGCCAACCTAAAGAAGCTAAAGGTAAAGGGAAAGCCGATCAGATTCAAACTATATCCATTGAACAATTTAACCAGAACAAACCAATGGAGACATCTACGGTAGTGAAGAGCAACAACTGCCTACAGTGACTTACATGAGTTGTGCATCGGAACCCACCACAAGTAAAGAGGACTCTACCATGGTTGATGCTATGGTAATCCACACCCCCATCATTAACTCCAATCTACCTTCTCTATCTACACTCTGTTCTTTCGACCAACTGAACAGTAAAAATGAACCCCCTGATCCAGACCCCGGATAGACCAACAATGGAGAGAGATGGAAAGTCGACACCAGAAGCTCAGGGGAAAGACATAGAGAAGCACCTGAACCAGAGCAGTGCAGTGGGGTTGTTGTTAGAACCCGTGAGAGAAGCTCTTCACCTGGTCGCTTTCGTCTGGTGGATAGAGCAACTACGGCTGACAATCGAACCAAGTTGGGGGGACAACCCAATCCACCCGTCCCACTTTATTCAAATGGCCTCCCCTAGATCAGTGGAGTACGATCATCGGAGAATCCGTAGTATTGTTACGGAACTTGCAGTCAGAGATCCCCCCTCATACCCTTCTATGGATTTGCTCCGACTTCTGTTTTGGAATTGCCGCAGAGCTGGCAATAACAACTTTAAGAGAAACTTAGTGGAGATTATCAAGACTCATAAGCCTGAAAGTTTGGTGCTCATGGAAATGAAAGTAGCCTATAGCAAGATGAGTAACTTCTTTAACAGACTTGGATTTACCACACCATTCATTGTTGACCCGGTGGGTATAGTGGGTGGCATCTGGATAATCTGGGACACTAGCCAGGTGGATGTTAGAACTTCTATTGTCAACTCATAAGTCATCCATGCTACGGTCCATAAAGAGGATTTTGAAGAATGGGTATTGGCTGCTGTCTATGCCAGTCCCAATCCCAACCTTAGAGCCCATTTGTGGAAAGACCTTGAAGATATGACGGTGAATGTGGAACAACCTTGGCTGGTAGCTGGTGATTTCAATGACTATGTAAGTCAACATGAAAAAAGAAGCTTTTCACTCAGCCAGAACACTAGGAGGACCCAGAAATTCCTTGAACATGTGAACAACCGCAACCTTATAGATTTAGGAAGCTTTGGACCCCGTATAACTTGGACTAACAACAGACAAGGTCTAGCCAACACCATGGAAAGACTAGATAGGGCAATGTGTAATACGGAATGGAGAACCATCTTCCCTAAAGCTACAGTCAAAGTCCTCCATAGAACCTATTCAGATCACTCTCCTCTCGTAGTCTACACTCAAGGTATGCATCTCTTAAACCCCTTTAGTAGGCCCTTTTGGTTTGAAGCTGCCTGGATGTCCCACCTAAGCCTTATCGATGTTATTAAATCTACTTGGTTACCTATGAATGTTTACCTCCTTGATGCTACTTCTGAGTTCACACATAAAGTTTCTGATTGGAATAAGGAGACTTTTGGTAATATTTTTAAAAGGAAAAGAAAGCTTTTGGCCAGGATTGAGGGCACTCAAAGAGTCCTTGCTGAAAAATTCATCCATAGTCTTCAAACTTTTAAAAAAGATCTTATCAAACAGTATAATGAGACTTTGTTTCAAGAAGAAATGCTTTTATTTCAGAAATCTAGATCAAACCACATTACTCTTGGTGACAAAAACACTAGATATTTCCATATATCCATCATAACCAAGTAGAGAAAACTTAAGATAAATGCTCTTAAGAATGAGGAGGGTAACTGGATATCTGATTCCTCTGATGTTAAAAATATCATTGTTGATTACTTTAAATGCCTTTTTAGTAAGGATACCACTTGAGAGGGTAATTTATAAAGAGAAATTGGGCCGAGCTACAATCCTTTAATCTCTGTTTTGGGCCAGACTAAGGGCCGGGGTATAGGCTCCGAGTAGCTTGGTCCCATGTTGTCTGGGTACCAAACTGGGCAGAAGGGTTTGATCGAGCTACCTAAAAACTAGGCCTGGTGGCTGGCCAAGGTATTTGTGAGAAGGAAGGCCGAGCTAGGTGTAGTTCGGTCGAGTGCCATCTACATCATTGCTTAGTTAAGAGCACGATCGAAATAAGCTAGCTCGGTTAAACTGCACCAACTTACACAAAGGAGAAAACTATCTTACTTGGTTAGTAGTAAGTAGAGTGTTATCAAGATAGACACTCTTTACTGGGAGTGTGATTCCTAGGAGGACTTTTATAAGGAGAGTTGGAATTCTACTAGGATTGTGACAGGCAGAATCTATAAAAACTCATAGCAGAACCTATGTACAGGTATCACAATTTCTACTCTAAAAAACACAGCTTTTTGTCTATTGTCTATTTGCTGACTTAGGCATCGGAGAGATATCCGGCACACACCCGCCGGCTAGTTTACGTTTGTGTTTTCAGGAAGTAAAGCGACAACGTTTGGAGGAGTGCAAAAACTTGATCAATAGGATTATACGAGAAGATTATTTCGTGCTCGTACAATTGGCGCCGTCTGTGGGAAAGATAAAGAACAAGACCTTCTGATCAAGTTTTCCTCATTAGTTGAAATCAATGGCGTACAATGAAGATTTGCCGTAATCTGCGATTGATGGGCAAACCCCGGAATGGAGCGGGAAGCGCGAAAGTTTACCTTCTATCCCACCCATGGCAGAATTACAACCCCAGCGACGGAACTCCTGGAGGGACACACGGGAGAGACGGGGCACCAGTCCTCGTCGCTCTCAAAGTCCTGAAAGGCAGAGGCGGAGGTTGGATCCTCAGGTTCTAGAGGATCGCGTGAGGGAGCAAGACGAATTAATAAGGAGGATGGCGGCAGACATGGAGACTATGAAGTGCCAGATAAAGGGTAAAGGGGTGGTGACGGAAGAGGGGCGCAAAGGCAACACGCTCTCTTACTACTCAGAAGATCGTGACAGACAAGTCACACCATCATAAGCAGAAAGTAGAAGCCTCAGAACAGGTGACACTCAATCAAAGACTTCCAGGACTCGATACTCCAGGTCTGAGAGAACGAGGACTGAAAGGTCGTATATGGAAGGAAGCAACTATCGGCTCTCGTAGACGCACTAGACGACGTCTAAGCACAAGGAGTTGCCCAGATTAGGAGACCTGCGAACAGTGCTAGAAGAAAGGGCCCGATGGAAGGAGGACACCAGGGCTCGTGACCC
Organism: Camellia japonica; assembly: GCA_030407325.1. Taxonomy (NCBI): domain Eukaryota; kingdom Viridiplantae; phylum Streptophyta; class Magnoliopsida; order Ericales; family Theaceae; genus Camellia; species Camellia japonica. The sequence goes on from JAPPVO010000007.1 coordinate 5,483,919, forward strand.
TCGTAGGGTTTCAGCCCTACAGCAATTGGCCTCTAGGACACTTGTGAGTGTCGAGGTAAGGATGCCAATGCCGCGCCTTGCGTACGAACCAGCAGATAAGGTGTTAGCAAGGTTACAGAGCTCACCGTTCGTTCTGACAATTGAGAACGCACCACTACCCTTAGGCTTCCACCAGCCCAAATTTACCATTTATGAGGGGAAGTCAGACCCCTACATGCACTTAAGCCACTTTCGCCAGGTTATGGCAATATACTGGCGAAACGAGGCTCTAATGTGTATCATGTTTCCTTCCAGCCTTGGCGACCTGGGTTTAACATGGTTCGAAAGGCTGCCAAAAGGCAGCATAGCCTTATGGGCGCAGTTGGCAGAAGCGTTTGTGACTAGATTCAGAACGAATACCAAGACACTAGTGGAGATTAACCAGCTACTCTCCATTGACATAGCCGAGAAGGGAACATTGAGGTCTTACAACAGTCGATATTGGGAGACTTTCAACCAGATTGGGGATTGCCCTACAAATCTCGCCATCGCACAGTACAAACGAGGTTTACAGGTCGGTAACAAGTTGAGGGATTCAATGACGATGATGCCACCCCTCACGATGGAAATGGAGAGAGTGCATCAACATATTTAGGTAAAAGAAGATAGCGCCTGTGCTAAAGTAAAATCTGGCACAACAGCGATGCCGGATAAAAAGACTGCAGCAAAAATCAACACAATAGAATAGCCAAGCAAGAATGGGCGAGGCAGACAAGCCAACAGAAAGGACCCCCAAATAAGGAAGTTGAGAGTCCCTACTGCCATTACCACAGTATTCAACAAACCTATCTACCAGATTCTTAGCGAGATACGCGATGAACCCTTCGTTCGGCGGCTAGCCAAGTTGGGAGAAGCACAAAAAAGTTACGATGAGAGGTACTGTTGCACCTTCCATGATGAAAAAGGGCACCGAACTGAAAATTGCACACCATTGAGGCAATATCTGGAGGAGTTGGTGCCCGCTGGTCAACTGGACCAGTATATAGAAGGGGGAACATAGCCAAACCCCCAGGACCACAGCAGGCCGAGCGGGATGTCGGTCGACGACCCACCTTAAGGCATAATCAACGTTATACATGGGATCATCGAACCTGAGCGGGTATGTGAGCTTAGAGGGATGATCAAAAAGGCTGAACACTTAAGGGAGGTACTAAGTGCACAACCTACTGTCAAAAGGGGAAAAACGGAGGCAACAAATGTCATATCCTTCTCAGACAGGGATCTAACAAGGCTACATTACCCTCACAATGACGCACTGGTGGTCACTTTGTGCATCAAGAATTTCGACATCAAATGGATTCTGATTGACCAAGGAAGCTCATACGAGATAATGTACTACGAGACCTTCAAGCAACTAAAATTGAAGGACAAAGACTTGGCTCCTGCAACATCTCCCCTCGTCGGTTTCAACTCAATGCCAGAATGGCCAGTGGGCAAGATAATTCTGCCAGTTAAGACAGGAACAATGACTGTAGACACCCCATTTTTGACCGTCCTCAAGACTTGGACGTCATCGCTTGAACACTCGGTGATTATCCATGTTTGTGTTTGTTCGGAGTTCCCGGAGTTCTCGGCTACGCGCCTTGCCTCAGGATCTCCGAACTCGACTGTTTTGTGTCTGGTTTTGCACCAAACACTTGTGTTTTGCCTCAGAGGGGCAGGGAATGCCTTGTGAGACATCCCCACACACCACCGGCACTAGCTAGAGGCCACCGACTGGTTTTTGTTGCCACCGGCAATATACATTGCCGGTCGGCACTTTTTGTTGCCGGTCGGCAGTCATTTTTGTCAAAATGACATTTTTGGCTAGCCGGCTACTGTTCATCTGCTTTTTGAGATATTTTAAAGCAGTTGTCTGGCACTTTCTTCTCCTCCATACACGTGTATGGAGGGATGCCCCTCTTGTTTGCTTACTAGTTAAGCTTTACAAGATTGCCTCCTCTATAAGAGGAGGCCTTCTCTCCCTTGTTCTAGGGTTAGAAAGTTTTGGTTAGAGAGGTGAGAGGGAGCTCTGGTTTTAGGGTTAGGGTTCAACACATATCCTATATCTATATTTCTCTCTTGTTTGTGTGGCTAGGTGTTTGTGTCTTACTATTGCACATCAACACCTAGTGTTTCACCTTTCCTTGGTTTCTGAGGTTCCAAGAGGTTGTTCTTGGTGTTCTTGGCTGGATTTGAGCCCAAGGAAGCAACAACATCAACACTTGTGAAGGTGGTCAACAAGGGTGAGAATCTTGCCTTTTATTCCCCATTTTTGCATCCTATTTTTACCTGTCTTAAAGCTGTTTTTGTGTTTAGTGTATAACATAAAAAAGTTCTGTTTTTAAGCCCTCTTAATTGTTTGTTAAGGGTGTTTTGTGGTTCGGGTGTGTTTGACCACCTTTAGGCCTTGAAAGGCCTCATTTTGTGCCATTTTGTGCTAGTTTCGAGACTTTGGTGTTTAGGCCTCTTCACCACTGAAATCTTGAGGGATTTCAGTGGTGGAGATGGTGCCTTAAAGTCTCCAAAAAGGGAGGGCCACCCCCTCTCCTTGTTGTCCTTGAAAGGGACCATTTTTGGTCTCTTAAGGAGCCTTTTGTTCAAGTGTGTGTTGATCATGTCTAGGCTGCATTTCATGCTTATTATGCCATAATATAATCATGTTGTGTGTTGGTTTTGGTGCTCCATTCATGTTTAGTGTAGTTGCCATGTAATGCCTTGTAATTCCCTTAACATGTCTTAGGTTGTTAGCCTTTGTTCGAGCATGATTTAGGCTTAGACTTATGAATGTTTTGTGCTTATTTTGCCATGCTTTAGGTCTGTCCATAGTCGTTTGGATTGATTTTGGCATGCTTAGTATAGCTCCTTTGCATTTGCGGCTTGTCGGGCTTGTATGCCTCAAGTATGTGAATGTGTAGCATGTGTTGCTTGCATCATTTTGGTGGTTTGAAACCACCTAACATGTAATATCAGTCCCTTTGGCATGCCCATATGCTTGCCTTAGTCGCCTCTTTATTGCTTTGAGAACATGTGTTGTATGCCCTTTGTTTTGGCCATTATGCACGCCTTTGAATTTGAGCCACTTAGATGCTATCTAAGTAGTCCTTTGGCCTTGCTTTAACATGCTAAAAATCTGTTTTTAGTTGTTTAGTGCATGCCATGTTTGTTGTGATTAAATGTGCTTCAAAGCTTCATGACTTGCCTCAAGTGCTTGGACTATGCTTGCATGCTTATGTTTGCTTCATTTGGCTTGGTTTGGCACCATATTCTAGCATGAATTTCAGAGCTTATATTGCATGCTAGTTGTCCATGATATCCCCTTTCAAATGTGTTTGGAAGTTGCTTGTTTAAGGCTTAAAGTGTTGGTCCAACTTACTTGCATGTGTACATGTGTGTTTAGCCCTCATTTTTGGGCATTTTGGCCACTGATTTTAGGCCCATTTGGAGTTGCCTAAGTCATGTTTAAGACCATCATTTGCTTGCTTGCATGCTTACCTCATGTTTGCTTGTGTGCTTGCATTGTTTGTTCACATGCTCATGTTGCATCCCTAGCTAACATGATTAGGTTGCAATGCATCTTGCATGCATGCCTTGTCCCTTGATTTGGTGATGGGGATTGGGCTCTTTGATTGTTTAGTTTGCATTTCATTTGACATGAAAATTGCACACTTGATCCTTTGGGCCATCATGCATGGAAATGCGTGATTGGTGGCCCGAGAATCGAGGCACATCCTCCTTTGAGTCACAAACATGATAAGGAATGTGTTGGGTGCATACATTGCTTGAATTGAGCTGCCATGCAAGATTTTGCCCTCTGCTGCTGTGAGTTGCAGGTCCTGCAGGAACTCATTGCCGGCCGGCAGTGTTTAGTGCCGACCGGCAGTCAATCAATGGCCGGTGGATCTATTTTGTGCCGACGACCACATCCTAGTGCCGGTGGTCATTTCCTCTAGCCGGTGGGATTCTCCAATGTCCAGAGAGGTATCCTTGAGACTTTGGCAATTTTCAGAGGAACAAAGCAGGGAAAATAGAGGCAGGTTAGGCATGGTAGTTCAATTCCGAGCGGAATCCGAGCGCGCATGCATTGAGCCCTCGCCCCGAGGCGGTTTACTATTTTTCTTAGATTAATTAATTTGTTAATTTAATCAATTTGTAATATTTAATTAGCTTGCGTAGTTAATTAATTTGTATTATTATTTTGGTCCCTCCGAGCGAGGGCAATTCTGTAATAAGCGTGTGTGAGTGGTGTGTATGTCTTCCAACCCCCCCACTTCTTTCTTCCCTTTTATTTACCCGCTTACGATGGTAGATTAGGGCACGTTTATTTTAGCATACCTTATGCAATGCATGCGTGCATCCATACATTTGTTGACATGCACCGGGCTCGGTACATCATACAAACTGCATTGTATCTCCAAATCTAACTTGAATACGTGCACCGAATGATTGCATTTCACATGCCATTTTAGGGTTACCCGAGCCTGTCCTAAACTGCATCTCTGTGTGTGTTGCATTAGCCATTTAACATGAACTAGGACACGCACGTTTGCTAACTAGTTTATTGTTTTGGCACGGAGTACGATGTAAGTATTTATGCTTTAGCATATCGCACGCGTGTGAATGTTGCCATGATAGTATGATTACCATGAGACTAAATGCTTATATGAGATAAACTGTTTGAATGCCTGTGGGTGGAGGTTGGATTGCTTGAGTTGGAAAAATTCGTTGAAATCCGTGTTTTAGCCTACTTGCGAGTAGCAAATTCCGAAGCATTTTCAAAACGAATGGATATGCAATGTTTATTTCCAAATTAGGTAATCTAGTCTATACTTGTTTGCTGCACGCATAACATAGTAATTCTAGGCTAATCATTGGAATAAGGACATGTAACGTTTTCAAAATCGGATATCATGGTTAGTAGAGGCCGGTCTTTGGACCGGGCGAAAGGGGGTGCTCATAGCTGACCTTCCCCGATCGTACCCAAGCTCCCGAGCCAAGACCACTTTGGTGATGACGGACACGTGGCCTTCGGCACCGAGTCAGGGTTTCCTAAATTTCCCATTTTAAAATATTTAGGTGGCGACTCTGTATCTGGCAAAGCAGTCCATGTTTGGCGCTTCTTTCAAAAAAATCAGTTTTCCAAAACGATTTGCCGGATTTGGACTCTTTGGTTCAGATTTAGAACCGTGACAATTCGAGTCTGAACTGTAGTAAGCCGCAAAAACGAACAGAACGGGGCTTAACCCTCCCGGGGCGTTCGCGGGCATGTTACAATGACAAAACAGGTGGAGTTTTGGGTATTGAAGGTCCCTTCCACTTACGACATAATCTTGGGAAGAGCATGGTTGCACGCCGTGCGATCGGTGGCATCAACCCACCATTAGGCATTACGGTTCCCCAACGAAACCAGAGTGATTGAAGAAGTCTTAGGAGACCAAATCATGTCGAAACAGTGCTTCGTCACGGTAAATGGCAGCTGTGCTGCAAAAGGGTTTGTACAGATGGTGGAGGAGCTAGAAAGCAACGAACTGTTTGCAAATGTCAGCAAAGTAGCAGAACAGAAGGCAGTGGAAGACTTGGTTGAGGTAAGCATAGATGAAAAGAACCCAGAAAAGTTCTTTTTGCTCGGCTCATCTTTGTCCAGCATTGAGAGAGTAGAGGTCATGGAATTTTTAACCTCTAACATCGAAGTGTTTGCCTGGATATCGTACGACATGCTTGGCATTGACCCTAATTTCATCTGTTATCAACTTAATGTCTATCCAACTGCTAGACCAATCATATAGCACACTTGCCGATCAGCACTCCACCACGCGGAGATAGTGGCGGAGGAAGTAGGAAACTTGCTGGAGGCAGGAGCCATTAGAGAAGTACACTATCCCAGGTGGATCTCAAACACTGTAGTAGTGCCAAAGAAGAATGGCAAATGGTGAATTTGCGTGGACTACAAACAGTTAACAAAGCATGCCCAAAAGACAGTTTTCCCCTACCACGGATCGACCAACTGGTGGACCTGACAGCAGGGCACAACTGACTTAGCTTCCTTGATGCATAGCGGGGTTACCATTAGATTGCTATGTACGAATCGGACCAGGAGGTCACGTCATTTACAACACCTAGAGGACTATACTGTTATAAGGTCATGCCCTTTGGCCTAAAAAACGCAGGGGCTACATTCCAACGGATGGTCACCAAAATATTTGAACCATTGTTAGGCAGAACAATGGAGGCTTAAATAGATGACATGGTGGTCAAAAGCAGAGATGAGAAGGACCATCTCAGGGACCTAGATGAAATGTTTCAAATTTTGAAGTCCCACAAGTTGCGTCTAAACGCATCTAAGTGTGCATTTGGCGTAGGGTCAGGCAAATTCCTAGGCATTCTAGTGACCAACCGGGGTATATAAGCTGATCCCTTTCAGATCAAAGCCATCCAAGATCTTGAGAGGCCCAACACAGTCAAAGAAGTACAACATCTCACTAGCCTAGCAGCCGCACTCAATAGGTTCATAAGTCGGTCGTTAGACAGGTGTCGACCATTCTTCCAGGCACTAAAAGCCAAATTTGAGTGGGATGGTGAGTGTGACCGCGTCCTAGAAAGCTTGAAAGACTACATGACCACATGACTTCTCCTCCATTGTTTGTAACCCCAGTACCAGGAAAAAAGCTCTTTTTGTACTTAGCAGTTTCACAGCATGTAATCAGTGTAGTGTTGGTCAGAGCAGAGGGAGTCCAACACCTACCTATCTTTTATGTTAGCAAGACCTTGCTGGTCGCTGAAACAAGGTACCTACCATTGGAAAAGCTGGCCTTAGCTTTGATGATGGCCTCAAGAAAGTTGTCACACTATTTTCATGCCCACACCGTGATTGTCCTAACGGCCTTCCCCTCAAAGGCCTTGTTTGAGAGGGCAGATTTTTTTGGACGAATCTTGAAATGGGTAGTGGAGTTGGGGCAGTTCGATATCAAGTTTCAACCAAGAACAGAAATAAAAGCCCAAGCTTTGGCAGACTTTGTGGCCGAGTTCACGCCAGGAAGTCATCATGTTTGCTCGATTGATTTGACCGGGGCAACCGAAAGAAGGGGAGACAGTGCCGCGGGAACTACGCAGCCCCCAAAGCAAGATGCCCAGCTGCATAGCAAGCCATACAGGTTTGAGGACAGGGAAGAAGGAATAGACCATGATATTCCCAGCAGGGACTCACCAAAAAGTAAAGACTTAAGGCAATCAGACAGTGAAGATCAAACCTCGACAGCGGATATCGACCTGGAAGAAAACATCAGCAACACCCCTGACATCATCCGATCTCTCTATTTGCTGGAAGCTATTCGTCGGAGAGATGTGGAAACTCTTCATGGATGGATCATCCAACAGGCACGGTGCAAGACTTGGCATAGTCCTTATCTCACCAGATGGCCTAACAATTGAACAAGCAGTCAACCTTGGCTTCCCAGCATCCAATAACAAGGCAGAATATGAAGCACTGCTAGCAGGTCTAAAAGCAGCACTCCACATGAAGGCCACCGAGCTAATGGTGTACAGTGATTCCCAGCTGGTAGTTAACCAGATTTCAGGCGACTACAAGGCAAAAGATGACAGGATGGCTAACTACCAAGAGTTGGTCAGAAAAGAGGTCATGAAGTTCGAAGTAGTCCAGATAGAACAAATCGGCCGAGAGGAAAATAGTAGAGTGGACGAGCTGGCCGGTTTTGCATCAATGGCAGATACATCTATCCCACACCCATTACTAATCGACTTCCTACCCAGACCAAGCATTGAAGAACCCGAAGCAGCTGAGGCATGTTGTGCCGAACTGGGCCCTTCCTGGATAGACCCCATCATAATATTTTTAAAAGAAGGCATCTGAAGAAAAGAAAGAAGCCAACAAAGTTAGAGCAAAATCACAGCGATTTTGGCTCTCTCCATCACTAGCATTGTACAAAAAATCCTTCATAGAACCTTACTTGAAATGTGTCCATCCCAGTAAGGTCGATGCATTCTTGTTTAAAATACATGAAGGCTTCTGCGGAAGCCACCAAGGGGGAAGATCATTGGCCTACAGGGCAATTTCACAAGGATATTGGTGGCCATACATGTAAGTAGATTCAGGGAAATATGTCAAGAAGTGCAAGAAATGTCAGAAGTTCGCACACCAAATACATCAACCAGCTAGAGAGCTTCTACCATTGACTAGCCCGTAGTCTTTCGCATTGTGGGGCCTGGACATAGTGGGACCACTTCCAACTGCACCCAGCAATAGAAAGTTTTTTCTCGCAGTAACAGACTATTTCAAAAAGTGGGTGGAGGCAGAAGTACTCGCATCTATAAAAGAAAAAGATGTTAAGAAGTTCGTCTGGCAGAACATCATCACTCGATTCGGCATACCCAAGGCTCTAATATCCGACAATGGCACTCAATTCGATGGCAAAATCTTCAGGGGCTTTTGCGAAGAGTACAAGATAGAATTCTACAACTCTACACCAGTATACCCCCAAGCGAATAGCCAGGTGGAAGCTTCCAACAAAGTCGTCTTAGACGGTTTGAAGAAGAGGTTGGAGAGAGCAAAAGGCAAGTGGGCTGAGGAGCTTTCTCATGTATTATGGGCTTATCGTACCACACCTCGGCGGTCAACTAGAGAAACACTTTTTTCCTTGGCTTACGACATGGAGGCAGTAATCCCACTGGAAGTAGGCCTCCCTATTATTAGAAGTGAAAATTTTGACCCAAACTTGAATGAAGAAACCATAACCTTGGAAATCGACATTGCGGAAGAGAGAAAGGAAAGAGCACTAATTCACATTGCCTCATACCAGCAAGAGTTATCCAGAAAATATAACAAAATAGTGCATCCGAGGCAATTCAAGATTGGAGATTGGGTACTGCAAAGTAATGGGCAACACTTTGGTACTTGGAGATGGCAAGTGAGGACCTAACTGGGAAGGACCATACAAAGTGATCGGTTTAGCAGAAAAAGTGGCATATCACTTGGAAGATGTAGACAACAAAGCTATTCCCAGGCCATGGAACACTGCCAATCTCAAACTATTTTATTTTTAGCTTCTCCTTAAAAACACTTGTAATTTTTCTTTCTTTAAATAAAACAAATAGTTTTCTCCAGCACAAATTCTTTCTACTGTAAAAGTTGTTCATAGTTATTGCCAACTAGAGGCAATGAACAAGTTTGGCAGGTTTGACCAAACATCTTTTGTTCTTCAGCCGAGATAAGGATCTAGGTTGAAGAAGGTTGGCAGGTTTGACCAACACTCTTTTGTTCTTCAGCCGAGATAAGGATCTAAGCTGAAGAAGGTTGGCAGGTTTGACCAACACTTTTTCTTTTAGTCGAGATAAGGATCTAGGCTGAAGAAGGTTAGCAGGTTTGACCAATACTTTTTGTTTCTTCAGCCAAGATAAGGATCTAGGTTGAAGAAGGTTGGCAGGTTTGACCAGCATTTTTTTCTTTCAGCCGAGATAAGGATCTAGACTGAAGGAAGTTTGGTAGGTTTGACCAAACATTTTTTGTTCTTCAGCCGAGATAAGGATCTAGGCTAAAGAAGGTCGGCAGGTTTGACCAACACTCTTTTGTTCTTCAGCCGAGATAAGGATCTAGGCTGAAGAAGGTTGGCAGCTTTGACCAACACTTTTTCTTTCTTCAGCCAAGATAAAGATCTAGGCTGAAAGGAAGTTTTGGAAGGTTTCAGCCGAAATAAGGATCTAGGCTGAAAGTTGGCAGGTCTGACCAACACTTACCTAAAATACCTAAAGTTGCTGTCTGGCCGAGATACTTATCTCGGCCAAACAAGGTGGGCAGGATAAGGGGAAGTCGAGCTAGGTTAGGTCGACTAGGCTTATAAAAAGTTGGTACAAGTAAAGGAAAAAGTGTATTAACCGAACAAAAAGACGAGCAAAATTAGAAATTTCATTAATTTTGAAACATTCAGTACAAGAGGAGGGGCTGATAGCCCGGTTACAATTTCGTTGATAACTTGAAACAAAAGCAAAAAACAAAATCAGGCAACAAGATCGTCTAAATCAGCATCCAAATCAACAAGAGCTTCGCTAGTCGGTATGCCGGTTTCAGCGGGTTCTTCCTAGGAAGGTCGGTTACTAGTACCCCCTCAACCGTACTTGGCACCGGTGGCTCCACCCGAGCTATCTGAATAGTCTAGAGACCGTGGTCACTGTTTACAGGTGAGGTATTGTTTGGATCTGGGGATTCTTCCTCCTCCTCCCCCTCTTCGAGAAGCTTCTATCGAATGGCGTTGGCGTAGTCTGTCATGTAACTTGGAATGAAGTGAGGGGGAGGGTTCTGGAAGATCTCGATTTCTTGCCCCTGACTGAGCTTCATAACTGTTGCCTTCCATCCACATTTGAAAAAGATGTCTTTCGCAGCTTCACACTGCAAGACATAGGTGGCCTCCCCTTTTTTGTAACCACAGTTTTCAGCGTCTTCCATTTTCTTTTTTAGCTCGGCGAGCTCAGCATCTTTCTTTTTTTCAAGCTTGGCCAGTTTTCGCAGGTAGCAGTCTTTTCTTTTGGCCAGCGCCTTTTGCTTTTCGGCTTCCACTGCATTGACCAGTTTGGTGAGCCGTGCGTTTTCGGATTGTAGCTCGGCCATTCTTTGCTTGGCCTCATTTAGCTCGGCTGACTTAGTGTTGGCGTCTGCCACGACTGACCGTGCTGTCTTGCGAAGCTCCAGCACGCGCTTATAGGCGACATGGTTTTTTTGCAAAACTTACAGAAATGAGAGGTAGTGATTATGTTAGAACCGAGTAAACAGACAGTTAAAGAATGGAAACAGGTAGAGGGAGGAACTTACAAGCACCATCGATTTGGTTGCCGAGCGGATGGCCTTTAGCTCGGTTAAATGGTCGTGGTGCTCCATGTCCTGTGGTAAACAGACATTTTTTGACAAGTTGAAGGCAAGGGTATGGTCCTTATCAGCAACCATCGAATCCGTGGTGGATACAGCACGGTTCTTGTAAGATATTGATGGTGCCTATTCTGAAAGGCTGGCTCGGTCAGAGTGCACGGGTTCTGGGCTCGGCAGCCTAGCCTCAAGAAGCACGGTGTCCTCCTCATCGACCAGATGTTGCGGTTTGGTCGTTATACTACGTACGCGCTTGCTTGGTCGAGATGTGGAGGCCCTGGCAGTTGGAAGGGCGACCACGGTTTCACGTTGTTGGCTAGACGACTCTAGGCCGGTTGGCACTTCACCGGAGGTCTGCTCGGTGATGAGCGTTCGCACGACCCTCTTTTTTGCCATTTTTTGTTCTTCAGTTAGAGGGATCAGGTTGATTTGGGGAAAAGTGGGATCTGGCTTGGGGGAAGGCTCTAGAAGGAAATCGGTGACTCTAGTTTTCCTTCTTCCACTGTGTCGGTAGGTCGGTTCGAAGCCTAATAGCTCGGCCCAATCACGGTATCGGAACCCAAGTGCGGCTCGAAGGGCGTCCTGGTTGGCGTAAGTATAGTGTGATTTGAGCTGGTTCAAATCTGCAAGAAATAAGGACAAGGGTTAGCACAGTGGATTAGTTAGGAATAGTAAAGAAAAATTAAACTAGGGTGTGCTTACCAGCAGTTCCTTTATTCCAGTTTATATTGTAGCCCGATATCTGGGCCTCTTGGTCTTCAAAATTACTAGAAACCCAGAGGAAATCGTTATCATTCAGATCTTTGTCCGGTGTGTTTTTTACAATTTTTTCTCGGCCTCTTCTTACTCTAAGGTAGTACACCCAGCCATCATCATTTTGGCCGAGCGAATATTGATGAAATAGCTCGGCCAATCTGAGATTGAGGCTGAGCTGACGGTTTAGTTCGGTAATTCCATTTATTATTCTATAAGTGTTTGTGGAAAGTTGAGTGGGGCATAATCTTGTTTGCCAAGGAATTCGCATACAAGGGGTTGTACGGGGAACCGAAACCCAGTTTCTACGATTGATATCACAGTGAAGGGAACGAAGCTCGGTTTACCCCAAGGGGTGGTGTCTAGCTCGGCTAGAGAGAGGTGGACGTCATCAGGAATTTGGTAGTCTCGGCGGAATTCGGCCGTGGCTCAAGGCGAATTCACTAGGAGCCGGTATTTACCCATTTAACTTAAAACGAGTGGTTTTTTTTGTTATAAAGGATGCGATAGTTTAGCTCGGCGCTGTTGTGGCTTTTGGTAGCTCGGTTGAGCAAAAAACGCCCGGGGGCAAAGTGCAAAAGGTGTACTTGGCCAACTTAGTCAAGTCTGCAAAGGTGAAAATAAAGTGTTATGTCCAGATTACTAGACCAGGCTAAGTAAATGGATAATGTAAAAGTAAGCCTAGCTCGGCTACGAATGGTTACAGACCATTTCGTAGTTCGGCTAAGTTACAGAAGCCAATTCAATGTTTTTTAGTACGGTTGGTGATCATTGCATCCTAGTTCGGTCAGATACAACCTTGAAGGTTGCAAATAAGTTGCTAGCTCGATCGTAGAACGATTTTGGATCAAAATCATGTTTGACATTGATTCAAAATCTGGATTGTGAGTTTTTGGGCGCAGGCATGAGGTGTTTTTGGTTGGTGGTATTTGCTCAAATGTTCAGTTATGGGTACACATGCATATATATGATGAATGAAAAATGAAAGTATAGAAATTGGTAACAGAGCAACTTACAGATTTAAACAAGAGGACGAAGACCAAAAAGTAGGAACAACGGCAAAAAGACCCACAAAACGTGCACAGTCGTTACTTGGTCAGGGGTTGAAGCTCAGGAGGCGAGGATATAGAGCCCAGAAATGCAGAAATGCTCTAAAGAACGAAGATGAACAAAGTAGTGACTGTTCGAAATAAAGGGGGCATATTTATGTGATAGATAAAACGGCGGGCCTTTTTCAAAATTTTTGAGTAATGTGAAACGGCTGGCATGGTACGAGTCAGTGTACACAAGCCAGCGGGGGACCTCGCTACAGCTCGGACTCGGTTTTGTGTCACGGTTCTTAATCTTGAACCAAAGAGTCCAAATCCGGCAAATCGTTTTGAGAAAACAGATTTTTTGAAAGAAGTGCCAAACATGGACTGCTTTGCCAGATACAGAGTCGCCACCTAAATATTTTTAAAATGAGAAATTTAGGAAACCCTGACTCGGTGCCAAAGGCCACGTGTCCGTCATCACCAAAGTTGCCTCGGCTCGGGAACTTGGGTACGATTGGGGAAGGTCACTTCGTGAGCACCCCCGCTCGCCCGGTCAAAGACCGGCCTCTACTAACCACGATATCTGTTTTTTAAAACATTGTGAGTTCTTATTCCGATTATTAGCCTAGGTTACTATGTGATGCTCGCAGCAAACAAGTATAGACTGAGTCGCCTGAATTGGAACAAAACATTTCATGTTTGTTTGTTTGAAAATGGTTTGATGGTGCTACCCGCAGGTAGGCTAAGACGCGGATTTGCCACCCTCAGGTGGGCTTAGAAAATATGATTTTGCCACTATCTAGTGGGCTTAAAACAAACATTTGATGAATTGTCCCAATTCAGATAACTCAACCTCCACCCACAGGCATTCAAGGCAGTTATATCACATAAGCACATAGCCTCATGGTAAGCATGCTATTCATGGCAGTCAGTCACACGCATGCAAGAATGCTAAAGCATAAAAACTTACCGAGTACTCCAAGCCAAAACAGAAGCTTTATTAGAAATCATGCATGATCCTAGATATACAGGAATGTCTAATGCAACACATGCAATAATGCAACTATAGCAGGCTCGGCTATTCTAAACATGGGATGTGAAATGCAACAGCTAACATGTATTCAATTTGGAATTGAAATACAAATGCAGTTTGTATGATGCGCCGAGCTCGGTGCGTGCAATACAGATGAATGATGCAAACATGCTATCATACTGTATGCTAATTGAAATATGCCCTATATCTAACCATCGTAAGCGGGTAAATAAAAGGGAAGAAAGACGTGGGGTTGGAAGACATACATCACACTCACCCACACTTATTACAACATTGCCCTCGCGCAGAGGGTCCGAATAAATATACAGTCCCAAATGAAAGAATAATACAGTCCGAAATATACAGATTCCTAATTAATTAACAAATTAAACTAAGAAAAACTGTAAACTGGCATGCAAGCCAGGGGCTGCCTCACTTCCGCTGAATGATGTATGATGGGCTGCCTTTTTTGGAAATCCACTGGGATGCCCCGATTAGCCTCTGTTTGCAATGTTCCTCGGCATGCGTGCCAGACTCTGAAAAGTTGCTGATTCTTCATTTTGCTGTAACAGAGAGCAGGAAAGGGACATAGCAATGTATTTCACAAATATATGCATGCCTCGATCCTCGTGCCACCAATCACGCATCTCGATGCATGATGGCCGAGGAGTCGGATTGCACAACTCAATATAGGATGAATGTAGATGAATGCTACAACAAAACCTAACTCCATCATTTGTAATCCGGAGTGTCGGTGACTTGGGAATCGAGACCCGTTCCGTGAAACGTGCCTCGTTTCCCGTGCCCGGGCTAACTCCTATCCCGAACACGATGTAAAATGCACGATATGCATGAATGCGACTAACATACAACCTAGCTGTAACAATGCTATGAAAATGAGATGCCTCGGAATGCGTGCCAGACGGGCGCGCAAACCGAGGCGATGATCCTAAGGCATGAAATGGCACATGCGATGCAAATTGGGCTTACACTAACATGAGTGGACCTCAGCCACACTCACATAAGAGGCCGTCGGATAAAAAAGAGATGCCTCGAAATGCGTGCACACGGGCGCGCAAACCGAGGCGATGCATACGGAATGCAAAATGACATGGAAATGATATGTAATGAGGCTAAAATGAGATGTCTCGAAGTGCGTGCCCGCGGGCACGCAAACCGAGGTAATGGCATACGGAATGCAATGATGCGAAAATGGCATACAAAATACAGAATGGACTTATACCAATATGAGAGGACCTCAGCCACTCTCATACGGGAGGCCGTCGGATAAAAAGTGAAGTGCCTCGAAATGCGTGCCCGCGGGCGCGTGAACCGAGGCAATGTATTTAAGCATGAAATGACATACAAAATGCAAATTGGGCTTATACTAACATGAGAGAGCCTCAGCCGCACTCACATAAGAGGCCATAAGATGAAAATGTGCTGCCTCGAAATGCGTGCACACGGGCACGCAAACCGAGGCGGTGGCATACGCAATGCAAATGACATGGAAAATGCAAATTGGGCTTACACTAACATGAGAGGGCCTCAGCCGCACTCACATAAGCTGCCGAGAGACAAAAATGAAGTGCCTCGAAATGCGTGCCCACAGGCGCGCAAACCGAGGCGATGCATACGCAATGCAAATGACATACAAATGAAATGTGGTAAATGGCATATGGAAAGTGCAAATTTCAGCAGCTAAAATGATGCACAAATAGCCCCCGAATTATGACAAAATTACACCCGATGCCCAAAATGCGATGTAATGCACCCAAAATAGCCTACAGCCCTACTAAACATGCATAATTGACACATGACATGTAAAACAGTAGCAAGGCAGCCCCCAAACTAGCATTTTTTCAGTACAAAGTATGGCCGAACAATGATCACAAGTATGACAAAAATAGCTTGCAAAAATGGGGGAAAAGAGGAGAATTACAAAGCAAGTGGTATATACAATGCTCAAACTGAAAAACACAGTTCTACAAAATTAAAGAGGGGCCAAAAATATGCACATTTACAAGAGATGACATCCCTAAATTCAGTATGTAGATCTACTAAACATAGCATGCAATATGAAGTCAACAAAGGCTATAACATGAGGTATCAAAAGAAATCACCAAACAATTTTGGACCCTTAACAAAATATGAAGAATGGGCCAAAATAAGACACTTTCTAAGCCTGATGAAGGCTGAAAACAGAGGCTAAGCAAGCCTAACAAAGCATGCAATTTTACGGTAAAAAAGAGGGTATTACATGAAGTACCAAAATCATTCACCAAATGGCCTAAGACCCTTAACAAAACATGATGAGAAGGCCAAAACAAGGCTCTTTTCAGGCCTGATGGAGACTCAAATCAGAAGCCAAATAAGCCTAACAAAGCATGTAAAACATGGCCAAAGAGAGGTACAAAGAGAGGCCATTCATGGAGGCACCAAACAATATTGGTCCCTTCTAAAATGTTGTAGAGGGACACAAAATAAGCTCAAAATCAGTTTATAGCATGCTCCAAAAATAAATGCATATAAGCTAAAAATAGCATGCAAGTTTACGGTAAATTGGAGGATTTGTGAAGCAAGTGGTATGTAAAAGCACCAAACATGGTTGAGCCCTTCTACAATGTTGTAGAGGGGCTCAAAATGAGCCTAAAACCAGTTAGGGTCGGAGCCCAAAAACTCAAGCAAAGGGGGTAGAAAAATGATTCAAAATAGAGCTAAAAAAGGGAAAATAGCAACTTACCCTTGAAGAACACTTCTTGGCTGCCTCTTGGACCGAATTTGCTGCCTTTTTAGCTGCTGGAAATCAGCTCCAAGTGGTGGAAATGGAATGGTGATGGTGATGCTAGATGTTGATGAACAAATGGTGCCAAGACTTGGATGTTTGAAGCTTTTTGGAAGAGAGGAATAGAGGAGATGTATATGCAAGGCTCAAAGGATTTTTCTCCCCCTTAAACCAGCTGGTGGCCACTGGTTTATATGGCCAAGAAAAGGGGTGAAAAAGGAGGGCAAAAAGGTGGGAAAAATACACCCAAGTATTCCCTCAAAATATCTTTTTTCCAAAATATCTAGATATTTTGCTCTAAAAAATCTTTCCCTAAATCTAGATATTTGAGGGCAACTAATGCATAGCTGGAATACACTCAATGAGAGGAATAGGGCCGGCCAACTCACAGGGGCAAAATCGTCATTTCACAAAAGGGGTGGCTGGCCAGCTAGATAAAAAAAACTGTCGAGAAGACCACTGGCTGGTGGGTGCTAGGGAAGTCCAAAAATTTCCATTCAAGTGTCCAAATTGAAGCCCCGGAAGTTAGCTTTCCAATGGCGCAAACCTTGCATCAAAATTCCTCCTGTGGAAAAAGTTATGCCAGTTTCCGTAAAACCGCGCAGATTCAGTCCAACCGGACTTTAACCAACCATATCTCCTCCCCCCGGATTTGGACTTAGGATATTCTTGAGTGAAAAATGAAGCCCCGGAAGTAATCTTTCCAATGGTGGTGGCCTCATATTTTAATTCCTCTTGTGCAAAGAGTTACGCTTGTTTCGGTGAAGCCGCGCAGACTTTTCTCCTTCCCGGATTCATGCTGAACCACTTTTGACCAAGCAGATAACTGGTTGCTGAGACAATTGCTGGCCCCCCACCCTCCAGTGATCTTCCTGGTGCTAAAACAGAGGTACCTGCCAAAATTGAACAAAAACTAATGCAAAACGAAAGCTCGGGGACCAAAAGCGCGCGGGGTCCCGAAAATGGGCTGTGAGCACCGAAAGTGGCGTTCGGCCACGAAGTGGGCATCAGAGGCCCCAGTGTCCCTCGGAATGATAAAATAGAGGCACTTGCCAAAATTGAACAGAAACCGGTGCGAAATGAATGCTCGGGGGCCAAAACCGCGCGGTTCGGGGTCCCGAAAATGGGCCGTGAGCATCGAAAGTGGCGTTCGGCCACGAAGTGGGTATCAGAGGCCCCAGTGTTCCTCGAAATGATAAAACAGAGGCACTTGCCGAAAACTGGAGAAATCAGAGATGGTTGGGCGGTCCCGAACCGAGGCACACGGCCTGACGGTCCCGAAAACCGGGAACCGGGCTCCGAAATGGGCAAAATGGCCTACGGCCACGAAATGTAGCGCACGGCCACCGAGAGATAGTCTACGGGACCACTTCCTCCCCTCAGGAAAGAAAACAGAGAAAATCGAGTCTGGTTCGCAAACCGAGACAAGGCACAGAAGAGAGTTCGGAAGTCCGGAGGCAGGGCGCACGGCCGCGACTCTGAGACTTCCGAACGAGCACAGTATGCAACATCACCGAGCGCTCAATCGGTGACGTCTGAGTCTTAAGGTCGGTCAAAAATGGGGTGTCTACAGTCAGCTATCGGTGTGTGACACGTGTCCAGTTAGGGACGTGATGGCAGGCTTTTTTGAAGCGTCAGGACGTGCGATTGACGCAAGATCAAGAAGCCGAAACAGACTCCAGTCCGGCTGAAATCATTAGCTCGACCAGAAGTTCATAATCCCAAACATGCTTTGCAGATAGAATTAAGGGGCAATTGAGAGGGTAATTTATAAAGAGAAATTGGGTCGAGCTACGATCCTTTAATCTCTGTTTTGGATCGGACTAAGGGCCGGGGTATGGGCTTTGAGTAGCTCAGTCCCATGTTGTCTGGGTACCGAACTAGGCAGAGGGGTTTGACCGAGCTACCTAAAAACTAGGCCTGGCGGTTGGCCGAGGTATTTGTGAGAAGGAAGGCCGAGCTAGGTGTAGCTTGGTCGAGTGCCATCTACATCATTGCTTAGTTGAGAGCACGACCGAAATAAGCTAGCTCGGTTAAATCGCACCAACTTAGAAAAAGGAGAAAACTATCTTATTTGGTTGGTAGTAAGTAGAGTGTTATCAGGATAGACACTCTTTACTGGAAGTGTGATTCCTAGGAGGACTTTTATAAAGAGCGTTGAAATCCTACTAGGATTGTGCCAGGCAGAATCTATAAAAGCTCATAGCAAGACCTATGTACAGGTATTACAATTTCTACTCTAAAAAACACAGCTTTTTGTCTATTGTCTATTTGCTGACTTAGGCATCGGAGAGGTATCCAGCACACCCGCCGGCTAGCTCACGTTTGTGTTTTAAGGAAGTAAAGTGACGATGTTTGGAGGAGTGCAAACTTGATCAACAGGATTATACGAGAAGATTATTTCGTGCTTGTACACCACTCAATAGCTTTACAATTGGAATAATATTTCTCCTATTAAATTTTCTAGACACGATAATGATGGCTTCATGAGACATTCTTAATGGAATTAAAAAATGAGAGAGGCTTAAGACAAGGACATCCCCTCTATCCTTATCTCTTTGTGTTTTGAATGGAGAGGCTTTCCAATATGATCAATACTAAGGTAGAAAAGGGCATCTGGAAAGGGTATCAAAGCAGGCCACTCTAGTCCACACATATCATACCTGTTCTTTGTTGATGACATCATCTTATTTACTAAGGCTGATCAACATCACTGCCATGTTATCATGGAAGTGTTATCTGAATTTTGTATTGTATCTGGTCAGAAAATTAATTACTCAAAGTCAAAACTTTTTGTCTCACCTAATTTACCCCACCATAGGGCCATATCCCTCAGTTTCCAAAGTGGCATTCCCTTAACCCAAGACCTTGGAAAATATCTGGGCACCCCTATGATTCATGGCAGAGTTAATAAGAGTATGTTTAGAGGTACCATGGAGAAGCTGAAAAATAGACTTTCAGGTTGGACGGCTAAAATCCTCTCTCTTGCTGGCTAAACTACCCTGATACAATCTATAACTTGTGCCATACCTAGCTATGTCATGCAGACAATGGAATTCCCTAGAAGCCTTTGTGATGATATTGATAAGCTTAATAGAAATTTCCTTTGGGGCGAGACTGATAACACTAGGAAGGTTCACTTGGTTAATTGGGATATTGTTTGTCGAAGTAAAACTGATAGAGGGTTGGGGATTAGGAAAGCTAGAGACTAGAATGCAGCCTTTTTAACCAAACTAGGGTGGAAAATGTTAAGATAAAGACAAACTTTGGTGTCAAGTGCTCCAATCCAAGTATCTAGGGAATAAAAGCATCTTTAACTGGCTTTCTAAAAGAAGATCATCTCATATTTGGAAAAGTATCTGCAAGAACAGAGACACCCTAAGGAAAGGTGTCAAGTGGAATGTTGGAAATGGTGAGAACATATCTCTGTGGAATGATTGGTGGTGTGGGGAACAACCACTATCCTTGGCTCATGGCCCCAATCAGGGTAATGACCACTTGACAGTTAGTGCAGTCTTTGATGATGAGGGCAACTGGGATACTGATGGCCTGAATAACCTGGTCAGTCCCCAAGCTATACAAGAGATTCTCAAAATTCATAGACCTAGATTTGTAATCTTCACTAATACCCTTTTTTGGGTTGGATCAACCTGTGGTAATTACACCACGACTTCTACTTACAAGATCATCTCCAATCAGACCACTGATAAAAAAGATTGGACTTGGCTCTAGAAAATCAAAGTCCCTCAAAAGCTGAAGAGTTTTATTTGGCTAGTTCTCAAGGGGAGACTTCTTACTAATCACATGAGATTGGTGAGAAATATGGCAGCTTCTGATATATGTCCTAGGTGTGGTTCAAATAGTGAAGATATGGACCATCTACGCAGAAAATGCAGCTTCTCTAGAGCTGTTTGGTTTGAAATTCAAGACACCAATTGGTGAGAGGAGGGTTGCTACCAGCCTTCTCTTAAATGGGTTACAACAAATTTGAAAAATAAAAGTTTGTTTTTTGGTCAAACATGGCATGTTATTTTTATATCTACACTCTGGCAGATCTGGAAAGATAGGAACAAACTTGTTTTTGAAAATCAACTCTCCCCCATTCAAGTTAGTCTCAAGAGCATAAGAAACTATGCTTATGAGATTAATGAGGCATACCAGTCAGCCCTTCACCCAAATCAATCTCAACCTTCACTAATTAAATGGAAGTCTCCTCCTACAGGTAAACTAAAACTCAATGTTGATGGTTGCTCGAAAGGGAATCCCGATCAAGCTAGATATGGTGGCCTGTTGCAGGATGAATATGGCATATGGATTTGGGGATTCTATGGAAAATTGGGTCACTGTTCCAGTCTGGAGGCAGAATTATAGGCTATTTACAAGAGCCTCACTATTCTCTTTCACAAGGCACCAAGAAGGTTGCAATTGAGTCAGACTCTGAACTCGCAATCAACAAAATTCAAGATGGGCCATGCCACAATTCACCCTATCGAGCTCTCATTGAAGATGCAAAATTCCTCTTACAAAGGTGTAACTGGTCACTGAGATACACACCTAGAGAGGGCAACAAATGTGTAGATCAACTTGCCAATATAGGAGTTACACAGGATGAGTATGTTGTGGTGCTTGATGACCCTTCTGAGGAATTGAAGGCCCTGCTTATAGCTGATATCACTGGTGTTAGTGAGCTGAGAGCTTAGTCTCTCTATGTTTTGTAATAACTTCTTTTTGTCTTTGTTTTTTTGAACTTCCAATGAATCAATAAGTAAATAAGCTACGTAAAATAGTGTTAACTCAATATATATATTAAATAATGCTCAGTAAATTATTTTACCAATAGAGGTACTAGGTAGGTAATAATAAATAGGAATGGGCTTTATTTTTTTTGTTTTTTTTGGTAAAAAATATAAGAGGTGATATGATTAAACATTTTGGTTAGCTTTCCAAATCATTCCTATTTGGGACGATTTATTTTGATCAATTATTATAATAAAAAAAATTGGATGAATTATAAATACATTTTTTAAAATGGACGAATTACACTAACGGTCCCTATAGTTTAGGACTTGTATCACTTTGGTTTCTGACTTTTCAGTTGTGACATATTTGATCCTGAATTTTGAATCTTGTTTCAAATAAGGATAATTGAAAATATCATTGCTGAATTTCAAGGACAAAGTCGTTAATTTGATAAAATATAAACTAATTTGATAAAAATAAATGCCAATTTTTTTTAATTTTTAAAAATTATTTTTACCCACCAAAGATAAAATTATGTAAAATTGATAAATCTTTTATATTTTTATTATTTTTTTATTTTTTTTACCAAATTAATTTTTAGCATATGTTTGGATGATGATCATATAATGAGTGTTTCTTTTTATTTTCATTAAACTAGTTTATATTTTTTCAAAAGTCAAATATGGCGACAAATTTGATATCATTATTAAACCAATCCAATAAATCAAAAAAATCTAAAATTAAAAACTTTTCATATATTAAATATATTAATTACACATTAAAAGCTTAATAATTGTTCATTATATGATAATCATCAAAAAAATATTTATTAACAACAAATACAATCATCTATTACATGATAACTATAAAAAAATATTAACAAAAACAACCACCCATTACATGATCATCATCCAAATACATAATAAAAATTAATTTGATAAGAAAAAATAAATGTGTAAAAGATGGATAAATTACAAATACACTCTCTGAGGTTGATTTAAAGTACAGATTGTCCCCTATGGTTTGAAAAATTATAAATACCCCCTGTTAGAATTTTTTATTTAAAATAATTAACTAAAAAAATGAAATTCGTATTTGTTCTCCTATACAATAATAAAATTACCTAAATTATTAATTGAAACATATTTCTAACATCATTAAAAACAGTTAATTGACTTTATGGTTTATTAACAAAATGGGCGATTTGTTATGAAATTAGAAACCTCAGGGGATGGAATGTAATTTCAAGAACCACATGGGGCGATTCGTATTTTAATCAAATCTCAGAAGGTGTATTTGTAATTTATCCTTTTAATATTTATTTTTGTCAAATTAGTTTATATTTTATCAAATTAACAATTTTGTCCTTGAATTTGAGTAATGATATCTTCAATTGTCTTTATTTGGAACAAGATTCAAAATTCAGGGACAAATGTGTCACAATTAAAAAGTCAGGGACCAAAGTGACATGAGTCCCAAACTATAGGTACTGCTAGTGTAATTTGTCGTTTTAAAATTTACTTAGGGTTCGTTTGGAATGTGGGTTGGCTTTTTGGCTATTTTAGCCTGGGTTTTTTTGACTTTTGTGAGAGTATAAATAAAATGATTATGGTTTGGATGTGATGTTTTGTTTTATTAGGTTAAAAAGTATATTTTGTATTTTTATGGCTAAAATAGCCAAAAAGTCAAAAAAATTTGGCATGTCAAACGAAGGCTTAAAATATAATTTGCTTCTTGTACTTTTGAAAATTACATCTAACCTCTTGAATTTTCTAATTTCATAATGGCCTTGTTTGGGAAGTTGACTATTTTAGTTGGTTATTTTAATTTTTGACTATTTTAATAGGTTAAAAATTGTGTTTGGGAGGATGGTTGATTTTTTTGTAGTTAGATGTGATATTTGTGAGAGAAAAAATGAAATGATTATGAGTTTGATGTGACATTATTTTAACCTATTTTATCTTTTTGTAAATTTTAGCCTAAAAAGTCAATTAATAGCCTTTCTCAAACAAGGCCAATAAATGATCTCTTTTAGGATAAACTACTCCTTGTCTCTTTTCTGTTTAATTACTTTCTCACTTTAACCTTTAAAATTTATTTTTTCTCACTTTAATCCTTCATATTTCAAGTTTTTTTTGTTCACTTTACACTTAAAACTAATTTCTATTCAAAATTTGACAAAAAATGACATATTAACAGTCACGTGACATAAATATTTTGTTATATATAACTCATACGTTTAATATAAACTTAAATTTTAATATAATAATATATTTTTT
This sequence comes from Camellia japonica, assembly GCA_030407325.1. NCBI lineage: Eukaryota > Viridiplantae > Streptophyta > Magnoliopsida > Ericales > Theaceae > Camellia > Camellia japonica. The sequence continues at coordinate 5,507,428 of JAPPVO010000007.1, forward strand.
ATGTAATGTGATAATTATTGTGACATTTTCGGTCTAATTTTGAACAAAAGTTAGTTTTAGGAATAAAGTGAAAAAAATTTGAAAAATAGTGTCAAAATAAGAAAAAAATAAACTTTAAAGGCGAAAGTGAAAAAATGATTCAACATAAAGAGAGTAAATTATAATTTAACCGTCTCGTTTATTAATAAATAATCAAATTAATTAACATTTTTAAAAAATATCAAAAATTTATTTTATTAATAATTTATATAATTTTATTATTATATAGGAGGGTGATTATAAATTTTATATTTTTATCAATTTTGTTAAATAAATTTTTTTGACAATGAGTTATATATAATTTTTCAAATAACAGAAAGTAATTCATATTTTAAAAAAATTTCAAAAAATATATTATTTATAATTTGCCTAAAAAATTATATTGATCTAATAATCCTGACCTATTATTATCAGGTTTGTCATTAAAAAAATAGAGAAATTATTTTTAAAATAAATAATCTGTCATCTAGTGTTTTTTAAACAACAAAAATGCTTGGGACCTCTAATTTAGAGGTACCACTAGTGATGTGGCAGTGGGTCCCCCACTGCCACAGCCAATCATGTGTCTTGATTTTTTTTTTTTTTTTTTTTCCACCTCATTAGAGGTGGGTTTAGAGATGCCTTTTTAGAGGTATCTAGCATTGTTGTTTAAACAAATGCCATCAAAATTTATGAATTTCACAATTTACACACATAACCAAACAAAATAAACAATTCAAAATTATCAAAAAAAACCCTCCATATAATGACAGTAAAAAAAAGGGTAAACTACCAATAGGTCATATTTTGGAGATTTATTACCCAATAGGTTCTACTTTGGAGACTTATTACCCATTAAGTCCTATTGATAAATTTATTAAATGATAAAGATAAATTTATCAGTCTTTTATTTTTATGAAAAAATTTATAGTGATAAATTTATCAGCCTCTTTGTTTTTATGAATAAATTTTAGTGATAAATTTATCACTCTCTTATTTTTATAGTGTTAAATTTATTAGTTAAGACCTGTAGATAAATAAGTCTAGTTAATAGGACTAATTGGTAAGTATCAAAAAAAAAAAAAAAAAAAAAACCCTCCATATAATGAACAGTTTTTTTGATCAATCATCCCGTTCCTACTAAAAAGGTCTCTCTGCCCTCTGTTCCTCCTCTGTTACACTCCACTACTCCCCCACTCCATTTTCAGTACCAATCTGCTCTCTCTCTCTCTCTCTCTCCCCTTTTTCAATTCAAACCCTCTTTTCTCTTTATAAAGACCACCAAACTTTCACCATCCCTGTACCCTGGCTCTCCCAACCATGGAAGCTTTCAGCTTGCTCAAGTATTGGCGAGGCGGTGGCGCCACCTCCAACGCCGCCGCTACAACCATTGTCACCGCCGTGACCCACCACGGACCAGATACCGACGACGACGATGGACCCTTCTTTGACTTGGAGCTCACTGTACCTCCCGACGAAGACGAGCAAGCGAAGCTCGAAGATGTCGATGAGGATGAAGATGAAGATGAAGAGAAAGAGGATGATGGGTTCGAGTCTGATGCAACAACGGACGGTGAGGATGATGATGATGAGAGGGAGTTCAATCTCTCTCCCTCTGACGATTTGTTCTTCAATGGACGACTCGTTCCGATCGCCGAATCGAAGACGAAATTGCAATCGTCTCTGTTGAAATCATCGGCTACGAAGTTTCGAGTCATGATGTTGAAATTGAAGAAATCCAAGGCCAATGTGGGAGTGAAAAAAGAGGAAACATCTGAGAAACAGAAACAGAGCAAGTTTTTAACGGTGAAATTGAAGGTGGAAGAAGTACCGATTGTGTCTCTGTTCACCAGAGATAACAGTTCTCGATCTTCCTCTGGTACCCAGAAGCAACAGAGCTCAGATGAATCGGCTTTCGAAGATAAGAAATTCTCTAAGTACTTGAAGAAGGTCAAGCCTCTCTACGTTCGAGTCTCGAAGCGATACGGAGAAAAACAGAGGTTTTCAGGGCAATTGGGCTCATTTCCGGCAAAGTCTACGGTGGCGAAGAGAGAGTCAGAACAGGCGGAGGCGATGGAACAACCACGGCCGGCGGCGGCGAGTAATGGGAAGAGTCAGAAACAGGGGAGTTTGCCGGCGGGGCTGCGAGTGGTGTGTAAGCATTTGGGGAAGAGTCGATCAGCGTCGGCGGCGCCGTGTTCTGGGTCGATTCAGGAGAAAAGGAATGACGACTCGTTTTTGCAGCAACAAGATGGGATTCAAAGCGCCATTCTACACTGCAAGAGATCGTTCAATGAACAAAAATCCAAAGGTAATAACGAATCCAACTTGAGAGAATCCATTCCCTAACATCACATCACATGATTTTAAAGATTCAAAGTAATTAAAAACTTGTTAGTTAATTTAATTTAATTTAAATTTTTTTTTTGGGGTTGATCAGATTCGGATTTGTCTGTTCTGTTTCGGTCAGTGAGCGATACGTCGCACGAGAAATCCATGAACATGTCGATGAAGTGTTCGATGAAATGCTCAGAAGAGCTTAAAGAGACTGGCATTTGAGAGAGGGAAGAGCGAAAAAGCGGGAAAAAGTGGTTCAAAGAGATGGTAAAGAAAGGCAGCAGACAATAGAATCAGCTTTCCGTTTTTCTTTTGAAATTGGTTTTGACGAGAAAAGTAACCAAACAGTGCCAATCACCTAGAAAATGAATTTCTCACTTTTGACCCTTTTTCTCTGTAAATCTTTCAGCGGAGATTTCAATGGAAATATATATATATATATATATGTTAGATATATAGATATAGTTGTAGTCAGGGACTCAGGTGGTGGTGATGAAGACCTGTCACTGACAGGAGTAGATGGAACCTCACTAGTTAGTATTTATTTCTGTATAAAGCTGCTTTTTTTTTTTTTTTAATGTGAAAATGGAAGAAGATGCAGATCTTTTTTTTTTTTTTTTTTTTTATCTACATTGTGTGTTGTGATTGTATGTGTACTCTAATAATTACATGAGTAACAACCCTATGTTTATAATTATAGGTTTAAGTTCATTATGTCATAATTTACCAAATTAAGTTGTAATAAAAGAGGTGTACATTATGCACACTTTTAGGAGGTGCCCCATAAGGGTCGGCATCGAATTAGGCCATGAAAAGTGGTGTACGGTTCAGGCCTCCGGTCATTTTTTGGTTCACTCGGTGCACACAGGTTGAAACCCTTAAGGCCACGTTTGTTTGGCGGATTAGGTTGGATGGGATTGTTAGTGAAGGGATTGTTAGTGAAGGGATTGTTAATGTGGAGATTGATAGTGAGGGGATTAAGTAAAAGTATGTTTGTTTTGATGATAGTGTGGGAGATAATTAGTGATAGGATTGTTAAATTATTTTTGTATAAAATAAATAAATAAATTATTTCTATATTAAAAAAAATTAAAACAAATATTAAAGTAAACAAGTGCACTTGGTAAAAAAAAATGAAATTAAAAAATAATTTTTTTATATAAAATAGACTCAATCCCCTCACTATTTTCCTAATCCCACCCAAAATCTACCCAAGCTAATCCCCCTGTGTGAGGGGATTCATAGTCCCATGGGACTACTAGTCCCCTCCTATTTTTTCCAAGCAAACATGGGCTATGTAGGGCCCACGGGATTGGTAGTCCAATCCCCCCACCTATGGAGCCAAACAAACATGGCCTAAATCCAAACTTTGCTTGATAGGCTTGTGATTAGGTTGACAGGGTGAGATTAAGCCTATATTTTGTTTCTCATTTTTTTCATTTTTTTTCTTCATATTTTTGTTAGCTACTTCTATGTTACAATACTCATTAGGGATGTGAGTTCTATAATCAATTTCTCAAAAGGTTGACAAGGGCTGAGTCTGTGACATACAGGTTAAATCTATCGGTTGATTCTCACTTACCAACCGGTCAAACAAATAGGTGAGCATGACTTCAAACTCCAAGCCAAGTCTCATTAGACTAGCCAAACCCGTCCGAGATGCAGACTTTCGGTTGAGAAAAAAGCCCATACGAGCAGAGGCAGGCATAGGCCAAAGCTACGGGACTTTAAGCCAATTGATGACCCTTAGCCTATGGGAAGTTGGGTTTGAGGATTTTTGATTAAAATAGTCATAAAAAATAAAATAAATTTTTTAATTTAATAAGACAAAACATCACATTCAATTCATAATTATTATATTCTTTCTCTCACAAAAAAGTTAAAAGTCTTTTCTAAATCAAGTTTTTTAGCCTCATGTTAAAATAGTTAAAAAAGACAAAAAATTAACTCACTTTCCAAACAAAGCCTTAGTTGCCCATTATGATTGAGAAATGGGCGAGTTTAGCAAATTGACTTCTTTTGGGAAGAGGTTAAAAAATTAAATTTTTTGTTTTTAATTTTTTTTTTGGAGTTATATTATGTCTTTATTTTTTTACACATTTTTTTAAAATCAATCAAAAAAATTAAAAAATTAAATTTTAACCTACTTCCCAATATCCAAGGCTTTGGTTAGTACGAATTCTTGATGTAAAAAAATGAAATAAAGTAAAATTACGAGTTCAATTTTCATTTTCATTTTCATTTTCATTTTTTTTTATCATGTGTTTTAAAAATAAAATTTAAAATTGACAGTATGTTATAAAAATTATGACTAATAATGATTCATGTCTTTAATGGCATGTTTGATTGGGTGGATTAGAGCATGTGATTGAGATTATTAATTCGTGAGCCTAATTATCCTATATTTGTTTTAACATTTTGGTTTAGGATTATTAATCAAATGGATAATTAATCCAACAAATTTGTAAGATTATTAGTAATGGGGTAGGGGTGAGATTATTAATCCAATGGATATTAATCCAATTAGATAATGAATACCACACTAATTTAATAGGATTGTTAATATTTCACTATTAATCTTGTGAATCAAACATGACCTAAAGGAATAAGAGAAGGAAAATAATATGGAAGTTTGCTTTTTAGATCTAATTTTTGGGAAATTTAGTTATAAATCCCCTTTACCTTCCTTTCATTGTTAAAAGGACTAAGAAAAAAATTATATTTTCTAAACCCCCTCATAATTATAAAATTTTGCATAAAGGACAAAATTTATTATTTAAATATTTTATTAGACTATTATACCCTCAACTAAATTTCCTCACATTCTCCATCCACTCTCTTCCCACCTTCTCTGCTGTTTTACGAGCTCTCTGTTATGATTCTCAACATTCTTCGATCTCCTCCTACGCCGATTCAGTTTTCCGATCACTCTCCGGCGGTTCATACGCCGCCGCCAGTGTCTTCCTCAAGGCGGTGGAACATGATCGAAGCCTCAACCAAGTAAACGCACAAACAAATTCTCTCTTTTCCTTCTCTCTTCCATTCTTAGGGTTTGGATTGGATTCGTTCGAAGCTTTCGTGATTTCAACCAAAACTGTGAATATACCTAAATCACTCTCAGTTGCAGAGAATTTTCTTTGAATGGCGCATAGGTTTCGCAGTGGAAGAGATCGTCGGAGATGATTGGAGAAAGCTTCGACGACGTCGACGTATCGCTTTCCAATTCTCATGAAGTTCATGTTCTTGCCGTTGATGATAGCCTCGTCGATCAAAAATTCGACTTGTGAAAGAGTATAGAGACGAATCGCGCAACTGTTCAAAATTTTCATATTTGAACACAGTTCTTCAGATTTTTCATATATATATGTGTGTGTGTGTGTGTGTGTGTGTGTGTGTGTGTGTGTGTGAGGGAGAGATTTTTCATTTGGATAGTGTTGTTAAGTTCTTAAATTGATCTATTGATAAGTTGTTACTATGTTCTCTCAATTTTTTGTTGTAAAATTGTTTTTGATTTTGATAAATTTTTGTGTCGTGAGTGAGCAATATAGATCGTGTATATGTAATAGATAATAGAGAAGCCAAATAGGTGATACGAAAGTGGCAAGTAACTGTGAAGAAACAGAAGAACAGTGGTTGTGAATGATCTAATTTTATTTGATAGAACCAGAGTAAAATTTTACTCTGATTCTATTGCTCTGTTTTTTTCATTTGACAGAACCAGAGTAAAATTTTACTTTTATACAGAGTAAAATTTTACTTTAGCTTCAGAGTCTCACAATTTACTTGTTTTTCAGAGTAAAATTTTACTTTTATACAGAGTAAATTTTACTTTAGTTTCAGAGTGTAACATTTTACTCTTATTCAGAGTAAAATTTTACTTTTATACAGAGTAAAATTTTACTCTGAAATACATAGTGAAGATGGCTTAATAGGAGAGCTGATAGATATGAGGGTAATATAGTAAAAGAAATAAGTTTTAAAATATCAGGGGGTTTTGAAAGTACTTATATAATTCTTGTCCTTTTGAAAGACAAATTAGATAGTGAGGGGGCTATCACCAAATCCCCCTAATTTTTAGACGAAAAATGTCCTTTTTTTTTTCCACCCCCTTAACCCCCTCTCTCTCTCATTGGTTGGATTTTTTTTTTTGTTTCCCTTGTCCTCCAATCACCACCTGCCACATGTGTATGGGAGTGGTGGGGGTGGTGATTAGAGGGGGTCTCCATCACTCCTCTTTTTAGACTTACGTGTTAAGAAAATAATTAATTAATAATTAGAGAATATTTAATAATCAATCAATTATCTTTTTGACACATAATTTTAAAATTGAGTATAATTTTTGAGTTTCAATAGTAATGCTCATATGAGAAATAAGATAAAAACTTGCGTATTGACTCTAATACAATAATATCATAAAATTTACATATATGAATGGAGAATGTAAATCATTGATGTCTCATTTTGGATTCAATTTTTGTTTAATCATCATCATTATTTCTTTGAATTTTTTTAATCAAAATTTAGGTAAATTTTCTGTATTCTACCAATGACAATTTTAAAAGTTACATATTTTTAACACTAAAAATAGTAGTAAAGACTGTTTTTAGAATTTTTAATTTGTAATGACAACAAAAAGACACAGAAGATTGAACAGTAGAAAGTAAAGGAAACAGTATAAAATTGTTCATTGTTTTCTCTTTTTCCCTCAAATCAAGAGAGTGTGAAGTTAGGATCGAGAACATTTGCAAAAGATACTCTCTCTCTCTCTCTCTCTCTCTCTCTCTCTCTCTATATGTGGCATAATCATATTGGGAATGGCGAATTCGTTGATGTTGATGCTCCACAATTAACCAAAGCATATCAATTTGTCTCCTTGTGGCAAGGTTGTTGAGGCTGAAAATCAGTACTTTCGTTCTATATATCACTAAAGTTTGTTTATATCATTTAACTATTTATCAATAATCAAATCAAAGAACATATAAAAACAAGCTTACTAGGATGGGTTAGATTAGAACGGAAAGTCCACATAGCAAAGTAAGAGGGTCTAGTCAAACAGGACCGATGATCGGTAAAGGGTGTCCCAACTAAATTCATCGAGATAACAAGAACAACACATCCGATCAAAGGACATCAGGGATTATATAGGATGAAGGTGATGAGATAAGCGAGATAAAGCTAGTTATTGTTAGAAATGGTTGGGAAAATTCAGGGTAAAATCAGAATTTTTTTTAAGTTTAGTCTATTTTTTAGGTGGGTTCCGTGCGTCGATTTTCACAGATCAAAGTGGTAACGCGTTCTATGCCGCGTTGTGATTCACGTGGTATATTTGGTTGCTCAAAACCATTATCGAGTGAATGAGAAATTGAAGTCAAAGTATGCTCCATGAAAATGGAGTTTTGGTGGAAAATCCTTAAAGGTTTGAATAAGGCTTGTCCCACATTGATTTGGTGGGAATGTTTGAATGAGTTTATAAGGCATGACATTGGAACTTGGGGTGTGCCCCAAGGGGTACCCAAGTTTTGTAGAGAGGGAGGTTATGGGCAAAATGAGCTAGACCCATTGGACTCAAAAATCACCACGCGCGCCATCCGTCCAGGTTGGGCGTGGGTGTGAGGTTGTTCGGCTCAACACTAATCTTTTTGGGCAAAAAATATTTGAATTTAAATTTTATTTTTTGAAATAAAATTAATTCCGAATTTTTATCCAGATTTAAATTTTAAATTCAAATTGTTGCACCTCTTCACAGACAGACCCAAATTTGTCCAGATTCAAACTCAAAACCGAATTTGTTTTGTTCAAATTCAAATCCACCTGAATTTCAAACCAAACAGTGCCTTAAACAGATTTGTATCTGTTTAATTCAAATTGAACAGGTACAGTACCTGTTTAATTCAAAATGGAAAGCCACCAATCCATCTAGAAATAGACCAGCCCTCATTTGATCAGATCTACTCCAATTTTCGTCAATCTTTTGCTGCAAATCATCTCTGCATTTTCCTGCATTTATTCCATTATTTTTCTGTCAGAAAGAGTGTATACACTAAGTGTGTTCGTAGAACAAATAAATTGTAGTGCTGTATTTATTTGTTATTGATCATTTCATCCTGAGAGATAGATGTCCATATTCTGAAAGCACCGAGAAGATAACGAATCTGTCTTAAGGACATAGTGTCAAATACTGGACTTGATCAAATTATTATTCGAAGAAATTAATCAAGTAAGTTGTTTAATTTTTATTCTGTTTTATTTATTTATTATATCAGATTTTAATTTTGTTTTTGTAACAAAATAAAATATGTTTTTTATTTATTTTATTTTATTTCTAGTTTGATTTTTGTAATCAAACAATTTTCTCTCATTTTCTTTATTTCTTTTATATTTTATTTGTTGTTAAGTATACAAACATAATTAATTAAATCCAATAAAGATTATCCAACAGTTACCTTGCCAATCGATTGATGTTTTGTAGTGAGTGGCATCGCAAAGGCCTGTTAATGTCAGAGTAAGGGCTAAACTATGTCTTAGAAAATATTACATAAGAAAATCATGCTAACATGACCACTGACTATAAAAAGGGAGAAAGAAGAGAAAAGAGGTATGAGCAAAAGCTAACAACATTATTGAATTCTTATTCTACATTTGTACAGAATAATATATTTCACTAATTTGACGGTCAGAGCCCCTTCAGACAAAGAAACATTCAATCGGTTAGTTCTCACCGATTGTACTATTTTACAGGAATATATATATATATATATATATATGAAAGCTCGCTCGCAAAAGGGTATCTAACTCAGTGTGAGGAATTTATCCCAGCACAAACCCTAACACGATAAAACCCTAGAACGACATGTGTTGCATGCAAATTTGATCCTGAATTGCCTGGCTTGTGATGTTAAATGTCATGCTGCAATTCACCTTCACCACAACATTTTTCTTGATAATCTTCAGTATTTTCACTCCTCCACTTATGCTGGTGTAGCTTCTCATACCCAATGCTCCATAACTCAAATCACTCGTCAATCTCCTAACACCTAATATTTTCTGTGTCATGACATCAATGGTCATATTCGTTCGAACCGTCTTGCCTGCCTCAGCCACGCCTGCCGGATTTCTTCCATTTCCCACCACCACACCGTCGTAGTAAAGACTAGTGGTGGTGTTTCCAAATTTGAAGGCGACCACGTTCGGGTTTTCAATCGAAACATCAGCTACGACAGTCAAGTTTGTGTCAAGACGAGTAGTGTTCTTGCTGGCACGATCTAGGCCTTTTATTTTCCCAGAGTTGATATTCAACACGGGTTCTTTGACACGAAACACGGTGAAAATGAGCATCAAGATGGTAAAGGCTAGGATTAAAATTAAGGCGGAGATGTAGCCACAACACTTGAGGTATTTTGGGTTGTGGTGGTGTTTCTTTAGGTCTATGGAAATGGCATGATCGTGCTCGCCGTTGATCTGGTAGGAACGGGTGGTAGTGTTAGACAGAGGCTTGGCCTGCTCCTCCTTCTCCGCCATGGGTGAGTGGCGGCGGTGATGATGGTGGTGGTTAGTGGTGATATATATAGAGAGCTTGTTTGTGAGGTTTCTTGCAAGTTAGTCTAAAATATCTATCAATTGTGGAGTCCATTGCACGGCTTTGACAAGTGTGGCTCAGGACTTTGTTTGAGAACCCTCCTCTGCATTTGCGATCTTAATATATATATATTAGGGGTGTCCGCGGTTCGGTTTGGGATGGTTTGTGGTTTGGTTTGGACCCGTTCGCATTTATGCGGTTTAGGGAAAAGTCAACCCGTAATTGCCCGCAATGCGGTTTGCGGTTTGTGTGGATAGGGTTTGCGAATGTGTGGGCGGTTACGGACGGTTTGCGAATTGAACTTTTTTTTTCAAAAATTTATTTTTAAACTTTTTTTTTTTCTCCCATTTTGTCAATCTTTATTTTGGACATTTTTTCTCATATTTTCACAAATTCCAATTCCAATTCCAATAAAGATTTAGATTTACATTCCAAATAGGCATACAGATTCAGATTTAATTACAGATTCAACACGATTAATAACAGATTCAATTTTAGATTTAATTTTAATAACAGATTCAGATTTACATTTCAAATAGACTTAGATTCAGATTTAGATTTAGTAACAGATTCAGATTTACAGATTCAGATTAATAACAGATTCAATTTCAGATTTAATTTTAATAACAGATTCATATTTAATTTTAATAACAGATTCAGATTTAATTGAATTTTAATAACAGATTCAGAATTCCTGAAAATATAAAACAACTAAGAGTAGTAGTTAATAATAGATTTCATTGAAGACGGTAACACCAACAATCTACCCTATGGTTATCAAAATGTGCTCACCTCGTGTCTTTTCTCTTTTCAAATGATAAAAGCACTTTAATGAATTGTATGGCATTTATCATAGCATATTCATTAACAAAGACTGAGTAATGCAATACTGAAGTTGAATAAGGAAATGTGTTGACTATAAGTCAACCCAAAACCTAGAAGGAGGTGGTGGTGTTTCAGCAATTAAAAGGAGATTTTTGATCTTTTCACAAGTCTCAAGTGAAGTTCTTATAGTTGCCTCAACTAAGATCAAACAAAAGAAAATTGCTTAAGCACAAACCACTCAAATTTCTCTTACCTTTGATCTGTATGGGAACTCTGTTGAGTATTTCTCATTATGGAAGATATCTAAAAATTGCTGCTTCACTTTCAGTAGTTTTTTGATAGATAGCACCAAAACAAATTTAATTCCAAAACAAACACACAGATTACAGATTCAATTTCAAAAAAAAATCAGATCTGTTGGTCTAAAAAAAAAAATCAGATTTATTTCCAAAGAAACACACAGATTCGATCGGTGCAGAGATGAGAGATTAGGGAGAGAGAGAGAGAGAGAGAGAGAGAGAGAGAGAGAGAGAGAGGCTTACCTGTGAGTCGATCAGTGCAGAGATGCAAAACGAGAGAGTGAGACTGATGAGATGAGAGAGTGAGGAAGACATATCAGAGAGATATCTGATATATATATATATATATATATGTTGTAAAAAAAAATCAAAGATCGGGGCGAGAGAGACAGAAACTGAGAGAGAGAGAGAGAGAGAGGCTTACCTGTGAGTAGATCGGTGCGATGAGAGAGTGAGTCAATCGGTGCGACGAGAGAGTGAGACGATCGGTGCAGAAGATGAACAACGAGAGAGTGATAGAGACAGTGATGAAATGAGAGAATGATCGGTGCAGAAGATGAACAACGAGAGAGTGAGAGAGACAGTGATGAGATGAGACTGAGAGAGTGAGGGAGACAGCGATTAGGGTTTTTTGTTTTGTTTGTTATAGATGAGGTGAGTGAGATGGTGAGATGGACGGTCATATTTGAAAGAGGAAAAAAAAAAAAAAATTAATGCGGGCAGGTTGGGCAGGTGCGATTCCAACCCGCAACCCGTCCGCAACCCGAAATTTATATAAAATCCAAACCGCACCTTACCCTAATGTGTTTGCGAAACCGCCCACACGCGTGCGGTTCGGATCAGGTAGGGCGGTTTGGACGGGTCGAATAACCCTACGCCCAACCCTAATATATATGGTGGTGGATTAGTCGAGGTGTGCGCAAGTTGGCCCGAACACCCTGAATTATCAAAAAAAAAAAAAATGTATATATATATGGCATATATTCTTAAATATATAGTATTGATTTTCTAAATATATTTGTATTATCATATTTAGATTTCTTATAAAATACTCTTTCTAATATTTATGTTTTTATTTATAGAATACTCTTTCTTAACTTATATATATAAACCTTCTATTATATAAAATTAATTGATTGAATACAATACATATTATTTTTTTCTCTTTTCTGTGTACTATTGTAACATGCCAAAAGAATAATGTTGATTCATGAAGTTCAGTTTTTAATTTCCATGTCCACGTCGTTGAGTAGGCAGAACTCTTTTTAGTTTATCAAAACTCTTTATTTGATTTGATTCTTTTTTATTGTGGTTAATTAAACATGTTTGGATTCAGATTTAACATTAGACCTGTCAAAATTTTATCTGATGAGTTTCAAGTATTACTCAAATTACTATTCAAATTTAAAATCCAAACACAATTTTTGTGAAAAACTAATAACAAGGAGAAATCTGAAAATTGTACACTCATTTTGATTTGGGGAACCTCTACTGGCCAATCAACCACGAAGGCTTGTAAGTTGTTTGCAAGGTGTTATCTGACACAAGAAATGCTAAATGCACGGAAATTTCAATCACACGATATATATTTTATGTGCACGTTTTGTATTTTATTTCAAACTCAAAAGAAATTATCAGCGATCAATCAAATCTAGGGTCTATTACAATTTTAATTACAAGGCAGGATATTCAAATCTGTAGATTTTGCTTCACTGTCATATAATCAAAGAGACAATGACTCCTCAAATGGTTGAAACTTGTTCATTTAAAGCTCCGTTTGGGAAGATGGTTTATGAATTTTTTTAGCTATTTTAGTCACAAAAAACAAAATAAGATATTTTAGTCACAACAAACAAAATATCACATCCAACCCATAATCATTACATTATTCTCTCACAAAAAATATCAAAAAAGCCAAAAAGTCAAAAAGCCCTTCCCAAACTAAGTTTTTTAGCCCAGGCTAAGTTAGTCAAAAAAGCCAAAAAATCAAAAAGACAACCCACTTTCCAAACAAAGCCTAAGTCTTTATGATATGTTTGGTAAGAATAAAGAAGAATAGAAGGGCAAAGAAGGGCAAATTATATTTATGATTCATGTAATTTATTTCTTGTGTTCATTTGGGAAAATTCTATTTCCACCAACCTTATAAACTCAGTCAACACACTTAATGAAAAATTAGATTAATGACAATTATATCCTAATTAAAAATTACTATAATAGACATTGATTAACCCTCCTAATATTATATATACAAATTCACTCCTTTGTTTGAAGAAGGGTTGTTCACTCTGTTTTTTTAAATTTACAGGGCAGTTATGGTGGAGAGCAATCTTATGCACAGGTAGCCTCGTCGCCGCCCCCATATTTTTGTGGGTCTCCGCCGAGTAGAGTATCTAACCCATTAATTCAAGATGATCGCTTTGGGGATGAAAGGTTCACGCTCGTCTCGCCACGGTCGATTCCTATTCCCTCCGGGTTGTCGTCGTCCCCTGCCTCATCCTCCTGAAAAGGTGCATGTGTTCGGGCAAATTTTGGGAACAACCCGACAGTGAGAATTGAGGGGTTTGATTGCTTGGATAGGGATAGACGTAACTGCAGTATCCCTGCCCTTGCTTAACAAACCCAAATCTCAACACGAAAAAATAGAGTACATATAGGGAAAAAAACTGAAGCTGAAAAGCAAAAATATGAACCAAATGGTGGCTAGGTTTGAAGAAGGGTTGTCCACTCCTTTGTTTCCATGGACTTTTTATTCAGTAACCCGAATGTGGGAGGGCAAGTTCTACACCTTGAGACTCAGTTCGAGTTCTACCTTGAGGTTAATTCAGAAGAAATTTGCCCTGATTTCAATCTAGAAATCTGCATTGAGTTCTGCCCTGAGGTCAGTCTAGAGATTTGTTCTGACTTGGCCATAAGGATAGAATTGAATTCAATCCTGAAGATTCAGAAATTAGGCTTGAATTCAACTTTGATGTTGAAACCGATGACGAGTTTGAGCCAAAAATCTACTCGGAATTCTACCATGTGGACATGATTGAATTCAATCCTGGAATCTTAGAAATTGATTCAGGAATCATCACTGAATTCAACTATGATAGTGAAGCTAATAATGAATTCGAGCTTGAAATCGAAGGAGAAATTAAAGTGTGTGAGTGAAGGATTTATTTGTAATTTTAAGGATGTGGATTGAGATAATTACTTAATAATTAAATTAATAGAGATGTATATTGAGAAAAGATTTGTCCTGAGTTTATTAGGGTGGTGGAAATAGAATTTCCCGTTCATTTGGTGTGTATAATTTCAAGTAACTCAATTTTGTCTTTAAAGTTTTCACATTTTGTTAATTTAATTTAATTGAATTAAAATGACACAATATAAAAAATTAAAATGTAAAATTTATACAACTGAAAAAAAATACTGATGTAATTTGTATGGCTTTTTTAATTGGTTTACTAATTCAACCTTAACAAAGAAACGATGTAGCATGCATGGCTACCCCAACAATACGTAAGAGTTTAATTTCTAAAAGCGAAAATTTTGTTGCAAAAGATATTTAGGGATTAATTTCTATCGTTATGAGGATAGTAGCTAAAAAGTTATCCCAAAAAGTCCAAAACAAGACTTTTAGCGACAAAATTTTGAAAATGTCACTAATAAATAGACTTTTAGGGACAAAATAATTTGGACTTAAATGGTTTATTTTTTGAGATAAAAAATTTGGTCCTAAAAGGATAATAATTCATCACTAATGTCTTATTTTTGTTACTAAAAATAAAAGGGGTACTTACATTTAGGTCATAATAAGTAGATTTATTGTCTAATAGGTCCTATGAGAAAAATTTGTCATAAAAAATGTCACTAATTGAAATTTTAGTGACAATTTATAAAAATCATGACAAAAAAAAAGTCACTAATTATCAATTTTTAGCGATATATATAAAAAATTGTCACAAAAAAAATTATTTTTAGTTACAATTTTACCAAGACTTATTTTCAATAGGACTTGATAGGAATTAAGTCTAACTATTAGGACCTATTGATAGTTTACCCAAAATAGAATAACGGCACTTTTCGTAACAAAAATATGTGGCCTCTAAAACATAATTTTATCTTTAAATTTTGGTCTCTAAAATTTTAATATTTTTTATATTTTTTATTTTTATTTTATTTATTTATTTATTTATTTTTGTAGTGATCGACTGTGATTGTTCACCAAGAAGCATAGAAATTATTGCAATGCCCGCAGCTGCAGGCATGTGATTGCTTTCTCTAGACCAACAAGAAATTATGATTGAAAACAAAGTTCTTTGAATATTATAGTTGCATACAATGCAATATGTGTTTGTCATCAAGTAGCTTTCAATGAAGCTTATTCATTATTTTTAATACATTAGTTTTTAGGAAAATGATTTGTCCCCCTAAAAAAGTCTCCCCTAATCGTTTTGGGCATTTTTTTTTTTTTTTTTTGAAGTTTAGGGGGATTAGGGGGGTTTTTTTTTAGGGGATGTAGCACAACCCTAGTTTTTATGGGTACGTAATATAATTACAAAGGATAATGTTTGAGAGCTCGAAAGTTCTTCCCCCCTAATCCCCCTAAAGCCCAAAACGACGTCGTTTTGGGTTTTATTTATTTATTTATTTATTTTCTTCTTCTTCTTCCATTTTCAGTCGCAGAGAGGGAGGAAGAGGGAGAGGGAGAGGGAGAGGGAGAGGGAGAGAAAGAGGAGAGAAAGAGAGGAAGAGAGAGAGAGAGAAGAGAGGTCGTCGTCCAGCAGCCCAGCCCGATCGTCGTCCCGCTATCGTCGTCCAGCCCAGCCCGATCGCCGCCCAGCCCAGCCCCGCCTCTGCCCAGCCCCGCCGTCGCAGCCGCCTCCGCCCTACCTCCGCCTCCGCCCCGCACTGGTTGATGGCCCCTCCAGTCCTTCTCTTCTTCCTTCTCTTCTTCTTCCTTCTTCTTCGTCTTCTCCTTCTTCTTTTTCTTCTGATTCTGAAAAAAATAAATAAATAAATAAATGAAAACGCCGAAAACGGCGTCGTTTTCAATTCAGGGGGAATTCGGGGAAGCTCTTTCGAGCTACGTAGCATTGCCCAATTACAAAATTGAACGCAATTTTTTTATGAAAAATAATATATAAGTTTATTTTGTTTATTTTTTAGATTAATTTTTTAAACCTAATAATGTGTCAAGAAACGATTAGTTAATAATTAATCAATCTTCTTTTCAACATATCACTATATCTAAAAAATAGATATAACTTTTCGTCCTGAATAACAAATATTCTTTATATATATATATAAAATAAGACTCACACATTTGGTCAGATCTTATACGAAAGAATCCTATTCGATTATGTAATCAAATCCTATACCCTTATAATTTTTCTTAATACATTATGAACCCATATATGTGGTGGTTAATTTTTCTTAATTTTTCACATTGTCACACAAACCTTGGTCCTTCCACGCTAGCTCATCTTGTGGTCGAGGAGCCCTCGAAAGTGGGGAAAATGTTGTGTAACGTGGTGTCATTGATTTAAAAATATATATATAAATAAATTAAGTCATTAATTTAATAATATAATGTGTAATAATTCTCATCATAAATTAAGATTAATTATTAAATAGTTATGATTAATTATTAAATAATGATACCACTCTGTGACATTAGTAAATAATGATAATGATAATGATAATTTAAAGTTTTGCTTTGAATTCCAAACGGCCATTGGCCGATTTCTCACCATAGGTTAATAACAATGGCAAAGACTAGTTAGGCATCCAACTAAAAAGTTATATAATTTTTTAAACTTTTCTTGTAAGTATTGTTTTTTTAAAAAAAATTTGTGTCATTTTTTTTCCCCATTAGTCTAGTGTAGAACTCAAAAAATTTATTAAAAAAAAACTCAAAAAAAAAAAAAGATTATTAAAGATTTTTTTTTTCAGTGATTTTTTTTTTTCAATTTTTAAAATTATTTTTCTAGTTTGTTTAGTAGAACCTTAAAGTGTAAAACTTTTTGAAAAATTTAAAAAACTTTGCTAAAAATAAAAATAAAAAATCAACAAAAACATCTGGAAAACAGCCGATCCAAAACACTTTACGTACTTATATTTTTTACTTAATTCAAACATTAGAACACTCATTAATAAATACATGAAATTTTTTTTTTTATTAGAAAAAAAGGAAGCTCTGTGGTGTCATCACAGCCTCTGCAGGCCCTGGCCCCGGGGTAGCTGGTTGCCAGCCAGATTTAACCCAACCCATAGGAAGGGACCCCCTCACCAAGGCACCAATGAAGCTCAACTACATGCCACAGCTTAAGAACAGGTGTTGAGCGGAGTACAGGGCAAGCTCTCAGTAGAGATCTCATTGCCCTCCCCCCCCTCTAGGAATCGACCTTGGCTCAGTGCTGAGAAATGCGTTGCATTCCCTACCAGGCCACCAACCTTGGTGGTAATAAATACATGAATTGGGAGTTTGACTTTTTGGCATACTGACAAAGTGTATGTAAACAAAACATAACTTGTAAGGGAAAATTGGTCTAACATTTCTCTCCAACTTTTAGTAATGGGAGAGGTTTATAATATCATTTTGTAATGTCTAAGGTCTCTCACCCACCTCCATGTACCTCGCTTACCCAATCTTGGTTTAGCTTCACACTTTTCTACACCAACTTCCAAAACCTCTCTCTTTAGAATTAAGATTCTCTCCTTGATTCCCTACTTGCTAAGTTATTGGACCCACTTTTGGGTCCAATTTTGATGATCCGAACCGTTCACATTTTAAAATTTATTGAGTATATCATACCTGCAAGAAATCACGTTGATCGGATATCAGAAAACATGTGTTCAGAAAATTGTTTATTAAATTTTAAAAAAAATAGTTTTTAGTTTGATGATCTGAACATGTAGTTTCTAATATCCGATCAACTTAATTTTTTACAGGTGTGATATACTCAATAAATCTTAAAATTTGACGGTTTGGATCATTGAAATTGGGCCCAAAAGTAGGCCCAATAACCCAATAAGTAGGAAATCAAAAAGAGAACTGAAGGAGATGATCTTGATTCGCACATATATATATATATATATACATATAACATACATATTGCTTCAATTACTAGGGTTAGGGTTCGAGTTTTGTTGATACAAACATAGAAATGGCACCATCGACGACATCCATCACCACGGCTGGCAGTAGGAGACCTCCTCTGTCAAATTGATTCCGGCAAGTAGGAAATCACGCATCTTCGTGTGATGGTGGAAGAGCTCGAGAAGTCCGAAGATGAGATGAGGCAAAATGTTGAAGAACTCAAGAGAGAGATTGAGGAGAGGGATGATGAGATGTTGAATTTCATGGCAACGAGGCATTTATTTTGTTCTTACCTGGTCATGATGTTGCAGAGCGTATGGAGTGAAAGTGAAATGTGGGCCATGGATGTATGGACAAACACTACAATCTCTACAGAGCTTTGCATAGGCTTTTGGTTACCCAAGACCTTTGTCAATGGTCATATCTTCTTCTGTGAACAAAAATCAGTCGCTATTGTTGTTTCCTTTTCTTCTTTGTTTGGAGAGAGAATATATGGGGATTCAAAAACAAAGAGCACCACAACGAGCTCTGAAAGGTAATTTGATGAGGAAGATACCAATATATATATATACATTTTTGTTTGTATGTGTTGTGCAGAAATATGTTCAATTTTCTCTAGTTTTGTCAAAACACAGAGAAATTTCAACTCAGAGAAAATTTCAAAACGAAGAGAAAATAAGTGAAATTGATCTGCTTTAGGTCTATATCTATATATATAGTCACTCATTATAATTATTTTAGCTTATTAATTGTATGCAAATTCAATTCAATCCCTTTTTGTTCACCAACATTGATTCTTTATTGGGTAACTTTGAATTTTGTGGGAAGTCCTGAATTTCTCTGGAGAGTGGGAAGTCTAGAGAAATTGGAGAGAATTTCTCTGGATTGAATTTTTTCTAGGGAGACCTTAGACATTATAAAAATATTAGATATTCTTTATGCTATAAAATCTTAATACTAGGGACCTTAAAAAAAATCCCCACTTGTAATTGGTACAAAATTGTAGAGTGTAGTAATGTAAAGAAAAAAATTACACTCATTTAATTATTTCGTAATCTTTTTTTACTTAAATTAATGAATTAAAGGATTATTTAAATAATAATAATTGAAGAATGGTGGTTAACAAGGAAATGAATAAACAAATTAGAAGCGATATTAAACTATTAGAGCGACTATGCTATTTTTTTGGTACATCGGAAAAGGAAAACAAACAAAGGAAACTAAAGAAAGAAAATTAAACAGAGAAGTACAAACAATTGGGGTACACAAATCAGGGCCTAAGGTACCCCCGTTCAACCATATCTGCTATCACTAGCCCTCTAATTTCTACAGGGGCTTCATCCATGACTACAAGAGGCTCAGTTTGACTAGCTCCCAACTTCGCAAGGCCATCCGCATTGTTATTCCCTTCAAGCAAAACATGTTGAATGGTATAGCCACACCTTTGCATAAGAAATTTAGAGTCCTCCACCAAGCTTTTAATCAAAGAGGAGACCACAGAACCTTCTTTCAAAAGCTCAATTGCAGATGTTGAATTCATCTCAATAGTGAGATCTTTATACCCCTTCTCGAAGGCAATAGTTAAGCCTCAGTAGATAGCCCAAAGCTCCATCTCTAAACTTGTACAAACATCAAACTTCCCATAATAACCAATGAGCCATAGGCCTTTCTCATTGCGAATAAGACCACCAAAGCCTCCTTCCCCAGGGTCTCCTTTTGTGCTACCATCAGTGTTCAACTTTAGTCTACCTACACAAGGAGGGCACCAATTAATAACCACATCACAAATAATAGGATGCAAATTAGAAGGTTTAAAAGCTTCCTTGATATCATAAGCATATTTACTAGAAAGCATTATACTTTGATACCAATGGAGTTCAACATTTTCAAAAACTTTTTTGTTACGATCTTTCCGAATTTGCCAAAGAGTGATAGAAAAATGAGTAGGATCCAAGTTAGAAGAAAGTTTGTTTTTAAGATTTGATTCCAACCAATTTATCAAAGGAGTATGTCAATCCCTAGACAACCATTCCAAACAACCCATACTGCTCCAGATATAGACTGCTTTAGGGAAATCTCTGAAAATATGATCAATATCTTCCCACTGACAATCACATCTGCTACACTCAGCAGAGTCAGTAAGACCTCTCTTGATTCTTAGGCTGTTCGAGAGTAACTTGCCATGCAAGGCAAGCCACACAAAGCCTATAATTTTTTAGGGAAGTTTCAACTTCCACAACCAAAGCCAGTTACAATTTTCAATCTCATGAGTGGCAACAATCTCATAAGCTCAAGTTGTGGAAAAATCACTAGAACTAGAACCATGCCAATGAGGTGTGTCCAGATAAGTAACAAATCTAGGTAAATGAACTTTAAGAGCAAGATCAACAGCCTCCCTAGGAAGCTTAGAGTTCAATTTAATGAGATCCCAACCACCTTCCTCATCTAAAAGAAGGTTAACAGTATCAGAATTAATGAGAGGTGAATAGAGAAAGAGAGATGCTAAAATACTCTCCCCACACCACCAATCAAACCAAATGAATATGCGAGAACCATCCTCAACACATCACTTGCTACCTTTAGCAAGAGTCTCTCTAGTATTAAGGACACCTTTCCAAGTGTGAGAAGCTCTTCTCTTGCTAGAATAGTCAATAAGAGACCCCTATTGTAGGTATTTGGCCTTAAGCACTTTAGTCCACAAACAAGTTTCACCATTAAATAACTTCCAGCCTAACTTAGAAAGTAAAGCAATGTTGTAATGCTTAGCCTTTTTAATGCCCAGGCCTCCAATTTTCTTGTTTTTGCACACAGTATTCCACTTTATCAAATGAACTTTTTTAGAATTTCCCACCTTTCCCCAAAGAAAGTTGTGGTTGATTCTGTCCAAGTCATTGCACACATTAATAGGTAAATTCATGGTTTGCATGGCGTAAGTAGGCAGAGAGTAGCAGTCACTGACTTAATAAGTGTGGCTCTACCTACCAAGGACAACATATTAGCTTTCCAACTTTAGAGCTTTCCTTGAAGCTTATCAAAAATAGAAGAAAAATGAACTTTGGTTACTTTCTTATGGAGCAGAGGTATCCCATGATACTTCCCCAAATCTTGAGTGATAGGAATGCCACAAAAAACACTCAAGTTCCTGGCCATAGATTTGCACACATTTGGAGATACAAATAATTTAGACTTAGCGAAATTCACTTTTAACCCCGAGTGAGCACTAAAGTATTGAAGAACCTCCATAATGGTCTCACAATTTTTAGTATCTGCTTTAGCAAATAATAAAAGATCATCGGTGAAAAACAAGTGAGAAATTTCAGGGCCCCTAACAGAAACCTTAATTCCCTTCCATTCGCCACAATTGACTCTATCAAGAATCAAGTTTGAAAGCCTCTCCATACATAAGACAAAGAGATATGGGGAAATGGGTTTTCTTAACGGAGTCCCTTCCTCGGATGAAAATCACGGACTTGTTCTCTATTCCAAAGAATAGTGGAATTCACAGAAGTAACACAATTCATAATCAACTCCACCTAATGCAAATTCAGATTTAGCTCCATTAAGGTGTCCAGAAGGAAAGTCCATGACACATTGTCATAGGCTTTCTCCAAGTCAATTTTGGAAATCATCTCACCTTTATTTCCTTTCTTGGATCTAAGGGTATGGATAATTTCTTAGGCAATGATGATATTGTCATTAGTGGACCTACCAGGGACAAAACTACTTTGGTTTGGACTAACAATTTTATCAAGGAGGGGTCTGAGCCTATTCACAAGAACTTTGGTGAGGGTTTTATAAAGCACATTACACAGAGTAATAGGTCTAAATTGTTTAATGGTTTCAAGATTATCAGCTTTAGGAATAAAGGTAATCAGGGTTTTATTTATTTCTGGAGGTATACCACGGGAACTAAAACATGATTTGATAAAGCTACACACAGAATTTCCCACAACATCCCAATAGGAGTGATAAAAAATAGCTTGAATACCATCACACCCAGGGGCTTTAAACCCTTTAATAGTTTTCACAGCTTTCCAAATGTCCTCACTGGAAAGAGGTCTACAAAGATCAGTATTCTCATCATTTGAGAAATTAGAGCTAGTACCATAGCTCCACACCTCCCCTTCCACAGAGGATGAAGAAGTGAACATCTCCTCAAAATGATCACCCACAAGCTTTTTAAGGTCAACAGGATTCGAAACCCAACAACCACCCTTATCTTTAAGGGTAATCACCCTTGAGTTTCTTCTTTTAGCCAAAGTGAAAACATGGAAGAACTTGGTATTCCTTTCTCCCATAGTTATTCAATTGGCTCTGGACTTTTGGAACCAAACAAGCTCTTCTTGATACAAAATATTATTATACTCTTTTGCAAGTTCTTTTTCTAGAATAAAAAGATTATGAGAAAACTTGTTAGACTGAGCCTTTTGAATACCTTCAATTCTACCTAGAAGCCATCTCATATTTCGGAAAACATTTCCGAAAATAAATTTATTCCAAGAAAAAGCATTTGAAGAGATACAGGGGATAGCTTCAAGAATAGGATTGTTAGATTCTAGCCAAGATTCTTGGACTAACGATTTAAATCTATTGTCTAGAAACCAGGCGGCCTCCATACGAAGGGTCTAAGAGAGGGGTTAGGGAGATGAGTACCTTCAGTGTAAACAATCATTGGACAGTGATCGGAATATGTTCTGGAAAGGTTTCTAACAGCCCTTTCTTGAAAAATAACTCTCCATTCAGTATTACAAGCTGCACGATCTAACCTTTCAAGAGTAGTAGCCATACCTTGATGCCCATTTGACCAGGTTAGGTTAGGTCTCCATTTGACCAACTATGCTATTACAACAATAAATACTGCACACTACTCGAGCATGTTGAAACAAATATGTGTAAAATACATTTTTATTTTGCTAAAATAATACAAAAATACTGCACCAGCAGAAATGCTCTTAGACTTGTATGTATGATCTTACTCGCACTGGTACACGACTTATACATGGTGCAAACAAAAGGTTCGAATCTCATCTAAAAAATGAAAATAAAATTAGAAGAACAATAACTTATATATATATATATATATATTTCATATTTCATTGCAATTGTTGGAATATGTCACACATTGTTTGGAGTTGCCCAATCTGTGCTAGTTATAAGGTTCCAGTTTCCCTCTCCTTAATACTTAGGTTTTAAGGAGAAATGTGGGTTGGGTTTTTCAATTTGGTATCAGAGCTCGGTTGGGCCTGTGACTGGTGTGCTGTTTGTCCGGCTAGTTTATGTTGTGGGCCAGGAGGGCATGTTGGAATATGTCCCACATTACTTGGAATTGCCCCATCTGTGCTAGTTATAAGGTTCCAATTTCCCTTTCCTTAATACTTGTGTTTTAACTACAAGAATTCACACTTTTGGCAACAAAAAAATTGGTCGCTAAAAGTCTATTTTTGGTCGGCAAAAGTTATCCGCGACCAATTTTTTTGGTCGCTACTTTGGTCGCCAATTGAGGGTCGGCAAAAGTAATTCGCGACCAAAATTTTGGTTGGTCGGCAAAAGTTGGATTTGCCGACTAAATTTTTGGTCGCTAAATATTTAATTACCGCGACTAATTCATTTTGTCGCTAAAACACTTTGGTCGCAAAAAGTGATATTTTCCCGACCAAATATTTTAGTCGCCAATTGACACATTTCGCGACCAAAAAGTTTGGTCGCCAATTATCACATTCAACGACCAAAAAGTTTGGTCGCCAATTGTGACATTCCACGACCAAAAAATTTGGTCGCCATTTGTTACTTTTCGCGACCAAAACTTTTGGTTGGCAAAAATGAGTTTCCACGACCAAGAGCTGTTTTGGTCGGCAATAGATGTATTTTTTGCGACCAAAACTCTCGGTCAGCAATTGTCATTTTTTGCGAAAAAGAATTTTTTTGGATGTCGCGACCAATAAATTGGTCGCCAAAGCAGGAAAACAATACACCTGTAATTCCTAATAATTCATTCAATCCATAATAAACCTATAATTTTAAAGCATCATTCAAATTAACTGAATCATTAACATTCGACACAATACATAATTCATTAACATTCGACACAATACAACTATTCTAAGTTTTCATTCACAAGTCACATCCATCTAGCATAACAATTTGAAACATAACTATTTGTTATCCATGCGCAGCTATCAACAAATAAAACTACTAATATTTGTTATCCGTACACATCCATCCAAAAATATTTAATCTTCCAAAAAATGCTCATACTGCCAAGTAGTCTTGTACAATTTAGCTTCGTGAACTTGTTAAGAAATATGTTGGGGAGGGTGCTCGTCTGGTTCGTGAACTTTTGATCCACTTTTCCCAACTTTTGATCCACTTTTCAATGATGGCCCCATCGATATTGTTTCAGCCACTTCAAATGTTTCTGGGAACAAAGAAAAATTATGTCACTATGAAACAACACTCCCGAACAAAGATAATAAAACCTCAACAAACTTCACTACAACATACTTTGAAAAGGCCCAGAGTGTTTCAGTCGTTCAAGAACAATAGCTAAGGCAGGTCCTTGAATATCTTTCAAATTCTTGGTCACCTAGTCATGTAACAAGACAATAAACTCAGGAGTTCTGCTAGATTTTTGACAAAAACCAAAGGAGGCACCAAAAATTTTTGTCTACATACTGCGTCAAGACCATAGACTCTGAAAATTTCACCAATGCATACTTCA
This sequence comes from Camellia japonica, assembly GCA_030407325.1. Taxonomy (NCBI): domain Eukaryota; kingdom Viridiplantae; phylum Streptophyta; class Magnoliopsida; order Ericales; family Theaceae; genus Camellia; species Camellia japonica. The sequence continues at coordinate 5,532,291 of JAPPVO010000007.1, forward strand.
GCTGCTTTACGAACATCTGCTGATTTATCCTATATATAAATGCAAAACCAAGCAATTAAATAAAGTGATAAAAAAAAATGATGAGTTATTTGCCCTTAAATTATTTTTCTGAAAATTTCAAATTTTGCAGCAGTAAATACCGTCATAGCAGAAGCAGTTGGTTTTAGCAGATTTACAGCATCAGGAAAATTGCTTAATCCACTAAGTTGCCTTGATAGCCAATCAAAAAGATCCTTGCGCCCTTCCATGCCAAGCTTCGCATCCATCAAAGCAGTAGTGATGTAAGGCACCTAATAAAGAAATAGAATTGGAAAATTTATCAGAGAAGCATGATAGTGGCAGCAACACTGGATTGCAAACCCGTATCTTTGCAAAAATCAATTAAATCCTATAAACATGTACATCGTATTGAGACAACTAGCTGGGATAATAAAACTGTACCTGTTGCTGTACCTGCAAATTTCAGTACACGATGATTAATAAGCTAACAACCATAACAACCCTGCCAGTAAGATAAGCAAAAAAGTGAAATACCTGTGTCATTGTCAAATCCTACTTCAACACAAATACAATTCAATGATTGCTAATTGGAGGTTGAGCAGTTATATCAGACACTAATTACTTCTCTAGGTAGCATGAGTTATTGAAGACCTAACAGGAACTTATTCAGGCATAGTTAACTATCAAAGCTCCATTCCCTTTAAATGACCTAAAATTTGCAATTCACCTGAAGTGGGCCCTTCAGCACAATAAATATTTTCTTCTTTCCAATTTCCCAATAGGCAATAACATAGCACATAAATTCGAGGAATGGCACAAGTGACGTTCCATACAGTGGTAAACCCAGCGTCATAAACTTTGACGCTCTTTCATTCTTCCCTTCATGATCACCAAAACTCATGGTACATGTTCAAGCGAAATTAGAAAAACTAAGTATAAACATTGGACATGGAGAGAGAATAACCTTCTAGCCGTTCTTTCCATACAGCACTCTTCAATTGTGAAACACTATCAGCATTTATAAGAGAACCTATTCTGCTTTCAATCTCTTCAAGACTCAGTGTTGGTTCAAGGAAAGGTGAGTGAAGAAGGATTGAGCAATGAAGAGATTGATGATGTTCTTGATCTTCAAAGCAAACTAGTTAAAGATTATGTTTGGCATTGAATATAGTTGTTGCATATTTTTAACAAACATGGATCTGGCATTATTGAAGTCTAAACTGAATATCTTCCTTGGTTTATCATCTTCCTTCTCTAGATTTAATTGATGTTCACATATTAATTTTTGTTGGCATAATCTTCACCTATTAATTTATGTTGGCATAATCTTCACAAAAAATATAAAATATTCTGAAACAATGACAAAGTGGAACAAAATTATGTGGGATAACCACTCAATGAAGTAACATGTTAATAAGTCCAAGAGAATTAGCAACTTAATTAACAATTGGATAATTTTTTCTTCTTGGAAGCAAAAGCACTACACTGGACAAGATTCACTTATAACAACAACATCTTCCCAACTCATTCAGCCACTTCTTTGTAAACCTTCTCCTTATTCTACAAGACATAAATATCAAATAGAATGATTAAGAAGAAAAATAAAGCCAACCTGCCCAAGGTGAATAAGAGAGACAAGTATGTATTTCTTATACGCTTCAACAGCAATATATTTATAGTAGACATTGGTGCAGTTACAACCTGATAGCAGCAAGCCATAAGGATGATGTAAAAAGTCAATTGTCACAAACTTTTAATATATATATATATATATATAATATGGCTGAACTAAAAAACATTGACCCACATTGTGCAGAAGCTCCAATGCTTTGCGGAAACGCTTTGTCCTATGCATATCATTCCCCTGTCAAAATGCCAAACATAAATGTCAGTAAAATTTCCTTCTAGACACTGAAACACCTGTACCGCCCAAGCGTAACGCATCGTGGCCAAACAATTAATGAAATCAAATATAATTACCAAGCAAATAAATTTAGATTTTATCACGGTGATAAGTCATTCCACACGAATCAACAGCTTGTTGCTTCTATATTAGAATGCATTTATTAATGAAACTAGAACAATTATTGAGCAACTGTATGACATTTGATGTGTGAAGTGCTCTTTTTCTCATGTTCTTTTCTTTATGGAACTGGGTGATCTTAGAAATCCAAAGCTTTTTTTACTTACATTTGAGTAAGCAGGGTGAATAGAGCTATGAGAGCCTTATTACCCTGGCTACCCTTCCCGAGGCATATGCCTGCTTATCAACAATTGCTATATAGACTAATTGCTAATTGCTATATAGATGATCTACTTGCTTATCAACAAAACATCAGGTCTCATACCTATAAATGCAGATTCACCAAATATGACTTAAACCAATAGGACTCCAAGTTTTTAATTCGTTGATAACCCAATTGTTCTCTCCTTTAAAATAAAAAATCTCAACTCAAATACATGAATGAAAATATATGACACCCCCAACTGGTGTTCCACCAGACATTGTTCACACAAAATAATGACAACCAAAGAATCCAACAACACCTTTCTAAACTGTCAAACAACCTACTTCTAAAATTTCTTAAATTTCCCAAAAATAAAAAGTATGAAGACCTGTAGTCTGTAAATCCTATTAAATTCTAACTAAAAAATTATCCACAGACCTAAAAATGACCAAACAATGTCACTAATGGAACAGTATAAAATCTATCTAGATATCTCTGTAAATTGAATGCACAAACTATAAAATTCAATCAAGTTCTATATCCTAAAAACCATTATCATATATATGATAAACTCAAACACAAAACCCACAGGTTCTCTCCTTTAAAGTCGTAAGGGAATTTGGGGAATGAGAGATCGATTTCAAATTTCCCTAGCATCCCTCTGATTCAAAGCGATGATAAAAACTCATAAGTGCACACTCAGATTATCTCAAATCGTGACAAATCAAACATGATATAGAAAGAAAATAACAAGGTATGAGGCTATTACAATCTGCAACATACATTCCAAGGGAGCAACAGTGGAGCCAGACCAGCTTCCAACTTCTAACAGAGCAGACAGATCATTCCAATGGAGCAACACTGGAGCCAGTTTACCTTCACAGACAGAACAGACCAGCTGCCTACCTCAGCGAGACTACCAATCTGCAAAGCCCAGCTTCCACCTTCCAAATATTGGTGACAGATTTACCTGCATCTCAGTCCTAATGCCAAGAATAGCCTAAACATATCTGAGCAATTATTACAACACAGCAGAAACCAAGACTGTATTTGAACATATCAGCAATCAGCAGCATAGCAACTCTGTTCAATAGGCAGCAGAACAGACCTATGCAGCCACAGAGTCAACCATCATTAAGATCAGTAATGCCTCATGATTTAAGCCTCAAGATAGCAGCAGATAGGCCATACACACAAACAATAGCAGCATAACTTGGTCAAGACGTCTACGAAGCAAAACTTAAAGTAATAACTAAGCTCTTCTAAAATCAATAAAATTAAGAAAGGAATCGCAAGACTTCCAGAAGAGCCAAAACGAAAGGTGCAAAGTGCATCACTTTCAATCCATGTATATCCATTTGTAGGTCTTCAAAATGGCACAATTTTACATCCTCGAAATGCACCATGTTAAGCACATTGATTGGAGTGTGTGTAGTTTCGTATATTACAACGTTAATTATCAAAAAAACAAAAAAACAAAAAAAAAACAAATTTCTTTGTGGTGTCTATTTATATAGAAGAAGAAAATGTAGTGTTGTCTATTTATATATAAACCATTACAACGTTTTCTCAAAATTTCAAGTCATATAATGTTTATTAAAATGTAGTACGTCTATTTATTAATTATGTTGCGTATACCTCCTTATTGGAGTGTAGGACCCAATTGGTTTTGGAAAAAGAGTTTAACTTGGTTTAATATTAATTATAATATATTTTTATATATTATATTTAATTTGTGGAGACCCAATCAAATTTGGAAACAACTAAGGTTTGATTAAAAACCCTAGATTCAATATATATTATTCTTGTTCTACACACAAAAGTTGATGGCGGCTGCAAAAACACCTTTTCCGAAGTAGTGCTCTGTTTCGGCTTGGTAATCAATTCAGTGGAATTTGGTTTGTGAAGCATCAATTTTGGTGGGTTGATTTGGGATATTATTTTGGGTCTTCTTCAATTCTGATTCTGAAGATTTTGGTTCATCTATTTGGTGAGGTCTTTCCTCTTGTTTATTTGTGATTATTTGGAATTCACCTAAGGGTGATTTTGTGAGACCATTAGTGTCTTGTTTGTAATCGTTTGGAACTTATTTGGTTGATAGTGGAATCGGATTTCGATCCCATGGACGTACCTCACATTGAGGGAACCACGTAAAAATTATTGTGTTGCTTTTGATTTAATTTTTCCGCATTAGTTTTTAGTCCCATTGATTGATTTACTTGTGGGGAATCACATCGATTTTTCCTAACAACTGGTATCAGAGCTTACGGTTTATTGGGGTTTATTTATTTGTGTAAATCAATGGAGAGGAATGTGGGTCGTATGTCTAGCTTCAATGGAAGTAATTGGGTAACTTGGAAAACTAAAATGGAGGACCTATTATTTTGTAAAGACTTGTATGGACCCATTGAGGGTGATAGTGGCAAACCTGCTGATATGAAAGATGATGAGTGGAAGAGGCTTAATCGAAAAGCCGTTGGTGTTATCCGTCAATGGATTGATGACAGTGTGTTTCATCATGTTGCTACTGAAACTTCAGCACATGATTTCTGGAAAAAATTAGAGAGTCTTTATGATAGAAAATCAGCCACAAATAAAGCCTTTCTGTTTCGTAAGTTGGTTAATTTAAAATATAAAGAAGGCAGCCCTATTCCGGAACATCTAAATGAAATAAAGAGTATTGTTAACCAACTTGCTTCTATGAAAATTGTTTTTGATGATGAGTTGCAGGCTTTGATGCTACTTAGTTCCTTGACCGAAAGTTGGGAGACTTTGGTTGTGACAGTTAGTAATTCGGCGCCCGATGGAGTTGTCACAATGGGCCAAGTCACTAGTAGCCTGTTGAATGAAGAAACCAGAAGAAAATCAACGGGTTCCTCTCATTTGGAAGCATTTGTTGTGAGAGGTCGAAACAAAACAAGGAGGAGGAGTAAGACTCCTCATGGTCGTGATCAAAGCCGTGACAAATCAAAAGATGGTTTCTTTTTCAAAGAAAGACGCTGAGTGCTACTATTGCCATGAGAAAGGGCACATGAAGCGGGAATGTCGAAAGCTCAAGAACAAGGAGAAAAGGCGTGACAAAAGTGTGGATAAGAAACAAGAAGACACAACGGCAGTTACTACTGATGAACTTTTAACAAGGATTCTATATGTATTAGGTAGCTATCTCTAAGCACAAGGCAGTTTAGTACCAAAAAGTTACAATTAGACAAGACTGGTTTGCTCATGATGTAGAGAATGCAATAAAAGATAGTGTTCAATCCTGTATCAAATCAATCTAAACAATACCTGCAGGATATGCGAGAAATGTCAATCAAATCTAGTAATAATTTTTTGTCTGATATGACTGAAGCCTCTCACCCAGGTCATTTTGTTTTGACATGTCCAGTTCTTTAAAAAAAAAAATTTTATTGTTTGGACAGTGCCCCATAATATAATAAGCTAGACAACTGATATTAGTGACTACCTCAGTGCTCAAAAAAGATAAGTCAAATTTTCTAGGATATTACTTTCTGTGGGGAGTTGGTGGATCTTCTTGGCTACCTTTATGCCATTCTCCACATTGGAGGGGAAGAGGATGGGATGCATTGGACGAGATCAAAATTTGGAAGCTTTAAAGTAATAACTTATTATAAAGTCTTGAGTAGTCAACATTGATCTTTCTTTTTTTCTTGGGAAGGAGTTTGGGTCTAAGGCTCCAACTAAGGTGGCATTTTTTGTGGGGTAGGTTATGCTCCATCTGTTTTACATTGATTTTTTGTGAGGTAGGTTGACAGCAACGATTAGTAGCACCAGATCTTCGCAATTAATAGTCTTACAGATAACGTCAACTTCTCTATCAACCATAACTAGCCCGTTGGTTAACTTTTGGCATATTAGCAAGCCTAAAACACAAATAAATAAAGTTTAGAAAAAAAAAAAAAAAGAAGGGCAAGTTCTCAAATATTATCCTTTCAGACAAAGATTAAATCACAATTATTATTGATCTCCAAAAAACTATTTAAAAATGAGTTTGAAAAAGGAAAATAATGGTTGGATGAGCTAAAGTCTTTGTTAATAATATAACAAATAATAGTATTACCGTTGGCAATGGTCTAATAAAGAACAAATAAAATTTGGGTAATGATCAATGAAAAGAAATAGGTTGGCCTTTTCTTTAACTACCTGGCCAACATGCTCTACTTCAACCTTGTCTCCCCCAACAAAAATTCAATTCTCAATTATTTGTCAACTAACATATTGGAGATTTAGATAAAGCGATCACTACAATGTACAAATTACCTGCAAAGCACAAATTTATCAATAAATTACAATCATCATATTTCTCTATATCATATGAATTATATATATATATATATATATATTGTCAATTAGATTGACATATCAAATGATAAGATAAGATGGTTAAAGTAGATAGTCATTGCAATATTACTCCAAATTTATTCTCTTCAACATGCCCACTCATGTGTGACTAGACTCTCTCTAAACACGTTTACAATATTATATTTTTTTATTTTTTTTTTTGTAGGAGGTGAGATTCAAAGTTCTCAAATAGAGCTTCCTTGCCCCCTATGGGACCATTAATTCCATATCAAAGCCAGCCCTATTCTCCTACAACTTAAAAGGGATATCTCTCTCTTGTCTTGTGGGTTTTCGAAAGACTATTGATTAATTGTCCCTCTTTTGTCTCTTGTTCTAGTTCATGGTTCCTCAAGCCAACCCCCAAAAATCTAAACACAAATATCAATATCAACTAACAATCAGCACATACAAGTATCAATAGTACTTTATTACTTTCGCTACCAAGTCATCTTGGTGTATAATAATTAAGATCCAATCAATTAACATAACATGAAAGTACCAAATATCAGCAATCATTTCTTATCCGTAGCCTACACCAAAAACTCACAAAGATAATTTCCCTAACAATGCAAGCTTGCGTATTCAAAGATTAGAAATTACCTTCACAAAGAGCAAGCTTAACCTTCCTTCCCTTGCAATGTTTGAAAGCAAAAAGCTCGTATATATCAATCTCTGCTATGTGATTCATGGAACCTATATGTGACTGTGAATCTTAAATGCATCCCCATTATCACATTAAAATGCTTATGAAATCTAAAGAACAAATCATGAATGTTCATGGAATATTTTTTTCTTTTTTAATTGGTAGAAAAATATGAAAAGAATTACATTCGGAATTATAGTCCAATAGTTGTAAAAACTCTAAAAACCAATCTAATAACTAACCAAGTTAAGAAAGAACACCATAATGGGGATATAATAAACAATACAACAAAGACTATAATAATTATTAAATTTAACATTAAATATTGCATAATTAAATTAAATATGATACGATGAGATATAATACAATAGAAATAAAGACAGGAAATGGATTGTCTACTCTTAACAAATAAAGATAAGCTTTTTAATTCTAAATTAAAGAATTCAAAATGAATCAAATCTTTCCCAAGGTAGATACATTTGATCTTCATTTAGAAAAAAATAAAATTAGTAATCTTATTATTAAGTATAAAGCTTTTCCCACGCTCTATTTATATGCAACATATACAAATTTTTCCTACCAACTTTTCATCTAATCACCAAGAGAAAACAAGCATTGAAAAGTGACTAAGGAGAGAAAATTTGTAATCTGCTCCACATTTGTTGGTGTGTAGGTTAAATTAGCTTTTGGTGTGGAGACTAAAGCAACAATAAAAGGTGGTATTCTATTCAACCATAACTACATGGCTCCAATAGAAAAGCAGTAGCCTAACCACAAGGAAAATTCAAGCATACCAATAGAAACAAAGAACAGAGCAAAAAAGGAAAAAAAGAAGAACATTGAAACCCCATTTATGCAAAGATTAATAATTAACATTTTGTCATAACTCAATTTGAACACAAAACAACCTACAAAAAAGCTGAGAAGATTTTCATCTTCTTATAAGGAAATTCCTTTTTCATACAAATTTGTGCCCATATTGTTTATCAACAGAAAAATTGAAACTATACGTACAAGAAAATTAGTCCATAGAAAATTCTATCACAATGAAGTAGATATAAATTCTTCATAGATACAAACTCTAAACTCGAAATTGAAATGGAATGCAACGTAATAATAGAGAGAAAAGGTTAATAACATAAAATATTCTTTATGATTTTAACAGCAAAACCAAACATATTTAGGTGAAATCGTTGTGAAGTTCAAGAAGAAGAGATCAAATTGTTCAGGTGGGAATTTATTACCTAGGTTAGAGGCCAAAAGGTTGAAATAGAAGCAATTGATCATCTGTATCACGAAAAAGACGTCGAACTCGGTGAAAACAATTTCCTTTTGATCACGTAAAATCTATCAAATTAATATATATGCAGATTAATCATCTGTAGTCTTCCTTCTGATCACGTAGCAGATATATATATGCAGTTTGTGACAAAATTGAAGGAGAGAGAATGATGCAGTTCAGTGAATCAATTTCCTCCAAACCATTGTTCGATCAAATATGAAATTGCTATCTCATTTCCCTCTAGAAGGACGAATTAGTTACCTGGTGAATGAGAGAGGAGAGATCGGAATGGACGAGAAGGAGGCGATCGATGTCGTTGTTTTCGATTGATCTTCGTTCATAGGAAGAAAATTGATGCCGATGGAGAGAAAGGAAAGAGAGAGAGACATCCAATCTGGGTTCTTTCTCAACAAAGGAAATTGATTACTAGAGATCCAATATTAGGAGAAACTTATTACATATCACCATATTAAACCAAATTACCCCAATCTGGGTTCGATTGATGCATCAACAGTGTGAAGTAGAAAATTATTGGCGATGGCGATTTGCAGCGGTGGCGACGTGCAACCGACGTGAGCAATGTTGGTGAGGGACTTCGGCGAGCTAGAGAGAGTGGGCACCGATTGAGAGAGAGAACACAGAAAGAGAGAGGGGCGGGCCAACATAGAGAGACACGGATTAGGGCTTTTTTTAGATAGAGACAAGGGAGATCAGGGCTTTAATTTTTTTTTTCTGAAATTCAATTCCCGCCCCACGTTTCAAATTTCCCCTATGACATAGAAGAGCAATTATGAAGAATTTTGTGAACCTAGCCTTTATATGGAATCGTCTTAGGTCTAGAAATTCATTTTTTCACATTTTGCTAAAATCCGAACCTCTTTCGTGACTCAAAATGATTTTTTCCCAACATAAACTCTTTTTGAACTTATAATTATATCCCTGTGTTTTGAACATTTTCAAAGTTGATTTCAAGTCCTAAAAAGTCCAAAATTTGATTTGAAAACGATCTAGAATCAACCTGGGAAAAAACTAACGGCCAGCACCAAACAAGCCCCAAATGACCGGCAGATCATTCTGTTAAACACCAAAGGGCCAGAGTACGAGGAATTTACAAAAGAAAAAGGTCCCAGTTAATGTATTTAATGTATACTTGATTTGCTTTCTTTGTTTCGCATTCTTTTTGCCATGTTTAGTTTCTAGGCTTCTAGTTTTTCTTATTTAATTCATGTTTATTGCTTTAGTTCTTCTCATGTTTTTGTTCATGCATTATAACATGTTTAGACTAGTTCGAAATTGCTAGTTCACATGAATATTGCTTACGATTGCATTAAAGTAGAGTCTTTTACACTTTTTCAATTTCTAACCATTTTTGGGGGGCATTTTTCTCTTACAATGGTATGAAATTCTATAAAAACTGTTTTAATTAGCTCAGAAAAAACTAGGGGCGAAAGAAAACAAATTGAACACTCAAATGTTCTACTCTTTCAGTTTTTAGAAGAAAAAAAATTAGAAAGATTGAGACTTCGATGAGACTATTCAGAGGAAGGAGAGGAGGAAGCAACGTACCAAGTAAATAGCCTTCTTCGATGAGACGATTGAGAGAGATTGAGACTGAGCTCCTTCATATTTGCTCCATTAGAACTTCTGTGCATTTTGATAAAACCCTTGGAAGCCAAAGAGCTAGGGTTGTGTAATCTGATATATTTATTTATTTATAAATATATTTTTTGGGGCTTTCATATTTCAATTGTATAAGAAAAAGGGGTTTTCTTCAATCCATGTCAATCAAATTAATTACAGGAGGCAAAAACTACAGGTTTAGCAAATTCAAGGTGAAGAAACTCTTGAGAGGCAAAGATCTGAAAAGTTGAAAATTATAGTTAGGGTTTGAAATTGGGGGAACGAGAGAGAGAGAGAGAGAGAGAGAGAGAGAGAGAGAGAGAGAGAGCGTGTTTACCTGATGCAAGAGGTCTGAAATCGAGAGGATTAGCAATGGTAGAGTGTAGGCGGCTTCACGCACTGCTACCTGGTTTGGTCAGTTCGCCGCCGACCTCACGGTGGGGAAATAGGGCGACGCCACCACGGCGTGAGACATTTTTGGTGGTGGTGGTTTTGAATGGTGGTCTAGGGTTTGTGCTTGTGTGAATAATAGAGAGAAACAGAAACAGATAGAGAGAGTGAGAGAAACAGGGATACATTGTGGGCATATTTTGATATATTTGTTTGTTTGTTTGTTTGAGAGAAACAGATGAGAGAGGAGAAAATGAAAATGTGTGAGCTAACAGATTGCTAAAGATAAAAAATTTCAATTCCCACCCCACGTTTCAAATTTCCCTCACAAATTTTTGGCGACCAAAATACCAAATTAGTTGCAGAAAAGGTACCCTTCGCCGACAATTTTTTTTAGTTGCCAAATCTCAATCAACGGTGACTAAAATATTAGTCGCTAAAAGTGCTAATTTGGTGACTAATTTTTTTTGGTTGCTGAAAATAAGTTTTTGGCGACCAAATTTTTGGTCGCCAAAAAAAACGTCACCTTCCGCGACCAAATTTGTAATTGGTAGCTAAAAGCATACCACTTTCTGCGACCAACTCTTTTTTTGGTCGCCAAAATATAACCTTCTGCGACCAATAATATTTGGTTACCAAAAATAATGATCATTCGCGACTAATTAATATTTGGTCGGCAAATGACATTTTTTTGCGACCAAATTTTTTTTGGTCGGCAAAAGTGGTCGGCAAATGTGTGAATTCTTGTAGTTAATTTTTTTATTATTCCTGGATTATTTGGTTGGACTGAATTTTTATCCTATGTTTGTTTAGTCATGGGATTAGATTCTAGATTGAACTATTTTTAGTGAATCCAATGTTTGGTTGGACGGACTGGATAAGAATAAATATTTAAAAGACTATTTTACCCTTGTAATTTATAATTTATATTTTTTATATAATATATAATTTTAAATTTGTAATCTATAATTTATAATTTAACAACACGAATTTTTTTTAATTTATAAGGCCATAATTTTTAATTAAATTAAATTTATGATTTATATTTTTTATTTAATATATAATTTTAAATTAACAACACCAAAATTTTTTTATTTAATATATAAATTAAATTTTTTAACTTAAAAAAATTAATTATAAGGCCAGAATTTATAATTTATTATTTTTAATTAAATTAAATTTATAATTTATAATTTATATTTTTTTATTTAATATGAAATTTTAAATTAACAACACTAAAAAAAGATATTAAATACAAGAGGGTCAAAAATGTAATTTCATAAGCTAATCCCATGGGATGAGTTATCCCATGATTTCTATTCCCTCCCAATGGGATACAACAATCCAAAAAATATGGGACTAATAGTTCGGAGCAAAAAATTAACGGATGAACTAATAGTCTAATCTCATGCCCCAATCCTTCAATACAAACACCACCCTAGGTTTCTTATACACTTAGGATTCTCGTACACCTAGGTTTCTTGTACATTTAGGTTTCTTAAAATTCATCTAATAGAGACTTCAATGGCGAGCAGCAGCTACTGCAAGTAAGCTGCGAACGGAAGTAAGACGAGCAACAGGAACACATGTTTCTTCATAGTCAACGCCATACTCTTGAGTAAACCCTCAGGCTACAAGGCGAGCTTTGTAACGCGCAATGGAATCGTCAGAATGAGTTTTGATCTTGTAAACCCATTTGCAACTAACAGTACTCTTGCCAAGAGATAAGCTTTTCAATTTGGTATCAAAGTTTGATTAGGCCTATGACTGGTGTGCAGGAATCTTAAGTGTATAAGAAGCCTAGATGTACAAAAATCCTAAGCATAGATAAGTATAGAACTAACAACAACAATAAAATATACAAAAATTTAATGACACAATAAAAATTAAAAAAAAATCACATATACACAATTTCTTGGCTCTAAATTTTATTTTATTATTTTTTCATCATTTCCTTGCTTACCAAATAATCTTTTATTTTTAATTTCTTTAATCTTCTTTTCTCTCCAAGTTACTTTGTCTCCAATGAAGTTTCTTTTCTTTTTCCCCAAGTACACCCCTTTCTCGCCGACCAAGTAAACTTTATTTTATTATTTTTCTTTTTCTTTTGTCCCAAGTATCCTTGTCTATAAATTGAGCTCACATCTCAACTTCTTTCTATGGTTCTTCTCATATCTCTCTCCATTTGTTATATAGATATAGAGTTTAGATTAAGAATATTTAAAGTGAGAGTAAGCATTTTCATATAAGAGGAGAGTTGTAGATTTTGTGAAACCTTACATACCTTATGTCTTAGACTTTGGAGATCCATGGAGAAATATCGAGATTCGAGTGTTGGCAACGGAGGAGATTGATTTGAGGTAATTCAGGTGGTATAAAATATGCTTCCTCTAAATCTCCTTGCAAAGAGTGTTTATCTTAATTACTACACATTTGTACTTCTCTTGATTGTCGTGGTCATATGTTAAATTCTATGGAATCATTCTTGTTGATCCGTTTGATTATTCTACTCATTTGATAAGTTTTCTGAAGTTGTTCTGTGTAGTCAGTGTTGATTTGTCTGGCCTAAATGACGTAGAAATGCTCCGTACATGGATCGAGTAGACCTTGCCAATAGCTTGGACCAATAGCCCGGATAAGCGGTTGTGCTTGGGTGAGGTGGGTGAGGCCGGTCATTGGTCATGTACCGAGTAGGACCGGGTATTTGGTTCTGGATAAGTTATCATATGTCGAGTTGACTTGTTTGTGCAATTTGATAAATTGCTTGATTATCGAATCTAATCTGTTGTGTAATTGTTGGATCTCTGTTGATTTATTTTCTGTCCGAGACTTGTTATTCATGTTGTATTGTATACTTCCTGAATTAATTTATTTTTCAGGTGTGGAGCAAATCTAGTGGCGATTGAAGTTGAAGCATTTAAAGAATTATTGAGTTAGAGATTTTTGGGTCCACCACTATATATTGTTTTTGGAGATTTGTATAAATTATATTTTGGAGACATTTGAGTTAATTATTTATGGAGCCGATTTGTATATTTAAGATTATGAGTTATCTGTAATTTTAAATTTGAGGTTGAATTGATTTATTAATGGCTTAGAAGTTGGGGCGTTACATAGTCAGAAAGTCCCCATTTGGTTTTGGACTAAAGTGTTATTGTTTGTTTTTCCATCCAAACTAACGAAAGGTGTATTATATACACCATTTTTTAGAGTGAGTTTTGTTTTTTGAAAAATTATAATGAAATTAATATAATAAAAAGACAATTTTACCCCCATTTTCTTCAAACCTAAAATTAGATTAATATGTTAATTAAAATAAATTAAATTAAATGAAAATATTATTAAGAATTGATCTAAACATAAAATATAATTAAGAATTGATTTAAAATATAATTAAATACAATATAAAATAAGCAATAATTAAGAATTGATCTAAAATGTAATTAAATTAAAATTAGATTAACATGTTAGAAATTATAATAAATAATTAAGAATGTAGGATTAATTGTGATCTAAAAATATAATTAAATTAAAATTAGATTAAAAATTTAGTAATTATAATAAATAGTTAAATATTCAAGATTAATCGTGATCTAAAATATAATTAAATTAAAATTAGAATAAAAAATAAGAATTACAATAAATAATTAAGAATTTATAATTAATTCTGATTTAATTGAATTAATACTAGATATTATAAATTATGTATATGAGAGATGAGAGAGATAGAAAATAACAAAAAATATAATATTTGAAGGTATTATAGTTATTTCACATCTATAGTTAACGGTATTAACGGTTTGATTTTAGTTCAAAAGCACATGGGGGGCTATTGGCAAAATTTTGGCTTAAGCCCAATCGACAATGATTGATCGACATTCTTAAATGAATTTTCACATAAACAAAAAAAAATCAGACTTATAGTTGAGTTCTATGCCTTAAACAAATTAACGACTTCCCTGGATGTAATTAAATAAAGAATAAACATAACAAAATAGAATATGTATTATTCAAATAAATTGTCACTTGTTACAAGTTGCATGAACTTAAACAAGAACAAATAATTGAAAATACAACAATCGACAGAAGAAAAGAAATAGGGATTGGAAAAAACTAATACTGATTGTTAGGTTTTTATTCTTGGCAATCCCGTTTGACAAAACTTCTTTCAATTGTAATGGTATTCAATCTTTTATTTCAGTGAGGCTATAAGTTTTAGATGTGAATCCAACCCGAATTGTGCCCTTGCAGAGGAGTTTGTGATCCAAAGTCCTATCATGTTTGGCACTTCGCTGACTATGTCGGGGATCGAGCGGTCGTTTGTGCGCTCGAGCAGAGAACGTTTGGTTCCAGAAGTTTGACCTGTCTGCAAAAGTACTGGAAGTTGGGATTTTACGCTTGAGTGAACTTTCTTGCTCTCGAGTGAGGCCTGCTCGAGCAGCCATTCTTGCACTCGAGCGGAGAACGCGATTCAGTTTTCTATAAATATGTGTTTCAGTCAGATTTTAGGGTACGGCTTCCAGATCTTCTTCTTGGATATTAGGGTTTATATCTGGAGCTTCTTTGCTTGGTTTCTTTGATGTTTAATTGAGTATTCAACTCATGGTTTAAGAAGTATACATCAAAGGATTGTTTATTTATTCAATACAAAAGAGAGTGTTGTTCTTTAGTGGATTTCGAGAAATTCGAGCTTGAAGCTTTGGTGGATTCTGGAGTGGCTCATCGTCATGATTTGACATTGGCATTATGGATTCAACGTTGGGCAAGACAACTCCGAGGTGAAGACGGTGGTAGAAGAGGCACATTTGGGTCGGTTCAATTCGGGCGTGGATTTGCTAGGTAATTAAGAGTACACTTGTGTAATTCCTTTATGTCTTTTTTGTAATAACCCCGACCTCAGATTAACATTAATTCGTGCTTAGTTAAGCCTAACAATAATTTAGGAAGGATTGGAACTAATTTGCATGAGTATTGCATCACCTTTGTATTTTTATCTGTTAGGCGTAGAAAGATCTCTTCATATTTTAATTTCGGTTCGCGAATTGGAAGCCTTCTCGGCGTTCGAATCAAAAATTGACTTGTGTTATGTGTTAGTTACGATTTATAGAATTTTATGGTAGGTTTAATTTAAATTCGGTTCGGAGTGATTAAATTAGATTAAATTAATGCCCACTAATTAACTCTATAGGCACTCTTTTGGTTTAAAGCCTTAGTGGCCTCATTATACTCCCACTCACCTCTTTTATTCATTTTGATCACACTTGAGCCTATTCTAAGGGAGAGAAACGTGAGAGAGAGTGAGAGTAGAGGAATTGGTTCAAGATTTGGAGTTTGAGTTCAAATCCAAGAGATGCTTTGCATTATTGACAATTGAGAAAGATTTGTAGGGCCTCAACCTTAATTTTGTTGATTGGAGCCTCTAGGTAAGAAACTAAACATTTCCTTTAGTAATTGAGTTAGATTCAACCAGATCATTAGTAAACTAAGTGAATTTATTTTGGAATTGTACTAGAATTGGGCCATACCATGCATGCATGTACATTTTCTTGCAATTTGAGCATGATTTCAAAGGTTTCTTCCATGCATGTGCTAACTTCACCTACATTATGGTCATTCAACTTGTTTTCCATCAAATTATCAAGTTTGATTATGTTTTGGAGAGTTTGAATTCAAAGAGGTTCTTGCATGTTGAATTAATAGCTTAATCATAAAGTTCATGTTGATTTTGCACAAATTGGGTTGCTCTTGGGCCATGATTTCTTAAAATGATTCTTCAAACATGTTGTTCTATGAGTTACTAAGTGTTTTCCAAAGATTTGGCCCAGAAAAATGAGTTTTGGATGGTTGAGGGTTGAGCTTCATGTTTGGAGGTCAATCTGGATTTTTCCAGAAATTTGACCCACGCTCGAGCGGGGACTTTCACGCTCGAGCGTAAAGCCTGAGTACATGCACTTCCACTTGAGCAGCGAGAGTCACGCTCAAGCGTGAAATGCGTATACCCAGAAGTTTGTGTGTTTTGCAGTCCACTCGAGCGGGGAAAGCCATGCTCGAGCGACGGTCTGTGTCACACGCTCGAGCGGGGGTCGAGCGCCCGTCGAGCATGGATTTCATGCATCCACCACTTTTTCATAAGTTTACAGTACGCTCGAGCGGGGAAGTCCACGCTCGAGCGTAGCTTCATTTGTCTGCATGTCCGCTCAAGGGGGGAAAGCCACGCTCGAGCGTGGACCTTATTTTCAGCAAATTTTGAGAAATGGTTTTCAATGCATTTTTGCATCCTCATTCCATCCTAGGCATTCCTAGGCCATGTTTAAGACCCCATGATGAGGATGAGAGATTAGAAACGCACTAAGAGCCAACGAAATAAGTTTTGTACAATTAGAACGTGTGTTTCAAGTGTGCATCTGTTATGTGTTGTGTAGGTCGCGTGCCACGTACCGTTTGACCAAGTTTACTCCGTCTATTTGTCTCAAGGCCCACTGTGAGTAATAACTCTGTAAAGTTATGTTTAACTTAAGTATTTTCTGACTGATGTGGTATAATCTGTTTTCTGAAATGCTATCTTACGAATTATGAATGAATATCCAATTTTCTGAAAAGTATTTGTGGCACCCTTAGTTCACGTGGCCCTCGCCCAGGGGTAACAACACCGCGGCCAATCTGCATGTGGCCCTTGTTTGGGGGGTAACAATACCATGGCTACTTGCGCGCAAGATATGGACCTTTATGGTCGTTGGTACCAACTATGCATGTGGGTCTCTGGACCAAATTGATCTGATAGCTAATGGGTGTACCACGTATGATCTTATGCAAAATCTGAATACGAACATAAGTGCGTATCTAAATCTATTTCTGTTCTGAAGTCTGAATATGTTCTGATTTAAATACTGGATTCTAACTTGTGCTGGACATCATTCATACAACCCCTTTACTCCGTTATTATTCACTGGGCTTTCGCTCACAGTTTATATTATGTATGTAGGTGAGCCGGCACATGACCAGGGCCAGAGTTGACGGCCTTCTGTTCTGTTTTGTCAGCCAACTGTTGCGCCTCCCGAGGAGGTTCCGGTCGAAGTCTGATGCTGTGGCTGTTTTTGTATTCATGCTAGTCTCTGTATGTGTTTTGTAAAGACAGGTCTTGGTATGTAAATACTTTGTAAATATTGGTGTCCTTTGACTGGCATGCTTATGTATATATATAAGTTTTGAAATATTCTGTCCCATGTACGTTTCCACGGCTCATTGGACCTTGTCTATTTTGTATTCTTGCTTCCGCAGCCCCTTATTATTTGCTAATTTGTTCAGAGGCCTTTGGTAATCCACAGATTACTGGCCGGTTACGGTGCTAAACCTACGGGGCCGGGTTTGGGTCGTGACATTTTGAGTGGATTGTTTTGTGGCTTCTGTTGTGGTTTTTTTTATCACAATTGGAGGCGCTCCAATTGTGATTTTTTCACGTAAAATCGTTGTGTTGATTTGTCTTTGATTGTTTGATTGGGATTGCTATTTGCTCATTAAAATTGATACATAATCACAAATCAATATCTAGGGGATTTCTAGATTTTTCACTGATCTACTCCTAAATTTGTTAATTCAACTACTCCTAACTAGAAGTTAATATCACGAATTATGAGTTGTTTGAGATGATTGATTTTTGCATCTCTCTTGGCCTATTTATAGGCTTAACAACATGAGAGAGAGAGAGAGAGAGAGAGAGAGAGAGAGAGAGAGAGAGAGAGAATCTAAGCTCACGATTTTCTCAACAAGCTCGTGATTCCTCAATATGCCATGATTTGTTCAACATTATCCATATCACATATTTGATAAGAACCACTTTGTAGATTTTGTGTTTGACTTGGTCTTGACTTCTTAATCTAAGCAATTAACTTTCAAATAGCTGTGATAGCTAACTGTTATGACTCTCCATTTAATATATCATCATGTTACCTCACTAGCACACTCATCAAGCCACGTTAGCATTCCTTAAAAATTATCTGTGATACACATGTGTAGTTGCTATTTTATACTTCTACTTTTTTACGCAATAAAATAATAATAGTAAGATTAATTGTGGCTGATCGACAGACGATCAATTCTTCTTTGTCGATAGGCCACATGATCAGATGATGATGAATCTAGTGAGCACCTTTCTTTTGAACAAAAGGTTGAGTTGGCAAAACCAACTAAATCACCAATCATCTATATATCACGTGCATGTATACCTATAAATATTATATATATATATATATATTCCTATGCTGACAAAGCCGATTATATATATACATGCATGTATTTATATAATATATATATAAAGCATGCACACCATAAAAGCAATTGGAAATAATTTGTGGACAGATCACTAATCCGTCGACAGGCTTCTCAAATTTCTTTCAGTTTACAACCATCTGTAGTGGATTATTTTTTTGGCTTGTAACTATTTAATCGACAAGCCACAATAAGATTAGATTTGGTCACAATCGACAGAAAAACAAAATATGATGTCAACAATGCCCCTTATTTAAGGTAAAAGTAAATTTTGTCTTAAATGAATTAAATGACAAAAATCTAGGCCAACTAAAATAACATTTTTTTACCATTGTTGTTTTTCGAACCATATCGCAAAGGCTAACTTCTGGTGTGACCCATACATCTGAAGTGAATGTTGGATTCCAAAACCCACACAATTGAATGTCATGAAGAATTCACAAATTTTGACACCTTGAACAATGTCGAAAAATTCACATCCAATAAACGTAGATTGTTCATAATTTTCAGCCACCTTTGGCCTAAAATCATGGCCTCAACGTTCAGAATTTTTGTGATGCTCCAAAATTTCCCAAATTTTTGGGGCATCACAATTTTCAACCATCATTAGCTTAAAATCATGCCCCCAAATGAATTTTTATCATTATTTTGTGATGAATTATTAACATTTTTTGAGAAAAAGGGGTGTTCTTCTCTTTTAAACCATTAACAACTTGTCAATCTTTGCTATGTTTGGCAAAACATCAATTCTCCAAAGTCATATTATTTTCATGACTTGGTGTGCTAATCCTTAGAGCTACATACATTAGCTCTTCATGAATGATTGGCTTTTCAAAAATATGTGCATTAATCCTATGAGCCACATTATTTTCATACCTTAAATTTTTCATTGATCATTATGCTTTCTAATTTTTGCTTCCAATATCAATTCTTCATCAATTAGAAAAGGGGCATTTACACACAAGGCCTAATTTATGAACTTATATTCCATTAAGCCCTAATTAAGATTTTTTAGACCTTGAAGTCCCATTAAATTTTTAATAGTCGGAATTGCCCTTTAAACAATGATTGTTCATCATTTATGATTATATATAAAAGAATATGATAATTTGACATTTATTTTGATTTTCAAAACTTTAAAATATCAAAAGGAACATGATGATGGAATATTGATGTGCAAAATTGGGGGGAAAAAAACTTAAAAAATGAAAAAACTGATAATATTCGCAGTTTTATTGGATAATTGAATCAAACCAATATGTAGAAGGGCAAAAACGTTTAATCTCATGTTCTATTTTTTTTCTCAGTTAGTGAAACAATTATCTAAGACATTAATATGCAAAATTGATAATATTTTTAGTTTTAAAAATTGAGAAAGACTGATAATATTCCCAGTTTTACTAAATAGGATTTATTGATTCAAAAAATCTAAGATAGAACCTGAGCTACCATAATATTTATAAATAGGACTTTTAAATAATTAACTCATTAGAAGAATTTGGCCTTTAAGTTGATGAATTTTTGTATTACAGTAATTTAAATCTCTTTGCGTTAAATAATACGGAGATGATGAAATTGTTTGAAATCTTTACCTATAAAGAGAATTAATTTCTTCTTTTAGGGCTAAAATTTCACTCCCGCACCAATAAATTTAACCCTCACAATGCCAAATCATTCTTTTCACAATCATTTGTCATGCCATTATGTTGGCAATAAACGGTAGAACCACACCGTAACACTGACAATTTTTAGAATATGAGACATTCCACTGATAATTTGTATCCATTAGAATACTACCACTCTATTGACAGTTTGCATCCTTGGGTTCACAAGGTGTAAACATGCCACTTGTGGGCATGATTTTATATGCATTAATCTGCTTTGTCATTGTCATTACTCCAAGTTAGAATGGTACTACTAGGCGTGCAAATTTATGTTGGCAAAAATTTGGTTTAAGCCCAATTGATAGTAACTGATCGACAGACTTGAATGAATTTTCACATAAACACAAAAAGATTAGACTTGTGGTTGAGTTCTATGCCTTAAACAGATTAATGACTTCCCTGTAAGTAATTAAATAAAAAAGAAATAGAACAAAATAGAATATGTATTATTCAAATAAATTGTCACTTGTTATAAGTTGCATGAACTTAAACAAAAACAAAGAACTAAAAAATACAGCAATTGACAGAAGAAAGAAATAGGAATTGGAAAAAAAACTAACACTGATCTACTCCTAACATGACTAATTCAACTACTCCTAACTAGAAGTTAATATCATGAATTGTGAGTGATTTGAGATGATTGATCTTTGCATCTCTCTTGGCCTATTTATAGGCTCAACCACATGAGAGATAGATAATCTAAGCCCACGATTTCCTCAACAAGCCCACGATTCCTCAATATGCCATGATTTCCTCAAGATTATCCATA
The DNA here is from genome assembly GCA_030407325.1 of Camellia japonica. Taxonomy (NCBI): domain Eukaryota; kingdom Viridiplantae; phylum Streptophyta; class Magnoliopsida; order Ericales; family Theaceae; genus Camellia; species Camellia japonica. The sequence goes on from JAPPVO010000007.1 coordinate 5,553,514, forward strand.
TCCCATGTTTGATAAGAACCACTTTGTAGATGCAATAGCTAACTCTTCTAACTCTCCATTTAATATATCATCATGCCACTTCACTGGTACACTCATCATGCCACATCACAATTCCTTAAAAATTATTTGTGATACGCGTGTCTGGTTGCCACACTTCTACTTTTTTGCACAATAAAATAATAATAGTAAAATTAATTGTGGCTAATCGACAAGCGATCAATTCTTCTCTGTCAATAGGCCACACGATCAGATGATGATTAATCTAGTGAGCACCTTTCTTTCGAAGAAAAGGTTGAACTGGCAAAACCAATTAAATTACCAATTATATATATACCACATGCATGCATGCATACATACATATAAAATGTTACATATATATTCCTATGCTGACAAAGCCTATTGTCATGAATTATATATATGCATGCATGCATTCATATATAATATATATATATATATATATATAAAGCATAAACAACAATAAAAGCAATAAGAAATAATTTGTGGTTGATCTATAGATCACAAATCTGTCAACACGTTTCTCAAATTTCTTTCAGTTTACAGTCATCTGTAGTGGATTGTTTTTCTGGCCTGTAGCTATCTCAATAAGATTAGATTTGGTCACAATTAATTGGTCACAATCGACAGGAAAACAAAATATGCATATGACTATTTTTAAAAGATAAGGAGGTAAACTACTATCAAATCATACCACAGAAAAATAAAATTAATTTTGACCTAAATTTTACTTATGAATGAAAAAAATTTCATATATTTTTGTGCAATCCATTATTAAATGATATAATCAAGATTTTCCATGTAACAATTTTCGCAACTCTTATAATAGAGGAAGTTGCATTATGTTATATGGGAGTAGCTTGCCTCCGGTCCTTAATCAGACTGGATGGTACTGTTCGGCCCGTGGGAGCTCACCACGGGTCTCGTTTTGATAATCCAAACCGTTCAATGTGCAGAACTCGTTGAGTCCTATATGCCTGTAAAAAATTACGTTGATCGGATATCGATAGCTATCTAATCATATCAGTTTTTTGTCAACCGTTAATTGTTCACCGTCCATTTTTTTTTAATACAAAATTGATTTGATCACATAGCTATCGATATTTGATCAACATGGTTTTTTACAAGCACATAGTACTCAACGAGTTCTACACATTGAACGGTTCAAATTATCAAAACAGGACCGATTGTGGGCCCTCACGGGCCCAATAGCACCATCCAGTCCGATTAAGAACTGGAGGCAAGCTGCTCCCATGTTATATATAGTAAATTTTGTTGTAGTTTTTTTTTTTTGGCAAAAATGAGGTAAAAAAAATTGAAGTATTTGAAAATATTTTATACATTTTTACAAAAATCGTGTAAAAATCAAAGAGAATGAGAATGAGAATGAGAATGAATTTATGAAATTTTTTTTTTTGGTATGATTTGTTTTTATTTTTTTAACTTTTTAAATAGTGTTAAGTTGTCAAATGAAATCTTTCGTGTTTTAGTTTTTTTTGTTGGGTAAATTATAAATACATCATCTGGGGTTTGCTTAAAGTACAGATTACTCCTTGTGATTTGAGAAATTACAAATATCCCTTGTTAGAATTTTTTATTTAACAAAATTAACTAAAAAAATGAAATTCATAATTGCTCTCATATACAATAATAAAATTAGTTAAATTATTAATTGAAATATATTTCTAGTATAATTAAAAATTGTTAATTGACTTGATAATTTATTAATAAAAGGAACGCTTTGTTATGAAATTAAAAATTTCAAAAGTGAAAAGTAATTTTTAGAATTACAAGTAACAATTTTATTTTAATCAAATTTTAAAAAGTGTATTTATAATTTATCTTTTTTTATTTAGTGTGAGACCTTGGGAAGTTGGGACCCAATTTGAACCCACTAATAGAGATCAGAGTACTCGTTCAACTTGAGTTCGAAAAAAAAAAAAAAAAAAAAAAAAAAGAAGAAGAAGAAGAAGTACTCGTTCAACTTTGTAGTTTGTATGCAATTGAGGTTTGAAAATAATGTGTTGGCGGGGGTTCTCTCGGCCGGTTTCATACTAGATATAAAAAAACATGATTGGGACTGGGAGGTGGCTTTCTGGAGAAAAAATTTATTGTAATTGTAAGTGATTTTATATGTATCAATTGATATATTAATTAGTATATTAACATATATTATGTTGTTGTCATTTTAAAATTATAGATCTCACCCATTATACAAATTATAAAAATTCAAAGTCTCTAAAATTATATTATATCATTCATTAGTAATTGATGTACCAATTAGTGTATAATTTTATTCTAAATGATAATATCACTGCCGACTTAAGTTTTGAACACACAGCGGGACCCACAAACTGCAATTGCTGACGGGCCATGGAACCGCTGACTTAAGTTTTACTCACAAATCTAAAGATTTAAAAATTGGTTAAGAGGGGTTTTCAGGGCTAAGAAGACGAAACCGAACTCTCCTCCACACACACAAAGACATAAAGATAACGATGGTGAATTTTTATTTTATTTTAGATACATCAAAATTTACGATGGTTATTTGATTTTAATAACTTTGCCATATGCGGGCAGTAGTTCTAGGGTATAATGCTTGAGCAGAAGTTGCCAATTACCCATCATCAAAAAGAAAATAAAGAAATAATTATGTTATGATACCAAATATACAGTTTGTTACCTGGCCATGAATTGTTTTGGAATTAGTTTGTCATAAAGTAATTTTAAAATGGGATAGATAGATCTATTGGTTTTTTTAAAAAAAATTTCATAGTCAATATAGATTATTTGCTTGTCATAAATTAATTTTAAAATGGGATAGATAGATCTATTTGTTTGTTTTTTTTTTTTTTTAATTTCATAGTTAATATAGATTTTGTTTTCAAAATCTCAAAAAAAATATATTTTTATAAGAAAGGAGGAGGATCCCCACTAGGGGCGGTCGCGGTTTAGTTTTGAATAGTTTGTAGATCGGTTTGAATCCGTTCGCATATATGTGGTTTGGGAAAAATTCAATCCCGCAATCGCCCGCAATGCGGGTTGTGGTTTGTGCAGATAGGGTTCGCAGATATGCGGACGGTTTGTGGATTAGACTTTTTTCTTTAAAAATTTATTTTGGAGCCCTTTTTTCCCATTTTGTAAATATTTTTTTGGGCCCTTTTCCCCCATTTTCTAAAATGCTCTAACATTAATAATTAATGAATTAAAATTTATAAAATTAAAAATATAACAAAATCAATTCCTAACACAAACAAATCATTCAAAATCTTAGACTTTTAAATCAAATAATAAACTAATATAAGCACATCTTTCAAAATCCTAAACTAGATCATCATTCTCATTCACTCTCTGGTACCCAACAATACAATTAAAGTAAAATCATTCAAAATCCTAAACTTTCCTAAAAGTAATTCTCCATTAACTTTTACATTAAAAAAAAATGTAATAATAAAATAATAACGGTCCAAGTTAAAAAAAAACAAATTAAAAAGAGAGTCTAAGTACAGACAGGTTCTTGCAGGTGCGGGTTAAACTCGCAACCCGCCCACAACCTGCAATCATACCATATTCCAAATCGTATCCCTTCACATTTTTTCTGCGAAACCACCCATTTGTATGCGGATCGATTTGGATTGGACGGGTTGTACAGTTCGGATAACCCTACGCCCAGCCCTGATTCCCACCAATCTAAAGATACTTTTTTGTCTGTTTTAATGATCCAAACTGTTTATTTTATTAAATACTTTGTGTATTTTATTCGTACAAAAAATTGAATCGATCCACTAAATATAATATATTGAATTTATCGCGTTTTTAACCAAACCCAATGCTTGAAAGCCATACAGAGATGGGTATGACGGTAAGCCTTTGGACTTGATTTGAAGCCTACTTAGAGTAGAGAGAGAACCCTTTGAACTTAGTTTGAACCCCATATAAATGATAGATTTGTGTGAGCATAAATGATAGTGCTGCTGGCGATGGAATAACAATAGGGCTGGAGAGAGAAGATTCCCTGAATTATATATATCATGAATATATATATATGCATACATGCATTCATATATATATATATATATATATAGCATAAACAACAATAAAAGCAATAAGAAATAATTTGTGGCTGATCTATAGATCACAAATCTATCGATAGACTTCTCAAATTTCTTTCAGTTTACAGTCATTTATAATGGATTATTTTTCTGGCCTGTAACTATCTCAATAAGATTAGATTTGGTCACAATAAATTGCTCATCGACAGGAAAACAAAATATAGTGTCAACATGAGCATATGACTATTTTTAAAAGATAAGGAGGTAAAGTACTATCAAATCATGCCACAAAAAAATAAAATAAAATTTGCCCTACATTTTACTTATGAATGAAAAAAAAAAAATCATATATTTTTGTGCAATCCATTATTAAATGATGTAATCCAGATTTTCCATGTAACAATTCTCGCAACTCTTACAATGGAGGAAGTTGCATTATGTTATGTATAGTAAATTTTGTTCTAGTATTTTTTATTTTTGGCTAAAATGAGGTAAAAAAATTGAAGTATTTGAAAATATTTTTGTAGTTTTTTTACAAAAATCGTGTAAAAATCAAAGAGAATGAGAATGAATTTTTGATTTTTTTGTATGATTTGTTTTTATTTTTTAAACTTTTTCCCCCCTCCTATGTTGTAAAAAGGAAGTGCAGATCTTTCTGCAACACCCTTCTCACTTCATACGGCCACTAAATCCACAAGTTTTGGTAGCGGTTGGATCAACTCTTGTGAAAAAGAGTTTATAGCGGTCAAGCCAGTTGTATTAGTTCTGAATCGCGTCATGAATACCAATGAATCGATTCCTATTGCGAACGCATTTAATTTTCGTACTCACCAGTATACCAGGTGTATTTATGTTTAAAAAATCATAAAATTGATACGAATCAGCCGATACCTAAAGAATAAAGGTTGAGACCCCCTTTGGGGATCACCCTCTTCACCCCTTTAGTTTTGATTGGTTAACTTTTCTTTTTCTTTGTTTCTTTTTTTCTTCTCACCCAATCCCCAACCTCCATGTCTGTGAGGGGGTTGTGGGGGTGGGTGTTTTAAGGGGGTTATGAGATTATGTGATTTGATATCATAACTAATATCATATAAATCATAACTATTCTCATATTAACTCATAACTTAGTTATGTTTAGTTATTTATATATACCATATTATCTCATAACTATCATATAACTAAATTATTTTAATAATTTAATTTTGAATTGGCTACTGGGTTAACCGGTTGCCAAACAGAGCAAAGTAAATCAGAAGTCTAAGGGTTCCAAGTCAGTTGCCTCCCTCTCTTGCTCTGGTTCGTGCTCTTGCTCTTCTCTTCTCTTCTCATCCCTCCTCTCTTCCACCATAGCCGAAGCTGCAGTGATTGTCGAAGTCCAACGGTCAAGCGTCAGGGCCACCATTCTTCACCTTTCTCTTCTCTTCCACCATAGCCGAAGCTTCCGCCATGGCCAAAGACCAGCAGCCCTGTCGGCGATTCATGCCACCGTTGTCGACATCTTCTTCACAAGCCATCACTCTGTTCACGTCTCCACCATGGGTTTGTCAGCAAATATTTTCCCTTCTAGTCGAATTGAATATTTACGAGAGCTCTCTTCTGTAGGTCAGGTATGTTCCTATTTACAGCCACCCAAGATAGCTGTGCCATTGGGGCTTTGATTTCAAAACCCTAACCCTTATTGAATATCTAATATTAAGGTTTGTTCTCAGTCAAAATTAACATCTGTAACCACCCAAGATAGGGCTTTGATTTCAAAACCCTAACCCTAAAAAGTGAATAGCTGATGATATTAAGTTTTGTTCACATTGAAAATTAACATCGATTCTCAATCATATTGGCATTTGTTTAATTGCTTTCTCTTTGCTATAGCATTATACGTCTACATGCTGATTAAACACACAAGCGACCCAGCTCAAGCTTTTTTGAGAAAATCTAAAAGTGCACCTAAGGAGAAAAATCTAAACGATTTTTTTTTCAATGTAAATTTTTATATAAAATAAATTTTCTCTGTTTTTAAGCTACAAAATTACTTTTAAGTTTTAGTTTTTTTTTTTATTATTTTTTTAAATAGTTTGGCAGATCCAAATTTTTATTAGACACAAGTAAAATAAAAAATCTGGACATATAAAACAAACACTAATTTTAACATAATAATGTGTAAAAGAAAATTTATAACAAAATAATATAATCTAATTGGTGTATTTACTTATCTTAAAATGATCTGTGGATCGAGCTTGAATGGTGTTGTTTGTAGAATAATTTATCTGGGTCTTGTTTTGATCATATGATTTTGTTATGAAAACCAATAGATATGTAAGAAATTGTAGACCTTGTTTGAGTTTCTGATTAATATGTTAGAATCAAAAGAGCCTTCTTGGATTGTTTAGTACTTCCTGATATGAAATTTTGGATTTGAAAGTTGTGTGCAAGATTAGTGTGATATGGGAAAACCCAACTCATCTTAACACTCTTGTTCAAATTAGAGCTTTATCAAAATTTTCCAAAAAATATAACTAATTTTTTTTGATGAATTCTTTTCTTTCAACTTAGGCTAGTTGAAGACAGGTACAACCAATTTTCTTGATGAATTCTTCAAAAATTATTATCTAGAAAATCATTTCGTTGTGTGTATGTGTATTGTGGTTTTATTGAACCCTTTGATAATGATAATCTTGAACATTGTTTACAGATTCAATGATAATACTTCTTGTTTACCCATTTTTTGGTTTACTGGAAACTTACTTTCCTATGAAAAATGTTACTTTCTCATATTTGTATATTTAAGATATATACATATATATATATATATATATATATGCGCGCGCACACACAGGGGTGACCATTGGTTCAATGGTAAAAATCTTAGCCTAATAACCTTGAAGTTATGAGTTTAGGTCTCGAGACAGCCACTTTGTGTACTATGTCAAAGGTTAGGTGTGTACCTAATCTTTTCCCTCCCCAACACATATTAATGTGTACTATTTGGGCGTTGTTTATATATATATACACACATAGAGATAGCATATCATATGCATATAGGTATGTATATATGCATACATATAATCTACCCTTACACCCATTAGTTTTCTTGATTGTTTGTATCGATCTTTAGACCTTGAAATCATATATTTAAGAAATTAGTAATTATATCTCTTGTATTAATTTTTTTTTTTTTTACCAATTTTAGATTTACGGTGAATCTGCAGCGTCTAATTAGGTAGCATAATGGGGAAATGAGGAGTGGTACCTGGAGGACCCAAGACTAATAGCCCTTAGTAAATGGTTTTGTGTTACCTACTCTTCAGGGAAACATTATTTGACCTTCTCTCTTGACTTCTAATTAAAGTTGCTTTTAAATAGCAACTTTTGTGGTAGTATGCCATTTGTTATTCCTTTTGTTTTCAACTATTCTTATTGAAATGTTAGTACCTATGACTCATCAATTATGCCAATAGGCCATTGACAGAACTTACCCATGCTTTGGAAGTTTGGCAGTGATTGCAATTGCAAATTAAAACCTTTCAATGGGTATGGCAAGGGAAAAAAAAATTAATTATGGTTTTGGAAAATATGGCTGCATCACTTGCATGTTCTATTCATTTGTGCTATTGCAGATTTTGTACTTTTTTCTTACAGAAAACATGTTGCTATTGTTTGATTATTGAAAGGACAAGGTAAAAATTGACTTATAACATAGTCCAATTATTTGAAGATGGTATAGAGCATCTTGGATGTGGACTAATGGGAATTTGTGCTCCAATTCAACATTCTAGTGTAAGTTGTAGAAATATTTTATTTTAATTTTTAGTCAAAGCCTTTTGGATTCCATTTTAAAATAGTATTTTGTATGCATTGAACGTTGAAAGCATATGGCCTTTTTTTTAAATGTGCCTTCTGGATTTCCCGAAATCTCCAAGCAATCAATGTTGTATGGTACATTCTAATCGTGCTTTATTTACATTTTTTGTTACTTAATAACTATCTTTCTAGAGAAAAAAACGCATACATTGCTGTGCTAGTTACTTTTTAAGAAGAAAACAAATTGATAGGTACTATTGTTTCTGTTTACTTTTTAACGGTGAACATATAATTTTTTCCTTAGCTCCATGTTTGTCATAATCTTATTCACTTTGGTATAGTTTTCTCTCTCTCTCTCTCTCTCTCTCTCTCTCTCTCGCAATTGAAGGTTGTTCATCATGGCTTGCCATATGAAAGTGTTCCATGGGAGCTAATTTTAATTTAAAACTTTCTTTTTAAATGGATGGCTTTTCTAAGCTTATATTTGCTTTAAAATTTGTATGGGTGCTTTAAGTTTTCCATTGTCCCATGTCTCCATGTTGATGATAGAGATAAGAATGTCGTAGTACCCCTTGACATAAACGCACACCAGCCCCAGTATTTTTGTTCAAGAGTTCTATGGTTATTCTAGCTTGCATGTGTGGACACATACTAGCAAGGTGGGTAAGTACAAGGTTAGGTGGGTTTGTGATTCAGGACTTCTCTCTTGCCAAAGTACAGCTTTTGCCAACTCATACGACTATGATGGAAAAAAAAAAAAATGTCCTCTTAAGATTCAATGAGGAAACTTGACTCGGGCATTATGTTTATTCACTAAAAGAATTACCCTAGAAACAATAAGCCTAACAGAAAATATATATAGTACTTAAATAGTACTTTCTTTTGCTCAAATGTGTTTTGTCTACTTTGTTTTATCACACATACCTTTAGATTTGAGTTTTGAACTCTTGCTTTAGAATATCAAAGGAAGCTACCAAGGAGAGTTACTGATTTTAAAGAGGGATTATAGAGCAAACATAATAGTTGGCTAAGGTTGGTGGTGTGTTTTCCTATACCTAATCTTAATCTTCTCCTTCATATTTGGCTTCTTTTTTTTTCTTTTTTTTGTATACAAGTTTTGGATTCTAAAATTTTGTTGTGGTTTTACTCTAAAACTGAACACTAAACCAAAAGACTCCATGCTCACCCTTCATCCAAATTATCTGTCACCTTCACATATTGAAAAACTTCATCAATTATCAAAAGACTCCATGCTCACCCTTCATCCAAATTACCTCAAGCCATGGCAGTGTCACCCATCAACACCAAACCAACCCAGAAATCCCTCTTCTCTCTCCTACCCAAATCCAGAACTCTCCATTCAAGAACCATCATATCAAACACCCTCCATGAAATCAACCAAACAACACAACCCTCCTCAGCAGGCAAAATCAAACGCCTAGTTCTCAGCCCAGAGGGCAGAACCAAACTCAACGCCTACCCTGATCGAGATTTCTATGCCTTCCCTCACTTTGTCACCCATGTCGACGACAATTTTATTGCCACATTGACTGAACTTTACAGAGAAAGGTTGAGCCCTGGCTCGGAGATTCTTGACCTTGCTAGCTCATGGGTTAGCCATCTACCCAAAGAAGTTGAGTACAAAAGAGTGGTGGGACATGGGCTCAATACACAAGAGCTTGACAAGAACCCAAGGCTTGATTATTTTTTCGTCAAGGATCTTAATTGTGATCAGAAACTTGAATTGGAGAGTGGCTGTTTGGATGCTGTGTTATGCACTATTAGCGTGCAGTATCTTCAGCAGCCAGAAAAGGTAATTCACGAATCACGATTAATGATAGGAACACAGAATCTGATCATAGAACTGGACATAGAATGCTATGCTATGTAACTAATTTATGTGTATGTGTAAAGTTCAACTGTTAATTCACCAAAATTGATATGTGATGTGGCTTTAGTAATTCAAGGGGAAATTAGAGTTCATCATTCTCTGAAATTGCTACCCTCGACAATTTTCTTCTCTGTCAAAATGACAAATGTAAGAGAGACAACTTTGTAAGATTAAACAAATGCCTGCAATAGAACTGAAACTTGGGAAAGATTTGGGTATAATAATCTCTGTGTTTGTGTGTGTGTGTGTGTGTGTGATTATTGGAAATTGGGAATTTTGAGGGATGTGATTATGATGATCATTAGGTGGTTTAGATTGTAGGTAATTTACAATAGGGAAACGGATCAGCGTCGAGGTTTTGGATTCGTAACAATGAGTACTGTCGAAGAAGCTGAGAAGGCTGTTGAGATGTTCCACCGTTATGTAAGTTTGATCCTTTTCTATTCATCTGTTTTGGGTTTCTCTGTTTGGCACTTCAATTTGGAGTCATGCTAAAGATAGAATTATTTGTTCCTTTGTCATTGTTATCGGTAAATTATATTTCAAGCTTGATTCTTTTGTGAAAGATTTGAATTTTTAGTTTGCTGTAGTGGATAGCTATGTGCTAGGTATCCAGTTCTCTTAATTGCAATGCGGTGTTTTGACAACACTTTAAATTGACAATCCCACTACATCCCCTAATTTAGCACCCCCAATGACGTGACTAAGACCATGTGAGCAGTCCCACACTCCTCTCTCTCATCTTCAGCCCCTCTAATTTCACGTCAACAACTTCTTTGTGAAAGTCTTGGTTGGCCTTCCTATTATGCATCTTTTTTGTCATCATTTCATTCTGATTTTTAAATTCCTTTACCTTTTTGGTGCTTAATTTATTTAGATCTCCTGATAGCTCAGTTTGCGAGTACATTTTCTTTCGCCATGTTTTGGCTAACTAATTGTAGGTTTAAGGGTGTGTCTCCTAACAAGCCTTTGTATCCATAGCCCATAAATTTGCAGGCAAATATATGGTTGCAGAAAATGAGTCGGTAGCTTGATCAAAATACAATGTTTTCAATGGTCCAACTGTGCTTCAATAATCTCTTCTTCTTGGATTAATTTATCAACAAAAAAAAAAAATCTCTTCTTCTTGGATTAAAAAAGAATAGGGATAACAAAGAAAAAGTACTTTCAATCTCTTGGTTGAAGTCACTGTATATCCCACCTACTGTTTGCTGCCAGTAGGGGACAGTTCTCTAAAGAATGGCAAAGCTAGTTGCCATGGGGGTCCAATGGTGAGCTATATATGGCTTGCTATTGCTATATTTTGCCTTGTAGTTCCAAAAATTCTACTCCAGTGGTAAATTATGTGGCTTGCTATATATCACCTATGGCTAAACTTAGCACTTAATATAGCACCTGGTTTACCTATAGGTAATATCTTTGTCTACATCTTTCCTCTTTTAGGACCCAAATATAGCATTTTGATTTGACATTTTGTGAGAAAAATTGAAGAAATTTTGCATTGCACCATTGGAGCAACATTGCTAGAGTAAAGCATTTTGACACTATTCATTACTAAATTAAATTAGGGTAAATTATAAATACACCCCCTGAGGTTTGCTTAAAATACGAATTGTCTTCTGTGGTTTGGAAAATTACAAATGCCTCCCTATTAGAATTTTTTATTTAACAGAATTAATTGAAAAAGTGAAATTTCTAACTGTTCACATATACAATAATAAAATTATCTAAATTATTAATTGAAATAAAATTTTAACATTATTAAAAGTTGTTAATTAACTTTATGATTTATTAATAAAAGAACCTATTTGTTATGAAATTAAAAACTTTAGGGGTATAATGTAATTTCTAAAACCATAGAGGATAATTTGTAATTTAAGTAAACCTCAGGGGGTGTGTTTGTAATTTACCCATTATATTATTATAGCACTAACTAGCTCTTATTTAACTATTGGAGATGCTAACAGAACTTGTGGATGTAGCTGCAAAGTCAGAAGAGAAGATTAAAATAAATCTTCATATGGAGCCATAGGATATAACATAGCTCCTCTTACTACTTGTGGGAAGGCCTTGAGCTTAAAACAGGCAGCATTGTCGATGGGAATGTGTAGTGTGTGCTTCACTTTCATGGAACAATTTGTTTTCTCCTAGGTTTGCTCCTGACACCAATAATAATTTGGTAACATGAGTATTAATAGATAGAGTAGAATGTAGTTTAGGGCCTACTACTTTGATGTCTAGATCCCTTGGTCCTTCAAGGGCACCATGGTTGGACCTTATAAAAATTGGCATCTTTAGTGCATTATGCTAATGACATCAATGAGAATAAGGTGAAAGGTTTTGTGTGTGTCCGTGTGCACGCAAGCTTGCTCTCATTGTACTTTACCACATCTGAGTTCCCTGGATATCTCATTGATTCTTGAAATGCTTTTGCTTGTTGAATTTAATACTTTCAATTGCTTTAAACAGAAATAAATGGAAGGTTTTTGACTGTAAATAAGGCTGCTCCAAGAGGGTCACGCCCAGAAAGACCTGGAGCGATTGAACCTTCTTTCAGAATTTACATTGGTAACCTGCCATGGCAAGTGGATAATGCTCGCCTCAAGCAGGTCTTCAGTGAACATGGCAAGGTGGTGGATGCCAGGGTTGTTTATGACCGGGACACTGGCCGTTCACGTGGTTTTGGCTTTGTAACAATGTCTAGTGAGACAGAAGTCAATGATGCGATCGCTGCTCTTGATGGACAGGTTATATATATGCTCCTAGATTTTTCCATTATCATCCTAAATAAGCTCATTTCTGTTAAAATACTTATGGTCTGTAATCTTTCACGAGGCTTGCTACTATCTTTTGTTTCCTATGAGCATGTCTTTTATTGTTTCCTGATTTAAGTGTAACTGGTGGTGCAGAGTCTGGATGGGAGGGCAATCAGGGTCAATGATGCTGAGGACCGACGTATGCGTGGCTTGTTTTGATTTGAGACGAGTCTTGTTGGATGGTTAAAATGTGCTTTCAAGTCTAGTAGAATTGTTATGGTAGAGAAAAGTTCGGTGTTATCTTCATTGTTCTTTCTATCTCTCTCCTTGTTTCATTCTTTGTTTCTTTTGTGATGATTTTTTCTAGCAGCAAGGACAGCTTGTTATTAAGAGCTGAGAGTTCCCCAAGAAATTTCTCTTAATTTTATTTATTTTTATTTTCAGTTTTCCTTTTTTTCACTTTTTTACTTGACAGTGATGTAATATTTTGTTACGTTTTAATTAGTTTAATGGATTAGTTCCTATTAATGTGAGATTTTAGTAGGTGCCAATCTTTTTTTCTTACTTCAAAGCTGCATGAATTTCTTTCAGGTTTTAACTTATGCGGTCTGTTTTCATCCACAATCTGTAGTTCCAAATTTTGTTCATGTGATGGCCAATTCAAGGACATCAGATTATGAAATTTTCTAGCTTCATTATCTCTTAAATGATTTTAATGTTTAATCCTTCTCTTGCTTTGGTTGGTCTATAAACTGATTTTTTGTGACACTACAACCAAATGAGCAGTAGTACCTCAAGATAATTTTATTTAGTTTTGATAATTTAATGTTGTTTTGAATGATGAAAGCTAAAATGACATCCATTCTTTTTGTTGCATTAGGGCCAACCATAATTTGTTTTTCATTTACAAGACATTTCCTACATGGCAGCAACAGCATGGATCAGGAATCAACAAGAATTCAAGAACTCAATCAATATAGAAGAACCAGAGCCACCAAGTATGGTAGAAACCTATCTTCATCTAGAACAATATGATTACATGATATCAAATTCTGGATTTTTAACGATTGTACAATTGCACGAGATTTGATTCCAACAATTTCACCTGTGCAAGACTCAGTTTCTCATTTTCCCCAATTTATGGGTTTTAAAACTTTCAAATCTATGCCTCATGGCTGATTTGAGCATCAATCACTCGGTTAAAGATTCGTGGAAAAACAAATCAAACAATAAACTTCAAATTTATTACATTTATTAAAGATTCGTGGAAAAACAAATCACTCTAGATGGTTTATTACATTGGATGATTTCCACAACACGGTCAAGATTTCTAGGCAGCAGCTTCTGAATCAGCTTTCGAAGCTGTTGCGTCTCAGAAAGAGTCATCAACCTGCATATTAAAAGTAAGACGCTTAGAATCAGAGTCTTAAGGCAGGATTAATTTAAAGGCATCAGAATGTAACCATATCATACACTCAAGCACAACTAGTCATGCCACTGGCAATCAAAAACTCGTTACACATACATATGTAAAAAATATCCAACCACCTTCATTCATTACAAAAACAGTAACTATCTCCAATTATAGAAGTACATTACAAAGTTACAAAAATTGCGTTAACACCTATATTCGAACCCCTTTCGTCAGCATTTAGTTGAAATAAGAGACTAACCAATCACTGAATCATTACCTGTATTGTTCTTGCAAATACGGGGAGTTGGGAAGCAAGGACCACATACAGACCTAACCTTCAACATTATTTGCACCACGGGGCTATTTCAGACTCAATACCCGCCTTCTCATACTTGATAACCCAAGCATTTACAATGACCCCTTTCTTGAATGCATAGTCTATGCTCATGAATAAATGTTGTACTAGAAAGCATATAATGATCTTTTAAGCAAGGATATACCACTATTAGACTATAGACTTATCAAAATAAACAACTGAAGGGATCTTCATTTGGAAAAACAGAAATTCAAAATTTCAAGTACCAGGACATCATCAGAAGCGCAAAAGCAAAAATTGCGAAATACCAAACTTGACTATGGCCAAACATTTTGTATGGATGGGCATCTGTACAGGAATAAAATCAAATGCCATTGTAGTTGAAACAAAATTAAGAATGTCAAGACCAACTACAATTTGTTTGTGTAAGGCTTATGAAAGAAAAACAATAACCTGCAATTAGACAGCACTGTATCAAGAAGCTCTTCAAGCTGCTGCTCCATGTGCCCAAGCTGGAAAAAGGATATTTAACCTCAATTCAGTCAATATCATAATAAACTACAAATTTAACAGTAAGAGGTATCCGGCTAGATGACATTCACAGTGAACGATTTATTAAAGATACTTCGGAAGATTACTGTTGTGAATACTTCATCAAAATGTTTCTTTACCACCGCCTCAACCTTTGGGGCATCATTCTCCAGGAGGAATTGCATATCATCATCAACCTGACAAAAGTTTTGAGGATAGAAAAGGCCAAACCCATCAACAAGTAGTTTATGACCATGCAAGCTTTTCATAATGCACATACAGGCAAAATGGTATTGAGTTTAATGCCACATTTGCAACAGGAAAGCAAATAGTAGTGTTGTGGGCAGCTGTTAACCAAGCTCAACTTCATATGAGAGAGAGAAGGGAAAAATATTTGGATAAACTACCAATAGGTCCTAATAGTTGGACTTAATTTCCATCAGGACTTAATTTCCATCAAGTCTTAGGCCTTGTTTGGGAATAGGCTTTTTTAGTAACTTTTTGATTTTTTTGACTAAAATGTGATATAAAAAAAACTAGTATGTTTAGAATGACTTTTGGCTTTTTACGAAAAGATGTGCAAAAAGTAGAGAAAAAATGGAATATTTGACTTTTTGATATAGGTTGTTGGCTTTTTGATGAAAAACACCATTGATTATCATAGGACTTATTGATCAATAACTCCACCTATTAGAACCTATACATACGTAAGTCCTCCAAAATATTAAACTTCCTCACCAACTCTCACCCTTACTACAGATCAAGCATGATATGTAAGATTCAAAAGACTAGCAACCAATTAACACGAAGTTAATTGTTCTTACTTCTCTATATTCATCATCAGCCCCTATGTTTGAAACCAGACATGACTCCTTGTTCTGGTCATTTATTGAGGGAGGCTCCTTTTCTTCTTCAAATTTGATTCCACAACCATTGCATACGGACTGGAAAAAAAAAAAAAAAGCACTAAAAAAATAAATAAACAGTAACACTGACAAGTGAAAGAAAAGCAAGAGAATAAAATCAGTAATCACCAGAGGCCCCTCGGGACCAGCTCTCCACTTTGAGGTTTTAGTAGTATGGCAATGAGCACAATTCTTCTTGACACCATTGGATCTTCCGTTTTCTGGCAAATCTGCATCCTTGCCTTTATTGCCTGAATCCTGCAAAAACATGCGCGCACGCGCGCACACACAATAAGACTTCATGCGAAGAGAAAATTACAATAAATTCAAAGCAAGGAAGCTAAGTAAGCCAACCTAAAATCAATAAGAATTAAGAAACAGAAGCAAAATGTTCTTCAACCAGAGATAACCAATGTGAAAATGCCAGAGCTGTCCATGAAAATCATGTACTGACACTCATTTAAAAGAGAACATTGGACTAATTTCAACAAGGACTTTTTAAAACATTTACAAAAACTGAGTCACACCATAACATAAACCAAACCAAAAGTCTTGTGCCCCAATCAATTGGTTTGGCAACTTGTAAATCCATTTTGCCATTCCGCTTTGTAAAGGGATATATGCTCTATCAAATTAAATAAATTTATATAATTTTTTATTAAATCATCCTAGTTAATTCATCCATGACTAGGACAAAGATGTAAAGACTCAAGGTTGACCATTTGTGCAATCCTAGAACATATTTTTTGTGCAATCCTTGAGAAGTGATCACTAAGAAAAAGGCCACACGTACAAAACCTAACCCATTTTACACAAATAATTCAAGAATTTACAAATAATTCAGGTTTTCCCAAATAAATTCATCTGGAAAGGCTTAAAAAAAAAAAAAACCCCATTACAATAACTCAAAACCCAGTACCTAGCATATGGTTAAGTCTGTTCCATCATATCTTATACTCTCAACTTCTCAAGTGTTGCCTCAACTATACAATTATTAAGGAAAAAAACCTCCTTAATCCATTCTGTGAGGGTCATTTTGAGAATTTTTTAACTACTATCAAAATATACTTTTCTTTTCCTTCTTCTGCTCTAATAGACTGCTCTCTGCATTCTAAAAAAAATAAAAAGAGGAGAAAAAAATAGCAAACAAATACTTGATACATACCACATTTTCATCAACCAATGCTATGCCCCAATTACCAAGAACCAGCTATACAGATTGTTTTCTTCATTCTAGCCCTCCTTTAGGACTAAGCATATTCATGTCAACTACTTGCCAACTCAACAAAGTCTTGTTTTGCCATTCTACTCCAGTAAGAGAAGAGATATACTTTCACTTCTAGGCTAGCATATTCATATCAACTACTTGCCAACTCAACAAAGTCTAGTTTTGCCATTCTACTCCAGTCACTTCTAAAATCTAGACAAACTTTAAGTCACATAGACATAGAGGTAACATCCCTGCATTTAATTGAAAATTAATAAGATTCACGCACATAAAGGTCTATCCAAAGATGAAAAAGTTTGACCACTTGAGTAGCCTGCCCTAGCTCATTCCAAGGCCTACCTACTATGAATCAAATAAGGCAACTTAGGATTTGTCTACTCAATTCACAAGTCAACCTTATTTCCGCAGGTAATCTTCAAAGCATTTAGTTGTCCACATTTGGGCAAGATGTCATAAGAGCATTCATTGGGCATGACATCCATACTAAAATGCAATCAAATAAATCCTCTCTGAGCCCCAAATCCCCAATCTAATTTCATATTAAATTTCTCCGACTTCACCAATTTAGTATTCTTCTAAGTTACTTGAAAGACAAATCCAACTATATATTAATTAACACTGTTTGGAATCAAATTCATTTGCACGTAAAGAATTCAACCGTGAACGTGCAGCCATCAACTCGAACTAAAGTCTAGCTTTTGGATCACCTAAGCCTGTTGCCACAACTCCCATACCACCAACAGATGTAACACCCACTTTTTCCTGGTCAGTTGATTTTGTAAGAGCAGTTTTTTCACCATCAAACTTGCGTACAAGTTCATCGATCTTTCGAAATTGATACGGCCATCTCGCATTGTATAGAAATTGGTGAAGATCAAACCGGTTGTCCTCTGGTGAATAACTCTACATACCGAAGTTCACAAGGGGCCAAAAAAAAAAACCTTCATACCAAATAATTTGAATTTTGCATCAAACAAAACATTATCTACAAAACTAAAATCTCTGTAAACCTTGTTACAATTATATAAAAAATAAAAACCCATATCTATTTCATGGATTTGTAACAGACCAAACCCAAAAAATAAAATTTGAACTCAATTCTGAACCCCACAAAAATTCATATTTCAGTCAAAGAATTTTCACAAGCAAAACTTGAAAATTAACAAAAGTTTACAAGAATAAATAAATAAATATGAAAATGAAAATAACCCTTCACACCAAATAACGTAAATTTTACATCAAACAAAACATTATCTAGAAAATTAAAATCTCACTAAACCCTAAACCCATATATATATATATATATATACATATATTTCATAGATAGACGAAAATGTAAATTCATACCTCAACCATCTCCACATTTCCAGCTCGTTCAAACAACCCAGCAAGAGTAGCACTATCGACATTGAAAGGTAAATTCATACCTCAACCAAGGTATATTATACGTTAAGATGGAGAAATTGAGGACCTATAACAAACAAAAACAGAGCATTGAAATAAAGTTAGTAAAGAAAATAACACGTAAGGAAATTACTGATTGTGGGAAGAAAAGAAAGAATCTATGTACGAAAAATATTATTTTGCAATATAATAAAAATGTGGGAGTGGATTTTCCAAATGATTTGAGCCAACATCAATCCATATGTTATAGTTACATGAAGTTATATATCATAAAGTGAGTAATTATAAATGATAGCAACTATGGCTTTGATTGTAATTCTTGCTTAAAATAAATTATTTTTACGTCGAAAAGTTCCTAGAATTTGAATGCTTGGTATAGATTTAACTTGATGTGATGTGGACCACACCCTATATCAATGAAGATCATTGATGATGCTAATAATGACAGCTATTAGGACATATTGGTAGTTTACCCTTTTATTTGTTGCTGGATTCAATGTGATGATAACGAAAGACAGCACAAATAAATAAAATAGCACACCCACCAGTGCCCTGCTGTCAATTAAAATAAACAAATAAATAAAAAAAGACAGCACAAATAAATAACGTAGCACACCCGCCAGTGCCCTGCTATCAATTAAAATAAACAAATAAATAAAAAAAAACAGCACAAATAAATAACGTAGCACACCCGCCAGTGCCCTGCTATCAATTAAAATAAACAAATAAATAAAAAAAGACAGCACAAATGAATAACATAGCACACCCGCCAGTGCCCTGCTATTAATTAAAAGCAAATAAATTAAAAAACACACCTGCTAATGCAACCGCTAACGAGGAAGGGATGGAGGAGGTATAGCTTTACTTCTACTTTAAGATGGAGAAATTGAGGACCTATAACAAACAAAAACAACACATTGAAATAGAGTTAGTAAAGAAGACAATACGTAAGGAAATTAATGATTGCGGGTACTCTGTATCTTTGTCACTCTTTGAACTTATTAGTCTAGTTTCCAACATTTTGGAAGTCATCTTCATGATAAATCACGCAAATTTGTGCAAATATTCATATATTTATCATGTCATCATAAACAGAATTATATAAAATTTTGAAAAATTACTAGTACTTAAATAAGTTACACTCAAATGGACTTGTAATAAAGCTGAAAAATAGCAATAATATGGATAAAACTTTACTGCTATTTGAATATATTGACTAAATTTAGGCTAACATTGCATGATTATTTCTAAACCAAAATCAAACAACAAACACAACCAAAAAATAAAAGGAAAAAAATACATCGAACTCCAGAAGTATGCAAGAACGATCAGACTCGGGTTTGTAAAGTTCTCTCTGAACAACAACATTAACTCTTTAGGCAATTCAAAACACTTAAAGGCTAGTAAAAATATAAACAGTAATAACAATGACATAAAAAATAAAATAAAAAAGCACTCTACCCTTAGTATCTATGTACATCCACTCAAGCTATAGAAATCAGAATTTAATATATGAACCTTTCTATTCTCCAAAACAAATTTGCATTTTGTTTGTGTCACCAAATCAAGCTTAGCTTTAGCAGAGTGTAACTTAGTCACTAGGTTCTTCACTACATCATTTTGAAATTCCAAAGACAAATGAAACACTGAAACTCCATAATAGCCAAAAGGATCATGAAATGATGTCCATACCACATTTTTTGAAATGATATAGCCTTAACACTACACTTCCCTGTAAGTTAAGTTCAATAAGTTAGAACAACTTACCTTGTTCATAAGATTTTTATTTATATTTCTGAATGGGGGGACTACTACTCAAAATCGGGCAATTGTTTGGGATTAAATGTAGTTATGGTAGTTTATTAGCTTGAAACAGGAAAACACTATCAATTCAAAAAAAAAACATCGTCATGATAATTCCAGGTCAGCTATCATACTGTTCAGATGGTTGTCATGTTTTCCCATCAAAATAAAATCACCATTGAAATAGCATGCAACAGTAACAGATCATAAGCAAATTTTCATAAATGCCATCTAACATTCAGAAAAACTTCTTTTTAATCACACATCATACCTTCAGTTTCACCTATTTGCTCACCAGTTTTATCCTTGATCTGCACGGATTAAAATCAATATCATTAGAAGAATTTTTGTTTGGAAGTAAAGAGTTAAATATAATTTTTTTTTTTGGATAAATAATCAAACTTTATTAAAAAAGCATCAAGGCGATACAAAGAGTTAAATATAATTTGAGAAAGCTAGAAAAACAAAATTATTCGAGACCTCCATCCAATAGTGACTAAACTGGGTGCACCATTTTTTTAAAACAGAAAAAACAAATGGATCAAAAGGCTTATTTAACTAGTTAAACAAATGGACTTTAAACTCGAATGGATCAAATAAACAGATTTCAAATAAAAAATAAGGCAATTCATATCAATTACATGAGTACAAAATTCAATTACCCACACATCAGATCTCACACACAAGCTAAATTTCAAGTATATATATATGGAATCAACACAACTAACAAACATAGAAAAACCTAAACCTATTCAAATTATATTTTCCTAATTTTATAAACCAACCCAGTGAGTTCACAAAGGTGAAAGGGGCAGTTTCGAAGAAGGGGATTTCGGTCTAGGGTTTCATAGAATGGAGATAGAGAAAGGGAGAGAAACAAAAACATTAAATAACACAAACAATCAACCAAAGCTCATAAATTACACCTGGAAAAACAAAATCAAGTCTTTCTTCAAAGGAAATAGGACTGAATGAAGATGGGTTTTCGATTTTTTTTACTTAATCATACAAAAAATTCCATATCCTCTACTTGAAAACCCTAAATTTGAAAATTTCCTCTTAGCACAGACAAATCGAAGATAATACAGTAAAAGTAAGGGCTTTGGGCAATTAATGAACTACATACAAACCAGTTTGTAATCGAGCTCGAATACATCTAGGGTTTCGTCGTCGTTGCAGGGGGTTGGGCGTTATCCAATAGGTTGTTTAATTTGGAGATGACGGTGGAGACGAAGGTGGTGGAGACGATGGCAGGAAGTGTATGATCCCTTGACAGAGAGTGACACCTAGAGGGTTAAAATCAGTTGTCCGAAATAAAACAGAATAGGAGAGAAAGGTGTGGGACTTACCTGGATGTCGTGATGGTTGTGGCAATGGATAGCGGCGACGATTGAGAGAGAGAGAGAGAGAGAGAGAGAGAGAGAGAGAGTAATTTCTTCAAATGTTAGGGCTGAAGAAAAGGTCCAGGGGTTTGTCAAAAAAAAAATGGGAGGGAATTTTGGTTTGGACAATCGAGGGTTTGTTCCAATTTTTTTGACAAAAATTATTTGGAGGGAAAACTATGATAAATTTGATAAAGTTTTTTACTATTAACAATTACAAAAAATAAAAAAATTAAAAATAAATCATGATTTGAGTATTATAATAAAATAAATTATTAAATTTTTATTTATCAATTTAAATCTTAATTTTTTTATTTGTTTTTAATATAAATCATTGTCTATTTTTGTGTATTATAGTCATCAACCACAAAATGTATAACCACATCACTAATTAGTGTAACAAAAATATTTAAAATTTTTAGAAACCAGAAATATCGTAATCAAGTCACAAAATTTCGTAACATAAAACACAAAATACGTAATGATATCACTAATTGGCGTAACAAGATTGTTCGAAATTATTAAAAATCACAAATATTGTAATTAATTCACAAAGTTTTGTAACATCAACCACAATAAGGTTGAAACAGACAGAGAGAGTAATGACAAGCTCGAGGATCCTAGTGTAAAGACACAGGAGTAGAGAGAGGTGATCGAGGTTGAGAGAGCAAGAATCCAGCGAGAAAAAACTACCAGTGTTGATCATTCGATAATCTGAGCAAAATAGAGGAGTCTGAGTGAGAAATAGAGAAAGCTGAGGCACAACTAAGACAAATCGAGGGAAATAAAATAGAACAAGAAAAGAAAAAGAGGAATAGTTAGGATATGTGTCATCCCAAACTCAATCTGACATCGAGACTAATCTAACCATCTCAAACCCGATCCTAAAAAAGTCAAATTCCAAGTCCGGTCACTTAATCCAATAAATATAAACTATTATTTTCTTGAATGTATATTAAATGATTTAAATCTTTTTATATATCATTGAATTCAGAATGTTAATAAAATTAAATGGTAAAATGAAAATGATTTTTAACAAGTGTTTTAATTTAATTCATACAAAGAAGTATATATAAGTTAAGTTCAATAAGTTAGAACAACTTACCTTGTTCATAAGATTTTTATTTATATTTGTGAATGGGAGGACTACTACTCAAAATCGGGCAATTGTTTGGGATTAAATGTAGTTATGGTAGTTTATTAGCTTGAAACAGGAAAACACTATCAATTCAAATAATTTTTTCTTCATGATAATTCCAGGTCAGCTATCATACTGTTCAGATGGTTGTCATGTTTTCCCATCAAAATAAAATCACCATTGAAACAGCATGCAGCAGTAACAGATCAGAAGCAAATTTTTGAAGAGAGAGAGAAATTTTTGAAGATGTTTGGGAGTCTGAGGGATTTGTCATGGAAGGAGGGAATTTTGATTTTCACTTCCAAATTTTTGGAGGAAATTATTTGGGGGAAATTATGTAATAATCATAATAAAAAAATCAATTAATTTAGAGTCTTATAATAAAATCAATAATTAATTTATAATTTTATCAATTTACACTCAAAATGTATAATAAAAAAAAAGGTAGCGTTTGGTAACTTTTACGTTTTTTATTTATGTTTACAAAAACAATAAATTGGCTTTTGTTTATTTTTAGAAAAACATAAATTACAAACGCGTTTGGTTGAACAAAATATTTTTAAAAATTTAAAAACATAAACTAAAAAATATGTTTGTTCAGACCTAAAATATTTATATTTATATTTATTATTTATGACAATGGGATCACACACATTATAATTGAAAAAAAAATAATTGAAAACAAATTATTTGAAAAATAATTAATTAAAAAAAATAGAAAAAAATTAATTGGGAAAAAAAATATTTGGTAAAAAAATATTTGAAAAAAAATTAATTGAAAAAAAAAATTATTTCAAAAAATTTAATTGGGAAAAAAATATTTGAAAAAAATTAATTGAAAAAAAAGATTAGTTAAAAAAATTAATTGAAAAAAAAATGAAAACGAAAACGTAAACTCATTTTTTGAGTTTACGTTTTTTCCTCAAATTTATAAACTGAGACAACCATTTATAAACCACGACTTAAGCCATGGAACAGATAAACACAGAATGTAATGACAATAATTAAATAATTTAATCCACGACTTAAGCCATGGAACAAAAAATGAGAGTTAGAGAAGATTAACCAATAGAGCGAAAGGAAAGGAATATGAGAAAGAGAGACTGAACGGACTTATTGCCTGTGAAAATAATGTCAAAGATGGTGTTGTTTCCGATAAGGAACATCGGAGATATCTACAGTGACAGTAAGGAATGAGAGAGATGTTTGACGGATGAAGAGAGCTGAGATAGCAGAACAGTACAACAAAATGCATAATATTCATTTTTCAACAGTTCTATAACATATGTACAAATTGATAAAATCATAACTACGGCCACAGGTTTGTATATGTATGACATATTAATGTGAAAGAGCTAGAGTTTCGAGATAAATGCATTTACTAGATAGAGAAATATCACCAGAATGAATAGTGTTGAAATAGACAAAGAAAATAGTAACGAGTTCAAGGATCTATTGTAGAGAAACAAGAGTATAGAGAAGAAGAATCCAATGAGGAAGAACTATCAACGATGGTCGTTCGATGATTTCAGTGAAATAGAGAAGTCTGATTAAGAAGTAGAGAGAGCTCAGGCACAACTAGGACAAATCAAGGGAAAGAAAATTGAGTGGAGAAAAAAATGAAGAATAGTTGGGAAAAAAATTTAGGAGAAAATTTATTTAGTACAACAAAATAAAATCACGTCATAGATAATTTTTTTCAACATATTTTTATTAAAATTTAGTTAAATTATATATATATATATATATTTCTATAAGTGTATATAGATATTTTAAAAAGTATATCGTTTATATATTATTATTTCTATTATCTTTAATGAAGATACCGTGACTAAAAATAAAGCTAAAATGGAGATAGGTGATCAATTGCAATTGTCACTTAGGGATAACAGTTCAAAATTAATTGAGGGAGTTGAGAGTTTAGAGAGAATGAGAGTTTGAGAGACAGATTTGTTTGTGAGAAATAAAATGTGAGAGGGGTGGTATTTATAGTACTTGTGAGGGAGGAGTTAATTTATATATATATAAAAATAAAATAAAATAAAAATTGATTGTTGGTGGAATTAACGGTTATATGACACTTTCAAATTGTTTTGATTTAAATTTTTGACCATTGCACTGACAAGAGGGGCAGGGAGCCATTGGGGTCGAGTCGAGCCAGATGGGGAAGAAAATTTCGGGCCGAGCTCACGGGATGGGTCACACTCCATAACACCAGGGTCGGGGCGAGCTCTAGAACACATATCTTAGGTTGGGTTTAGGCTCGAGCCTAGTTCGGCCTACCCAGGGCACGAGCGAACTTGGGGTGTGCCGCGAGCTCGTGGGCCAAATTTACACCCCTATATGTGGGTAGTGGTTATGAGATATATGATTAGTGGTTATGATATATGTGATATTGATTATGAAACAAAGGGTGCTGGTTATGAGATGTGGTTATAACATATGTGGGTAAAGGTAATGAGATATATGATTAGTGATTATGAGATATGTGATTTT
This sequence comes from Camellia japonica, assembly GCA_030407325.1. Lineage (NCBI taxonomy): Eukaryota > Viridiplantae > Streptophyta > Magnoliopsida > Ericales > Theaceae > Camellia > Camellia japonica. Next base: position 5,578,643 of record JAPPVO010000007.1, read on the forward strand.
GGTTATGAGCAAAGTGGTATAGTTATAAGTCAAAGAATGTTTGGTTATGAGATATGTGATTAGTAATTATGATATATGTGATGTTGGTTATGAGATATGTGGGTAATGGTTATGAGCAAAGTGGTGTCAAAGGGTGTTTGGTTATGCTATATGTGTTAGTGGTTATAAGATATGTGGGTAATAGTTATGAGCAAAGTGGTGTCAAAGGGTATTTGGTTATGCTATATGTGTTAGTGGTTATGAGATATGTGAGTAATGGTTATGAGCAAAGTGGTGCCAAAGGGTGTTTGGTTATGCTATATGTGTTAGTGGTTATGAGATATGTGGATAATGGTTATGAACAAAGTGGTGTCAAAGGGTGTTTGGTTATGCTATATGTGTCAGTGGTTATGAGATATGTGGGTAATGGTTATGAGCAAAGTGGTGTCAAAGAGTGTTTGGTTATGCTATATGTGTTAGTGGTTATGAGATATGTGGGTAATAGTTATGAGCAAAGTGGTGTCAAAGGGTATTTGGTTATGCTATGTGTGTTAGTGGTTATGAGATATGTGAGTAATGGTTATGAACAAAGTGGTGTCAAAGGGTGTTTGGTTATACTATATGTATTAGTGGTTATGAGATATGTGAGTAATGGTTATGAGCAAAGTGGTGTCAAAGGGTGTTTGGTTATGCTATATGTGTTAGTGGTTATGAGATATGTGGGTAATGGTTATGAACAAAGTGGTGTCAAAGGGTGTTTGTTTATACTATATGTGTTAGTGGTTATGAGATATGTGGGTAATGGTTATGAGCAAAGTGGTGTCAAAGGGTGTTTGGTTATGCAGATGTGTTAGTGGTTATGAGATATGTGGGTAATAGTTATGAGCAAAATGGTGTCAAAGGGTGTTTGGTTATGCTATATGTGTTAGTGGTTATGAGATATGTGCGTAATGGTTATGAGCAAAGTGGTGTCAAAGGATATTAGGTTATGCTATATGTGTTAGTGGTTATGAGATATGTGGGTAATGGTTATGAGCAAAGTGGTATCAAAGGGTGTTTGGTTATACTATATGTGTTAGTGGTTATGAGATATGTGGGTAATTGTTATGAGCAAAGTGATGTCAAATGGTGTTTGGTTATGCTATATGTGTTAGTGGTTATGAGATATGTGGGTAATGGTTATGAGCAAAGTGGTGTCAAAGGGTGTGGTTATGCTATATGTATTAATGGTTATGAGTTATGAGATATTGGTTATGTAACTAGTGGTTATGAGATATGTGATGTTGATTATTAGATATGTGACTATTAGTTATGAGATATGTGATGTTGGTTATGATCAAAGTGGTGTGGTTATGAGCAAAAAGGTGTTAATTATAAGATATGTGATTAGTGGTTATGAGATATGTGATGTTGGTTATGACAAAAAGGTGTTGGTTACGAGATATGTGAATAGTGGTTATGAGATATGTGATGTTGGTTATGACTCAAAGGGACTAGTTATGAGATGTGGTTATGATTTATGTGGGTAGTAGTTATGAGATATGTGATCAATGGTTATGAGATATGTGATATTTGTTATGATCAAAGTGGTGTTGGTTATGAGATATGTCATTATGATTATGAAATATGTGATATTAGTTATGAACAAAATGGTATTGGTTATGAGATATGGTTATGAAATATGTGATATTAGTTATGAACAAAATGGTATTGGTTATGAGATGTGGTTATGACTAAGTTATGATCAATTTGATTATAGTTATGAAGAGATATGATTTTACTCATAACTATAAAAAGTGACCTGTTTAGCAGGTCACTTTTAATGATGTGGCTCAATCCTAACCATTGATCTTTTGTGTACCATACATTTTTTAAACAAAATGTACCATAGACTTTCCCGTTTTGAGGGGGTCTAAATCAATGCCCATATCTAAAACAGTCTAATTTGGAGAGCCAATGGCTTCACTGTAATGTCAAAGTTTTAGGACCCAAACTCCTATATATTTAAGATTCTATGTTCAGCATGAACCACAGAAACGTTAAGTCCAGAAATTGCATTAAAAAGATCCTAGTATAATAAGTAAACTACAATTAAATCAAGCAAATATCAGAAGTCTCTCACTTGTTAGAATGAAAGTGCAAAACAAACAAATCTCTGAGCAAGTTAAGTGCCATCTGCTGAAACACTAACACCAACACACAGCATTTGCAGTAGGATTGTTATTGTAACCCAAAGTACCTCAACTCTTGGAAACTGCAATCTTGTATCACCCTTTTTTGGAAAGCTTCATAATTGGATACCACCACAGGAGGATACACCACAGAGCTGATCATTTTCCCCCTGTTATGAAAGTAGAGAGACTGTATATTGAATTGTATAATGAAATATAAGAAGCCTGTATTTATAGGCCAAGAAGAAACCTAAATAAGTGTAGAAAAGAAGATAGAGATACATCAAAGATAAGTATAGAAAAGGAGATGAGATACACTACAATACAAATAGATAAATATAAATAATAATATATATATCTAACACCCCTCTCAAGCTCAAAGTGGTAAGTCAGATATCAACTTGAGTTTGGAGAGGAGATCAGAGAAGCGTCTTGGAAGATGAGCTTTGGTGAAGAGGTCGGCAGTCTGATCAGTAACGGTAACAAAGAGAAGACAAACATGGCCACTAGTAACATGTCGTTGTATGAAGTGGCAATTGATCTTAATATGCTTGGTGCGATCATGGAAGACATCGTTATGTGCAATCCTGAGGATCCTGTGTCTGCTGATGGCCCTACGCCTTCTCCAGATCCGGTGGAGGTTCCTCTGGAACCTATTTCCATTGAGGTTCCTCCTCCACCTGAGCGTCATTCTACACGGGTAAGGCAATCTTCTGTTTTTCTCCATGATTATATTGTTGGTTCCACTGCCTTTTGCTCTCATGAACCTACAATAAGCGTAGGCGGCTGTGGAAGCATGGGGCCAAAATCTACATTAAAGTCATCAGAAAACATATCTATAGAAATATCAATGAAGACCGGTGAGTGGGTGGATTGTGGGAGGTGAAGCTTGAAAAGAGTGGAGAACATTTTGTGTTCCCAAAAGACCACATGATGGGAAATACAAAAACGCTTGGAGATAGCATCCCAACAACGATATCCTTTATGTTCTATACCATACCCCGGAAAACAACAAAGACGAGAACGAGGTTCTAGTTTAGCGTGTTCATGAGGCTGAAGTAGAACAAAACAAACAGAACCAAAAACTTTAAGAGTGGTATAATCAGGAGAAAAACCATACAAGCGCTCGTAAGGAGAAGTGTTAGCTATTACAGGGGTAGGGACTCGATTGATGGTGTGGATGGCAATGAGAGCAGCTTCCCCCCAAAATTTTTCAGGACAAGAAGAAGAGAGGAGAAGAGCCCAAGTAGTGTCTAGAATATGACGGTGCTTTCTTTCGGCTCGTCCATTTTGTTGGGAAGTGCCTGCACAAGATCGATGAGATAGAGTACCATGCGCCCAAAGAAAGGAAAGAAAATCAGGAATCCAAGTACTGCTTAGCATTATCAGCACAAAAAAGCTTGATAGTACGAGAAAACTAAGTCCGGACCATAGTAGAGAAATCATAGTAAATCTGTTTAAGTTCAAAGTGATTTTTGAGAAGAAAAAGCCAAGTATAGCGAGAAAAATCATCAACACAAATCACAAAATATCTGGACCCCCTTCCCCCATGGTAGGTATGGGGGAAGGTCCCCAAATATTTGAATGCACAAGATCAAAAGGAGCAGTAGAAATAGAATTACTTTTATTAAAAGGTAAGGCAGGTTGTTTAGCAATTTGACAAGATAAACAATCGACATTTGCAAGATGGACACGACCTAACTGACCACTAGAAACTAAAATTTTCAAACGATTAAAAGAGACATGCCCTAAGCGACAATGCCAAAGATAAAAAGAAGACATAGTAGATGCAGCAGCAACATGAGATGATTTGTGCAGACTGCGAAAATGGATAAGCTCGAACAGACATCCATGCTTACGGCCTATCCCAAGGATTTGTCTCGTCTGAGGGTCCTGCACCAAACAACCATTAGCAGAGAAGGTAATAGTTAGACTAAGTTCACATAACTGACCAACATAAATAAGGTTCATTTTAAGAGAAGGAATATGGTAAGCATTAGAAAGAGACACAGTGGAAGTAGAGATTTGGCCAATATGATTAACAGGCATATGAAAACCATCAGTAGTGTGTATAGTGGGAGTAGAAGAGGATGATGACAAAGAAGAAAATAGAGTGGAGTCAGAAGTCATGTGATTACAGCATGCGGAATCAAAATACCATGAAGAGTTACCTGAGGTTACTAAAAGAGCAGTAGAGGGAGGAGTACCAGATTTGTTGAGCACCTGGCAGATAATGGACTCAACATCATCCATAGAGAAGGAAGGAGCAGAAGAACCCTCAGAGACAATAACAACAGAGCGAGAACCGTGGCCAGATTTGGACTGAGACCTAGAACGAGAAGCCCCTTTCTTAGATGAAGTAGTAGAGGAAGCTCGAGGACAACTGCTTTGGAGATAGCCTGGAGCATTCTTGTGACAAGTCAAGCATTCGCGAACTTGGCAGTGAACAAGAGAATGATTGGCTGGCAGGCCTCGGTTGCGACAATAACTGCATATGATTGGCTGTGAAGAAGAGGAACTCTGAGAAGATGGCGTAGCAAGAATAGAATCCATGGCTTGAGATCTGAGACTCCCAAAACGAGTCTCCTCTGATAGAAGCTCAGTAATGGCTTGCTCTAAAGTGGCAAGGGCAAATGATGGAGCAAAGAAGCACATACGGGCTCAAAAGTGCTATGAAGAGCCATAAGAAACTATAATAGGCGCTAATGATTCCGATAAGTAATAAATAGATATGCATAATCAAAATGAGCCCATGGAGGTTCAGAAAGAGCGAGCTGGTTCCAAACATATGACATTTGGGAGAGGAAGTCATTGAGAGACTAACCAAGTGCCTGGCGCATGTGATGAAGAGTCTGCAACAGTTGATATTGATAAGCATGTCCAGTGGTCTAATAACGTTACTTCAAGAAATCCCAAATTACTTTGGCAGGAGAGGCAATGGAGTCATCATCCTGAAAGCGTCCAAATTGAAGGTTAATGGAAGGAACTGAGATAGCCCGGAACCACGTGATAATTTGATAATTCTTATTTTCCTATTCGTCAAGACGATCATCGAATGCAGAGTCCGTCTCATCCTTTTTCTGGTTGGGTTTGGGAAGAGCACCAATAATGATCTGCCAAAGGCATTTGCCTTTGATGAAACTCGAGAGAGCTTGAGCCCAACTAACATAATTGGACCTATCAAGGATAACAGAAACAGATTGGATGTTCTCTGTATGATCCATAAATGCCAAAACGGAGGTCACCAACAGATTCAGAAGGCTGAAAAACCTTAGGGACAAATAAGGCTGATGTTAACACTGTGGTTGTGATGATGTCAGCAGCGAGACAGTGGCTGAGTAGGGCTGACGTCAGCGGCTGAGGAGGGCTGACGTCAGCGGCTGAGGAACAGGGAAAACAACTAAGAGAAGCCGACTAGAAGCCAAGGGAAGGCAGCTGATGCAGAAGCCGAGTTTGGCTGATGCGGAAGCCAATGGGCAAGCCGACATCGGATCAGCTGAGGCGTTGGCACGGAAGGACGGCTGATACGGAAACGGATGGGCAAGCTGAGGGAAGCAGGCTGAGACGACGCGTGCGGGAGTGTGCTGAGAGTGGAGGCGGCGTCAACTGATGTGCTGGGCTTTGGGAGGCGCGTGAGGGCACGTGCGCTGTCTGATGAAAGTGAATCTGGTGGCGTTGGCTTCGTTGTGAAGAGACAAAGAGGTGGGTATTGTCCAAACGTTGAAAGAAGAACGAACGAGATACGCAGAAACCAGCAGAAACTGACAGAGGACAGAAGTAATCTGCCAAAAAAAAATCGTGAGGAAAGGAAAAAAATGCTATACGAGAACCCTAACCTCTGATACCATGTTATGAAAGTAGAGAGACTGTATATTGAATTGTATAATGAAATACAAGAAGCTTGTATTTATAGGCTGAGAAGAAACCTAGATAAGTGTAAAAAAGAAGATAGAGATACATCAAAGATAAGTATATAAAAGGAGATGAGATACATCTACAATACAGATAGATAAATAAAAATAAAAAAATATATATCTAACACCCCCAATTAGTACTCTCTGCAGAACTAATAATGCCACTGCTACTACCATTGACCATGTCTATACTAGAAAAACTTTTCAACACATCTAATTGCTTTGGTGAATTGTAGACCAATACACTACTAACTAGCTAATTGGGTAGTTGTTGTTGAATCCTTTAAACATGTTTGGCTGTTAAGAACAAGAACTGTTTATGGAATTGATAGAGGCTGTAGATGCAAAAGTATTGATGGAATTATCAAAAGGGTATTGAAAATTTGTGCTGTTGTTGTTTGGTTCATGATGATCATCATCATGAAATCTTCTTCCTATACTAACCAACAGTTTCCTTATGGATGTTTGGTCCTTGAAATATTCCTCTCTACTCGGATTATTCATCGCCAACATGTTTACAGGTAGCTCTGGCCAGTAAGGAACTGAGTTGATGACCTTTGAAGAAACCATGAAAGCCTGACTACAACTGATCTCTCTCTTCGTCTATTGTTAGAGGTTGCTGGAGCTAGCCTGTTGTTCTTCATAGGCAATGCGTTCTATAATTTCAATTGTTGTTTCTTGTTTTTTGCACTGACTGGTTAACCGGCCGATCGGCCAGTGATTTGGTGACAAGCCTGTTGAAGCAGGTGATATCAAATAGAGTTTAAACCAAATTTTTATTCAAATTTGGTGAAAAAAGTAATGCACCGTTGGAGATGCCCTTATGGCCCGTTTGGTATAGCTGTGAGAAGGTGATTATAGATTATGGCTTAACAGATTATAGATTATAGCTTTAAATATAAGTTGTTAACCTGTTTGGTGTAACTGTGATTTAATCATCAAAGTAGTGTTTGGTTGAATAAGCTGTAAAATAACTTTTTGTTGTGTAATGTCCTTTTTGCCCTTATAATATATAAAATTTGTGATTTCATTTATAATACATATTTTTCTTTTCTTTTTATCCTTATTTTCTTTTCTTTTCTTTCTTTTCTTTTCTTTTTTTCTTTTCTTTTTTCTTCTCTTTTTTTCTTTGTTAATTTTGTTTAATTTATTAATTCATTAAAATTAATACCAATTAATATTCATGTTCTAATTTATATTAATGTTGTGATTTTTTTACATATTATTTGTTATTTAGTATAAAAATTGTTATTTTATATATATTTCATTACATATTATTTGTTATTTAATATAAAAATTATTTTAGTGTGATTTAATATAAAAATTGTTATTATATATATTTTTTTATATTAATATTGGGTACAAGTCGGAGATGGCTCATCGTCGTCGTCAATGACCTAGCCACCGTTGAAACAATGCTGGAGATACGTGTGCGCGTGCGCACGCGCGCGCGCAAGAGAGAGAGAGAGAGAGAGAGAGAGAGAGAGAGCTCTGGTTCGACCAGATCGCGACCAAAACCCTAACCTGGTTGTCTGACCAGATCGCGAAGAGAGAGAGAGAGCTCTGGTTCATTGAGAGCTCTGGTTCTCTGACCAGATTACAACATGCCGGTTAGGGTTTCAAATCGCGATGGCAGTGGTGACAGAAAGAGAGTTTTAAATCGTGAGGGAGAAAGGGAGAAGAGAGAGAGAGAGCTCTAGTTCTCCGACCAGATCGCGATGCTCTAGTTAGGGTTTCAGATCACGATGGCGGTGGTGACGGAGAGAGAGTTTCAGATCGTGAGAGAGAGAGATAGAGATAGAGAGAAAAGATAGCCACTACAAGAAAACACACCTTTGGCGACTAAATTTTTAGTCGCCAAAAGTCCTTTTTTAGTCGCCAAAAGTCAAATTTTCACTTTCCCCGACTAAATATTTTAGTCGCCGGTTTTGTTGCGAATACACGGTCGCAAATACCTTTGGCGACTAAAAAAGTGTTAGTCGGCAATATACAGGTCTTCAGCGACCAAAGAATTTGTCGCCAATAGTCAATTCCATTTTTGGAAATTATACATTTAGCGACTAAACTTTTAGTCGCCAATAGTGAATTTTTTTTTTTTATTTATACATTTGCCGACTATTTTTTTCGTCGCCAATAGTCAATCTTTTGGCGACCACAGAGTTTAGTCGCCAAAAGCATATTTGAAAAAAAAAAAAATTACCCTCTGTTGTTCCCAGGTTTCGAACCTAAGACCTCCCACATTCCAAATATTTACCAACACACTCTCCCCACTATGCCACTACAACATCACATGAATATAAATGCAACATATATTATTTATATATTACTTTGACTGGTATTAATACAAAACTATATGTATAATATAATTATATATATTCAATATAATTTATGTAAAAAATAAATTTTTTAGTAAAAAAAAATTTAGATCACTTTTGGTGACTAAATCCATTATTTAGTCGCTAATTCTATAATTTTGGGCTACTAATTAATTTTCAGTCGCTAAAAAAATATGTTCCGCCTAAAAACGTCCCCTTTTGGCGACTAAAAATTGGCGACTAAACCTGTTTTTAGTCGCCAAAAACGTCCCCTTTTGGCTACTAAAGTGAATTTTAGTCGCCAATTGACTGTTTTTAGCTACTAATTTTTTTTAGTAGCCAAAAAGCTTGACTTTCAGCGACCAAACTGTTTTTAGTCGCCAAAACACGTAGAATCGGCGACCAAACTGTTTTTTAGTCGCCAAAACCTATACTTTTTGCTACTAAATGTTTTTAGTCGCCAAAAACCTTAACCTTTGGCTACTAAAATTTTTTTAGTCGCTAAAACCCTTATATTCGGCGACTACACTTTTTTGGATGGCAAAAGTGACCAATTTTGGCGACTAATTCCATTTTAGTCACCAATTCTACTACTTTCAGCGATGAAAAATCCAGTTTTAGTCGCCAAATCTACTTTTTGTTGTAGTGAGCGAAGAAAGAGAACTTTGGTTTGCCTCCGCCGGAAATCGCCTCCATCTCTTTCTCAAGTGAGCAATGAACAGTGTTTTGCGAAATGGGATTTATATAGTTGGGTATTGGCGAGGGTATTTAAGTAATTTTGCATCCCCTTCGTTAATCTCAACCGCGGAAGCTACTCCCAGCAGCTTCTGATTCTAATCACTTTTCTTCAAGGAAAAAAAGCTACAAAATTAGAAGTTAATGAATAAAAGTTTAAACAAACAGTCTAAAATAATTTTTTGAAAGCTAAAATCTATAATCTGTGGTCTAAAATCCACACCAAACACCCTCTATATGTCCAACTTAATAATTGTGATACTAATAATTTTCTTATTTAATCACATAATATTAATAATTAGGATTTGACTTATCTCAAGTGGGTCATTTTAGTTTTAGAGAACGTTTGAGTTGGTAGGATCGATTTTGATTATCTAAACCTTTCATTTTTAAGACCCGTGAAATATTTATTCAAAAAAGTAAGATGATTAGATATCAATAGATATAAGTTTAAATCAAATTTATATTACAAAAAATTCTTAAAATTATATTTATTGTCATTTTTTAAAAATAAATATAATTATCAATATTTAATTATTTTAATTATTTATATAAATATTTTACTTAACTAAGAAATTAAATAATATAATTTCAAAATAAGCTCAGAAATTCCAAACAAAAAAGCCAAACCGCATCCAACCTAATCTGTGTTAGGGGGGACTTGAAGAAGAATAATGTTATATGCATTGTGTACTAACTAATATATTAATTGATGATGTAACATAATTTAAGAAATTTTTAATATTTATAATGTAATTAATAAATGGAGTTAATAATAATATTATAATATTAATTGGTGCAAGTAGCACCGCTGCCCGAAGAAAGATAGCAAACATGGCTGGACTTGTTATTTTTGTAGAGAGTGCATGAGCCTTTTGAACTCCTCGATGGTTGAGGAGGAGCCGGAAAAAACCCTTTGAACGCAACCATTTTGAAGACACTTTTTGTATCCAATTTGAACCCTAGGACAGTAGGTAGAGAGAAACCCCTTTGAACGCTCATAGTTATTTGAAAAAATTGTATTTAAAACACCATAGTTGGGACTGGAAGGTCCTCGATTCATTTCTCAGAAAAATGGCCAAATCAGAAGAGGAATTTTTGTCCAATTTACCTCCCGATTTCAAGGAATATATGGACAAGGAACTGAACTGGTTGCCAGTAAGAGATCATTTTCCTTTGTACAAAGGAGAGGTTTTCTGGAGCAGAGAAGACGACAAACCCCAAAGTCCTTCTACTCTCCCGACGGCGATGAGTTACTCGTATCTCTCTTTATTTATTTATTTATTATGATCATTATTTTTAGATTTGAGTATTTATTTATTTATTTATTTTATAGTTTAGTTTCAACTCAATTTAAATCAATAATGTTTCCTTGTTTTGAAATCAATTCTCTCCTGAAATTTGTTTGTTTTTATCAGATATTTCGAACTTAAACAAGACCATCAGAGATTTGCTTTATAGAATTATACGGTATTGGGCTACTTATCCGATATTAGTTCAATTTTGGGCACCCATAACAACAAAAGAGGGCCGGTCTTTTCTTGCAACTCGAAACCAACCAACCTTTCTCTCTAACAAATCATTCTTTTGGACTTTGTAAGTATAGAATGATCTCTATGGCTTATAAATTTGACATTGATTTGGGTGGGGAGACTTCTGAACAACACATTGGGCTTCCTGGCCGCGTGTTCAAGCATCAATTCCCCGAATCCACTCCCAATGTGGAGTATTACTCTATCACAGAGTATCCACAGCGCGACGACGGTGCGGAGTTCGACAATCTTTGGCTTTCCCAGTCTCTGAATCTTCTACCCAAAGGTGTGTTGGTGTAATTGAAGTAGTGTCAGCAACGGGAAATGATTATTTAATTGATCCCCGCTATTGTTGGTACCAAATATATGAATGTTTTGAGGTTAGTTCCCCACTCACTCACAAATTGGCATTTTCAATATCTTGTTGATATTGATTACTCATTACACTCTCTTTCTCTTAGAATATCTATAGTGCTGTGGTGTGTTTGTTTGCTGGGACAGGACTAGGAGAAGATTATGAGGCATGGCCCCCTATTTATGTGAAAAATGCTATTTGTCATATCATTTTATATATAAAATAGCCCCCAGCATAAAAAAAAATATATATATATATATATATCTTATTTTTCTTTCATTTTGCGATCTCTTTCTATTTTGCACAAAAAAATTTCTTCATCATATTAGATATGGCTTCTATGATATTTAATTTTTATCATATTGTATATACCTGTGTGTTTGTATATATGATGAAATAATTTTATGTTCCATCCCTGTTTGTTTATGTAATAAGTTGGTGGGGGTTTGCCTGTTCAAAGAGAAAAATAATGCTTTAACAAAAGTGTTAAACAATCTGTTAAATTTGCCAGTTGTTAATGTGTTTGTCAACTATGCTGTGAGGGGTTGACACACAAAAGAGTAAACCACATTCTCATTTTTCTAGATCATAAGTGTTTTAAAACACTCATGTTTGGATGGCAAGAACAATTCAATGACGCATAATAAGAATCTTATGTCAAATCTCTTTCATTTTGTTGTTTGGATGTGTTCTAAAATGAGAATGCAATTCCTAGTTCGGTTCCTAGAATGACATTACTACACTAAGGTAGTGTTTTGTTGGTTGGAATGATTGTAGGCTTCAATAGAATGGCTAATCTTTGGCTTTCCAATAAAATGACCATTCTCCTAAATTGGAGAATCTGGTGGTTTCATTTCCATATTTCCAATGTATATTCTTTCCTTTTTATCGAGCCAAACATGATAATAGATATTCTGACAGACTAAATTTTTTCCATTATAGAGTTTTTTATATGTTTCCTTTTATTGGCAAAATAATATTCTACATTTCAAAGTTTATGAGATTTGTCAGTTGCATCTTTCCATTCCCTTGCAGAAGAAAGGTCTGAAATGTGCAATTGGATTTGATCACAGTGACGTGGAATCAGTAAGTGGCAAACTATAATGCAATGTCAAATTTGGTTTTTTATTTTTCTTAAATTAATATGGTGATTAATATGGTGAGGAATATTTTCTAACCAATACCTGGATGTGACAATACTTTCAAACTAGGATGAGGATGAAAATGAGGCTCGTACAATTGGCTTGGATGAAATCAAGAACGTGTTGAAAATGGTATGTGATGTTCATGATTTACCTTGTGCTCAGGCATGTGTCCCATGCAAGGTAGGTTGCACATGCAGGGCTTTGGTTGATGGTGGCATCCTTGGTGTTAGTTGTCGGTACAACAAATATAAATACGGTTATGGTTTTCATGGAGTCAGTTCTTTGTTTCACTTAAAGAAAGGGAAGGGGGTTGTTGGGAGAGCACTGTTGTCCACTAATATGGTATTCTGCAGGGATGTAACTAGACTTAGCCTAAGTGAGTACCCCTTGGCACACTATGCACGAAAGGCTAGATTAAGCGGTTGCTTCACAATATGCTTGGAGAGCAATTGCACTGGAAATGATGTTTACGTGCTAGAGTTTTTTATGCCAACGAGCAACAATGCCAGTGAAGACCCACGTACCTCGTTAAGGAAAATATTGGAAACAACGAGGAAAAAATTTTGTTGTCTTAGGGTTGCTTCTAGAGAAGAACCTGGGGTTGAAGAATTTAGTATTCAAAATGGTGAGAAACTTGATCCTGTTCAAATTCCCCAAACTACTGTATCCTTGCCTCAGCTGGAACTCTCACAAAATGAAGTTGAGGTAATGCAAGTGGATTCATTAGATCAACAATTAGTGAGTGCCATAAATACTGGAAGCAATGTTGGCGGTACAGAACATAACAACTTTGCTATTACTTGTACGCAAGAGAAGAGCACAGTAAAAGTGTCACAAAGAAAAGGCAACAAATCTGGAGGCACAGTAAAGACGTCAAAAAGAGATGGCAACAATATCGGAGTTAGAATTAAAATTTCGATAGAGGATATCCTACAAAATTCAGAATTGAGCCTTGAGAATGCTGCAAAAAGCCTCAAAGGTATGCTTGCATTTTCTTAAATTAAAATGTAATGTTACTTGTAATGTCGGTAGTTCTTTCAACTAGATGGACTCTGGTAGAGAATATATATTGAGCTTTTTGCAGAAACAAATAGAAAGTAACTTCTCCTATTTTGATTTTTCCTTTCGCAGCTAGCAAATCTACATTGAAGCGTGTGCCTTATGGTATAGAGAGGTGGCCACCTCGTGAGATAAACAAGGTTGGTTGCTCTCAACTCAATGAATCTGTCCCATGTGTTAATTCTGATCATCTGCCTTCTACTCAATCCTCGGCTACTATTGTTCACACCGAGCCACATGATACAACGATGCAAGATACGAATATTGTGACTATAAAAGCAAAATATGGAGAAGGTATTACAATGAAATGTCGTCTGTCTTTGTCAAAAAGATTCGTACAGTTGCAACAAGAAGTGGCTAAAAGGCTAAACTTAAAGGCTGGAACTTATTATGTCAAGTACGAAGATGAGGACGGTGAGTTGATTTTAATAGGTTGTGATGAGGACTTGCAAGATTATATGCGTGATTCTAGATCGCTGGGTAGAAGTTCTATCGTGGTACTGCTTGAGCAAAAGTTGCCAATTACTGATAGTCAATAAATATATATATATATATATAAAGTTGCCAATTACCCACAGAACACCTTGAATCTTGCTAAATATGTGCTTCCTGTTAAATTGGCTTAAGTTTAACTAATGTATGTAGTTATTGTGGTATTTCTTCTATTCATTTGCAAATTTACTTGAAGATGTGCATTTATCCCATTGGTTATTACTCTCCCTAATGTTGTGTTTGGTTGGGCGATTTAGGAAGGGATTTGAAAAAGGAATGGGAAAATGTGTATGAAATTAGGTGAAATGGAGGAGTATATTTTATTCACATTTCACTTTACTTTTTCATTTTTCTTTCCAAATCATTTCCTATATTCCCCAACCAAATATAGTATAAGAGTTTTTTTTCCCCAAGAATTTGGTGGTAATGTTTCCCCAAAGACCAGTACTAACATTTTGATATTTGTTTATTTTTATTTTGGCTAAGGTTGGTCTCCAATCTATAGGTGCAATCCAAGTTAGGGGTAAGCATAAGATCGGTGACCCACCCAACTCAACACTGACCTTATGAAAAGGAAAGAAAAGTTTAATTATGTGAAAATTATAGAATTTGTTATATATACATATATATATTTTTTAAACTTAAGAAAAGTTAGTGTAATTTATTTATTATAATATGGTATATAGTAAACTCTATGAGATTGGTTTAGCGGGTGTAATTTGAGATTTAGGAGTGTCTTCCTTTTAGGTCTCAAGTTCAACTCTTATTAGGAGTAATTTGTTCTTTGGGGTCATGTCCGCGAACAATGCCTGTGATTTATCTGATCCACTTGGAGAGGACCCTTTACATGGGTCCTTTGATTAAAAAAATGGTATAGAATATTAGTCGAAGTTCACGTAAGTTAGCCTGGACATTTTGTCATAAAAAAATTGGTGTAGAGTATTATTTGAGGTGTGCATAAGTTAGCCTGAACAATTAGTCATAAAAAAAAAAAAATGGAATAGGGTATTTTTCTTTGTTAAATAAAAAGAGAGGAAAAAAAAAAGAGTGGCATTATACACACAAATTTGTGTAAAAACTCATACCTAATGATGGGTAAAAGTGTGCCCTTAAAAAGACTCATTAAAATTATTTATAATTTTTAAAAAATGCCACTATGATTTTATGTATAAATTTTTTATTTATTTATAAATCATCTATCTATATATTTTTATAATTGCAAAACATTGTCATCTCATTAAGATTGAAAGTTGTAATTCTTTTCTTTATTTTTTTGATTTTGTTTAATTTTTATTAATATATGTCACAATATGATTAGTCTATAAATTAATTTTATATTCTTAAAATAAAATTTCAAATTTAAATTCTTACTTAAATAATGTTACTATAATTGGAATGAGATCAATATTCATTCTTTAAATTATGCATCTTTTATTAAATTATAAATAAAATTTCAAATTTAAATTCTTCTTCAAATTATATTACTATAATTAGAATGAGACAATATTCACATGTATCATAATATTATTAGTCTAAATATAATTTGTTTTAAAAATAAGTGTTCAAATTATGAATCACTATTACAAAAAATTTACTTTTATTTATTTTCTTTTTAGTTTTAAATTTTATAAACAAAAAAAATTTATATCCTTCTAAATTAAAAAGACTTGAACAATAATATTTTTTAATATAATTTTTTTTTAATAAAAGACACAAAAAAATTAAGAAAATGAATAACTTTTTTAGTATTTGCCAAACATGGTGGATTCTGTTATTTTTATTTTTTTATCTCAATCATCAATTAAGCAAATTAAAAAAAATAAAAATATATTTGACTTAAATAGCTAAGAAGTGACTTTTACTAAAATAAAATAGAAATAAACGTTTTTTTTTTTTTTTTTTTTGTTCAAAGTGATTTTTTGTGAAATTTATTTTGTTTTCAATAAAAAAAATAGGGGTTACGTGTCATAATTTATAATTTATCTAGACTTTTTTAGCACTTGCCAAATATGGTGGATCCTGTTAATTTTTTTTAATCTCAATTGTCCATTAAACAAATTAAAATAAAAAAAATAAAAATATTTTTGGCTCAAATTGCTAAAAATTGACTTTAGCTAAAACAAATTAGAAAGAAACGTTATTTTTTTTTTTATTATTAAAAGTGATGATTCGTTAAACCTTTTTTTTATTAAAAAGAAAAGAGGATTATAGGTGATAATTTATTGTTCATTTAGAATTATTTTCAAATTAAATGAGAATACTATATTAAATTTTCTTCTTACCCTTTTTGTGACGACCACCTCTTTGATTAATTAAGTTAATTATATGATTTGTATTGATTCTGTATTTATGTGTTATTATGTGCCAAGTGACAATTGAATTGTCTTATTGTGAACAAATGTGGTTATGATATGAATTGAACATGTTTAAATCAGTAATTTATATACATTAGAATTAAATGTTTGGATAGGTAATTAGTGCTTAATCCATATTGGTATAATTAAGTTTAGTTTAGTTTAGATTAAATTAGGTTCTGATTAAGTGAATTTGATACAATTTAAATTAACCTTATCATTAAACCTTATAATTAATCAAGCTTAGGAAATTAGAGATTAATTACATTTCTTAAGCCACTCATCAACTTAATAAAAGAAAGAGAGGAGTTAGAGAGAGAGACTTAGCCTTCGTTTGGGATGTGAGTTGGTTTTTTTTGGCTTTTTTGTTATTTTAGCCTGGGGCTAAAAAACCTCGTTTGTGATAGGCTTTTTAACTTTTTTGA
Organism: Camellia japonica; assembly: GCA_030407325.1. Lineage (NCBI taxonomy): Eukaryota > Viridiplantae > Streptophyta > Magnoliopsida > Ericales > Theaceae > Camellia > Camellia japonica. Next base: position 5,595,119 of record JAPPVO010000007.1, read on the forward strand.
GACAAAAAATAAAATGATTATAGGTTGGATGTGACATTTTGTCCTATTTAGCTAAAATAGCTAATTTTGTCTTATATGGCTAAATTAGCCCAAGCAATCATGCCAAACAGATTAGTGCTTTTTGTTGGAGAATTCTAGAGCTCAAGAGAAGAAGAGTTCGGATCCTCTATCATCTTTTCTTGCGGGGCTTCCAGCAGTGCCCCCAAAACGATGTCGTTTTGGGGCAAAATTTCAAAAAAAAAAAAAAAAAAAAGTAGAATACAAATAAAATTAACAAGAAAAATCAAGCTCTGTCGATGCTCTTTCTCTCTCTATCGATCATTGTCTTCAACAGAGAATCGATCTTCAGGACCACCATAACAAAAACCAAGCAACAATAGATATATATATTAGTGTGTGTATGTATATAAGTATGTATAGTTTTTTAGTTTTGAGTAAATTTTTTTTTTTTTAATTTTGTAACCTTCTTCTTCGGATCTGAAGAAACTTTGTTGTACTTTTGTGAAGCTAGCACAACAACAAAGATCTTAAAAGCAAGCAATCTATTCATCTTTTGTTGCATTCCTATTCACCTTCAATAAATTATAATATTTCTTTATATATATCTCTTTATATCTATACAAATCTACAATACACATGTATGTATATATATATTACAAATCACACGTGAATAGAAATTTCTTTATCAATTTCTATATGATTTCCGTTGCATCCCTATGATTTCTTTATCAATTACTGTGAATGTATACTCAGTTCATCCCCCCAAGATCAAAACCTTGAATTCTTTCTCTCAAGTCTTAGGGTTTCACATGGGTGACGGCGACGGTGGCAGCTAGGGAGTGGAAGTGGCCAAACCCTAAATCTAGATCGAGATGGTGGCTCGTCGTTGGTGGCGAGAGAGAGAGAGAGAGAGAGAGAGAGAGAGAGAGAGAAAGAGAGAGAGAGAGAAGGGGGCTCTTGGCTATGGGAATGGTTGTCAATGAATTGGTAGTTTTAGAGAAAGAAAAGAGGAGATAGAAAAAGAAGAAGAGGAAGGGAAGGTGGGCTACATCGGTGATGGCGGAGAGGTGGTGGTGCCGTAAGGAAAGGAAAGCCAGAGGTCGCCGGCTATGGGGGTCACAGTGGTGTGGGTTGCCATTGCTTTCTTTCTTCTTACCCGTCGCCTCTTTGGTTCTGTTCTACTATTTTTTTTTTTTTAAAAAAAAAATTTTGCCCCAAAAGGACGTCGTTTTGGGGCATTGTAGGAAGCCCCGCAGGAAAGGACAGCAAAGGATCCGAACTCAGAGGAAAAAGGGAAAAGAGCTTAAGAGGAACATAGAAGATAAGCTTGGATCTTCACAAATCATCAAACAAGGTAGGCTTCCTATCTAATTTTATGAAATTAAGGCTTATACACTCATCATCTTAAAAAATTGAAACTTAAATTGAATGAATTCATGGTTACTTAAGAGTTCTATGGACAAGTTTAGAGTTGAGAACCCATATGTACATATATAAACATAAAAGAAAAGAATTGAAAGAATTAGCTCAAATTATTGACATGCATGACTTCATTCTTGTTTACACATTTGAGTTCTTGCATGGTTCATGGAAATTGGAGAGAGAACCTCAATGATTTTGAAGAATGGAACTCAAACTTACATGTTTTATGATTCTACATTTCTATTCTAAATTTTGATATTTTCAGTGGAAATTGGGTTTTGTTTATGAAGTTATAATCTTTAATTGAAGTTAGAAATATGAAATTCAAGTTGTTTTTAATGGTTTGGGCCTTGATATGCATGAAATTAAAGTTGGATTTTGCAAAGAATGTGTCATAACCTAAACCCGCCCCTATGGATTAGAATCATAACCGGCCAGTAATCATGAGATTACCTATGGCCTTAGTCAGAAATCAAACCATATTTACTAATAGGGGGCCAAACTGCAGAAGCATCATATACAAGAATTGTCCAACGAGCTGTGCATACATGGTTTAATAAAAAAATTTCTTATATACATGAAATAACTCACATCATGCAATATTTACGTTATGTATGTACTACGTATATCCAGGATCATTTTACAGTTTTAGCACCAAGTTCCAAGATTATACACAACGTTGGTCATACCTGACCATAAGAGAACAAAAACAAAAGGAAAACAAAGGTAAGGCCTCTGCATGAGGCGACCTTTGTTAGCCTCACAAAACTTGGTCTCTCAACACTCATTGAAGCTGGGGTTAGACGTCCCGCTGCTCACCTACATACATATAAATACAGAGTGAGTTAATGTCCAGTGAATAATACCAGAGTAAAGAGATTAATAAATGAGTTTCGTTCACAATGAGTCATACTTATAAATTAAACATTTGAACTACTATTCCCATTCACATACAGATTTGTAGATCACAACAAAGCAAAATGACCTCGGGTCCAATACATCATAGCCATATACATAACGACCTCAGGTCCAACTTAATATAAAAAAAAACGACCTTAGGTCCATCTATACAAAACGACCTCGGGTCCAATGCTCATTCATAGACCAACTTTAGGTTTAATGGATCTATGTACCAAGGACCACCGGTCCTCCATATCATATTACTAAATGACCTTGGGTCCACCATTCTTATATTCATAATTATGCGCATATGATCGTGATCACATCCATTCTCATATTCAAAACGACCTTTGGGCCAATCAATTCTTCATTCAAAACGACATTTGGTCCAATTTGTATACAAGATGACCTTTAGTCTATCTTGTTAAGCATTCCAAACGGCCTTCGGCCCAATCCATGTCCTTATCAAATATACCAAATGGTCTTAGGCCCAATCTGCGTCCTTATCAAACATGCCAAACGGCCTTAGGCCTATTACATACTCATATATCAATCACTTCACATCCTTCATTACGAATCAAGCGAATAGAATACTCATTCATAGTACAAATTCATAGAGCCAGAAATTTACCATGTTGGTAACATTTAGAAAACACTGGGTACATAAAAATATATTTACTAAGATATTACTCATAGTGTTTCAGTGCTTGATTCGTTCTTGCGTTTGACCTTACATAATTCATAACACATTGGGTCATAATACAATTCATTCCGTTTCTTTAATTTGCTTAATGTTCTTAGGCTTCTTCCATGCTCTTTAATTCATTTAGTGTACTCAATGTATGCCTAAGAGTGCTTAGAAGCGAAAAAGAACGGAAAACGAAACGTAAAACGTCTTTTCAAAATTTCTGAAACAGGGCCCTCCGCTCGAGCGGGGATTCAAAAATAAGGATGGTCGCTGTAGACACCCCATTTTTGACCGCCCTTAAGACTTGGGCACTACTGATGGTTTACTTGGTGGTGAAAGGTGTGCAAGGCAAAGATTCAGCTTCTTCGGCAAGGAGAGAGTCAAATCCAAACTTCACACCCTTTTTTGGACCAAAACTATTTTGAAAGGTTTTTAGACCTTAAAACCCTCTCTTTCAAAACATTTTTGGAAATAGGTTCCTACGATGTCCCGACGCTCGCATTTTGACAAATGTCGCGCCTTTCGGTAAACCGAGCAAGGACAAAGTGGAAATGAATGAAGGAGAGGTGAAATCTTTGAAAAATCTTTCAAAACACCTTGTTTGGGGGTTTGGAGTTGAATAAAAGAGGAGAAGAGAGAAGAAACCCAGTCAGGGAAGGAGTTTGGCATGAATCGTTAAAAGAGAGAGCTGAGCAGCCCTCGCTAAATCAGGCCTATTCATTTGAATACTTGGATTTTAGCTATGAGCCCACCACCGTTGGAAAGCTTACTTTTGGGGCTTCATTTTTCACTTAAAATCTCCTCGAGCCGAGTCCGGATGGGAGAGATATGGTTGTTGGAAGTTGGGCATCAATCCAGTTGGACCGAAACTGAGCAGTCTTCACTAAAAGAGGGATATCTCTTAGCACACATGGAATTTTGAGGTGAGGCTGCCAAATTTGGAAAGAATACTTCCGGGGCTACAGTTTAGGCTCAAGAATGACCTGAAAAGGCATACAGATGAAGGATTTAGGCTTTCTTCAAAACAGGGACTAGGACTGATTTTTGATTCTGGCCTCTATGGAAGTGTGCCGGCCATTAATGGCCAATGCCGGCACAATGCCGGCCACAAAAGACCCCTGCCGGCCATCAATGAGCCACTGCCTGACATCACTGATGGCCGACAGCACCCCCCTCAGAGCAGGTTTCACGGAAGATCTTTTGTACCAGCTGGATTCCTCATATCTGCCCTCCATACACGTGTATAGAGGGATGAAGCTCTTGCCAAGCTTGTTCAAGAAGTTTTGCTTTGATTTTCTTCTATATAAGGAAGAGGCTTCTTCCTTATACCAGGTTCAGCCATTTTGAAGAGAAAAATCTATCTCTCTCTCTATATTGTTTTGTGTTTTGTGCTTTGGAGATAGATTTCCTTGCACTTTTGCACTGCACCTCATAGCACAACACCTCCATCACCCATTCCAGCATCTTGGAGGCCATTTGAGGAGGTTGGAAGCTCAGAATCTTGGACCAAAACCTGCTGGTTTGCTTCTCTTCAAGGGTAAGTCTTCATTTCCCTTAAACTTGCACTTCCTTTGTTCATTGGCTATCCTCACTTGCAAGCATTTTTGGACTTTGTCATGAACAGAAGTTAGTCATATTTTGAGCTCCTTTTCACGTTTGATCAAGGACTCTTTGCTGTTTGAGGCCTCTTCTTACCACTTGCCTCTTTATCCCTCTTTTAGGCCTTTTTCTTGTATGTTAGTTTGGCCTTATTTGTGATTATTTTCGTGGCTTGATGTAAACTGTGAAGTACCTTTTTTTGAGCCTCTCTTCAACTTTGTTGAAGGGCTCTTTGCCATTTGGGGTCAGCTGCTGTCCCTTGCCTCTAACCTCTCTTTTAGGGCCATTTTTGCATGATAGATTAGCCCTATTTGTGATTGCTTTTGAGCTTTGATATAAACTGGGAAAGGTCTTGTTTTGACCTCCTCTTTGAGCTTGTTTAATGTTCCATTTTTGTTTGGGGTCATCTTCCCCCATACATACTTTATCTCTTCAAGTTTAGAGCCATACATGTGAGCATTTGCATTGGCCTTGTTTTGGCCTATTAGCCACTGAAATCCAGTGGATTTTTAGTGACCTTGTTGTGTTCTTGAAGGCCAAAATCAGAGGGGGGTGACCCCCTCTCACCTTGACTTGTTTAGTGGTCATTTTGGCCTTCCAAAGCGACCCCATCTTTCATGCTTCTTAGTCACATTTCAGGGTCAATTTGGTGAGTTTTGGGACTACCATATTTGATTTTCAGAGTTGTATATGCCATGCTTTTTGTCTATCTTGCATGTGCCTAAGAACTCCTTGTATGGCCATCTAAAGGAGCTCATCATTTTTGCATACCATGGTTGCATATCAGTGGTTATTTGGGCCTATTTTCACATGGTTTATTCACTGATTTTTGCTGGTTTAGTGAAATTCCATGTGCATCATACACTTGCCATGTAAACCATGTTTGCTAGTCGAAATTGCATGCTAATTTAAGCCATCTTGCTAGCACTTTTTGGCCTTGCTTTAAACTGGAAAAGTCCATGTTTTGGGACTGCCTTGACTCTGTCTTCATACTTCATGTTCAAATAATGCATGCTTTGTATAGCTGTCAGTCATTCCATGTGCTTAGTTTTAAGTTTCGGGTCTCACCTCATGCATCGGGTGCCATGTTTCATGATTCGGGGCTGTTTAGCATCATATTTCAGTACTGAAATTTTCATGTTTGCATACCATGTCCCATGCCTTACCATGCTTTGGTAGAGTGGCATTCGTGCCCTAGGTTCGGTCCTCGGTTTGTGTGCACGCGTGCACGCATTTCGAGTGTCTCATTTTCATCTAATGGCCACTTATGTGAGTGTGGCTGAGGTCTGCTCGTGTTGGTGTAAGTCCATTATGCATTGTGTATGCCATTTCATCTCATAGCATTGTGTATGCTAGGTTGTATGTTAGCGCATTGTGTATGCCATGTTACCTCGTGCATTGTGTATGCCATTCCATAGCATTGTGCATGTTAGGTTGTATCTTAGTCGCATTCATGCATGTCATGCATATTGCATTGTGTTTGGGATAGGAGTTAGCCTGATCACGGGAAACGAGGGACGTTTCGTACTTCGAGTGACGGAACGTGTCTCAATTCCCAGTCACCGACACTCCGGATTACCCATGATGGAGTCTAGGTTTTGTTGTGTTTTCATGTGCATTCATTCCATATTGAGTCATGCAAATCGACTCCTCGACCATCATGCATCGATATGCGTGATTGGTGGCACGAGGATCGAAGACTACGTTCCCTGAAGAGTAGTCAAGCATACATATGTGAAAATACATTGCCATGCCCCTTTATTGCTCTCTGCTGCAGCAAATCAAGAATCAGCAGCCTTCCAGAGCTTGGCACGCATTCCAAGAACAATTGCAAACAGAGGCTAATTGGGGCGTCGTAATGGATTTCCGCGCCAAGCAACCCAAACATGCATCATCCATCGTCCGGAGCAGAGTTGAGGCAGTCCCTAGCTTGCATGCTAGTTTACAGTTTTCCTAGTTTAATTTGTAAATTAATTAGGACTTTGTATTTATTCGGACTGTATTTATTTGGGACTGTATATTATTTATTCGGACCCTCCGAGCAAGGGCAATGTTGTAATAAGTGTGTGTGTGTGTGTGATGTATGTCTTCCAACCCCACGTCTTTCTCCATTTTATTTACCCGCTTATGATGGTTAGAATAGGGCATGTTTCAATTAGCATACAGTATGATAGCATGTTTGCATTCATTCATCTGTTTTGCATGCACCGGGCTCGGCGCATCATACTAACTGCATTTGTATTTCAATTTCAAGATGAGTACTTGTTAGCTGTTGCATTCCATATGCCATGTTTAGAATAGCCGAGCCTGCTATAGTTGCATTTTTGCATGTGTTGCATTAGGCATTTCTGTATAATTAGGATCATGCATGGATTCCTAATTAGCTTCTGTTTTGGCTTGGAGTACTCGGTGAGTTTTTATGCTTTAGCATCCTTGCATGCGTGTGAGTGACTACCATGATAGTATGCTTACCATGAGGCTATTTGCTTATGTGATATAACTGCCTGAATGCCTGTGGGTGAAGGTTGGGTTATCTGAATTGGAGTAATGCATTGACTGCGAGTTTTAAGCCCACTAGATAGTGGCAAAACCATCTTTTTCTAAGCCCGCCCGAGGGTGGCAAAATCTGCATTTTAAGCCTACTTGCGAGTAGCAAACCACTTTAAAAAAAAAACAAACATGAAATGTTTTGTTCCAATTCAGGCGATCCAGGCTATACTTGTATGCTGTGCGCATCACATAGTAAATCTAGGCTAATAACCGAAATAAGAACACGCAATGTTTTCAAAACTAGATATCATGGTTAGTAGAGGCCGATCTTCGATCGGGCAAGAGGGGGTGCTCATAGCTGACCTTCCCCAATCATACCCAAGTTCCCGAGCCGAGGCAACTTTGGTGATGACGGACACGTGGCCTTAGGCAACGAGTCAGGGTTTCCTAAATTTCCCAAAAATAAAATATTTAGGTGGCGACTCTGTATTTGGCAAAGCAGTCCATGTTTGGCACTTCTTTTAAAAAATCTATTTTCTCAAAACGATTTGCCGGATCTGGACTCTTTGGTTCAGATTAAGAACCGTGACATTTGAGTCCTGAACTGTAGTGACCCCAAAAGGAACAGAACGGGAGACTCACATCCTCCCGGGGCGTTCGGGGACGTCTACAGTCGCTCGAGCGTAATTTCCATCGATCGAACGGTCTGCAAAAGTACTGGTTGCGTGAATTTCCCGCTCGACGGTCGCTCGAGTGGAAGACTAAGTAAAAAGGATCCTCGCTCGAGCGCCACTCTGGTCGCTCGAGCGATCTGTAAGATTTTGTAAAACTTCTAGGAGCTCCATTCCACGCTCGAGTGGACAGGTCGAATTCTGGGTTTTCCAAAACTTTGTTTGAAGCTCAAAACACATCTTAAAATGTTCAAAACTCATGTTTTCGGTCCAAAATTATGGAAAACCATCATATGACATGGGAACATAGATAATTTGAGACCAATTACTCAAATTGTGGATCAAATCTCTGAAATCAAGCTTAAACTATGAGGTTGAAACCATGTATGTAAAATCCATGTTTCATATCTTGCATATACAAGCTTTAAGACTTAAAATTGGGCTTCAAAACATGACAATTCATGTATGCATGTGTCAAACAACTCTCATTTCAACATGATCTTTATGATTTATGCTCAAACATTAGAAATTACAATAAATTCATGCATGCATGCCCAAGTTGATCTTAAATTCAACACATTTAGCTCAATTCTCATATTTATCAACATATACTTCTTGAATTCACATAGTTATGAACTTAAACTCATAAATTTGAGTTCAATTACTCACCTAGAGTCTTTTTCTCTTCCAAATCTAGTTAGTTCTTGAGCCTAGTTCTTCAATTCTCCAAGCTTTGAGCTCAAGTCCTCAAATTTGAGCCTCTTCTCCCTTCGAATCACACTTTCTCTCTCTATATAGGCCTTTCTCAGATTTTGCAAGGTTAAGAGCTCAAAATTATGAGCCTAGGCACTTGCACTATATATATATAATGGTGATTTGTTTGACTAACCATATTTGCTTAAAGCTAATCAATTGTACTTAACTTACTCAATTTAATCTAATTATTTTGATCTGAATCAGTTTTCAATTAAATTTCACCATAAGCTCTAAAAATTATGCTAATCACAATAATACGACCAATTTTGGTTTTTGTCGCCTCTACGACCTTCAATTTAATTTTTATAGCAGAAAATCAAATAAATTTTCCTACTGTGAACAGATATAAATTCACAAACATCCATAATCATATAATTAGCACTCAAAATCATATCAAGCTCATAATTATAAGCATAATTAAGATTAATTAACATAAAACAGAGTACGGTTGTCACAGAATGAGTTCCAAATCAAGAATAGATTTTCGGACACAATTCAATCCAGAACCACACGTTCAGCAAGGGCCCCCGCTTGTGCGAAAAACAGAGCACAACAAGGTTTCAACGCTGTTTTAATTGCACGTGCGATGGTGGTTTCGCGTGGCCAGGCCCTCTGCACGTGCGGTTTTTAGGCTGATCCCCTGTTTCATTTTCTCTTCATTTTTCCGACTTTTGAGCCTTTATTTGCATGGTTTTCACGTGTACTTCACATTCATATGCATAACACGAAAACGACAGAAATTAAAGAACAAATAAGAATAACTAAACGAATCGAATGTATTTTGAAATGTTGTGCTTGAATGTGTTTGTGTAGGTTAGACGCCACATTCTAATCACGTGATTCAGGGAGCCAACTGTGAGTAACAACCTTATAAAGATATGTTTGAATTATAAGTATTTATGAATTATAAAATGCTCTATTTTTGAAATGATACTTTCTGACTGATTGAATGATTGTCCTATTTATGAAATGTATTTGTGGCATCCATAGCATCCATTACTGCTACTGTTACAGAGATCTCTGTCAGTTTCAATATTTGGAACTACTGTTTACTGAATTGATGGCCATCAATTATAACTGTTCGTTCTTATATGACCTACTGTTCTGCTTTGCTATTTGATGTACCACGTATGACTGCTATGATTTCAATATGATTTGATATGTTATGAGATACTGATTCACTGATGAAATTGACTGTTTAAAATTACTGAAAGGACATCATTCATTACCCCTTTACACCGTTGTTATTTATTGGGCTCTAACTCATCGTTTTATATATGTATGTAGGTAGTCAAGCCCAAGATCAAACCTAGTAGCGTCGACCTATTTTCTATTTTGTCATGCCAACTCTTGTGCCTCACTGCGAGATTCCAAACAGTCAAGCTTCAAGGTATCACAGGGGGTCTTGAATACACCCTTTTGAATTGTGATCAAGTGTGTAAATGTTTTTAAGACTTTTGGTAAGACTGGCTTGTTATTGGGATTAAATCCCTAAGTTTTGCTTATGTTTTTGTACTTAAGCTTGATGTGGACTTATGTGTATATAAGTTTAATGTTTGGACTCATGTGTAATGTATACATATAAGGGCTTGTTTTGTTCATTTAAGTCTTCACAACTCATTGGACGTTATATTTTATTATTTTTAGGCTTCCGCCAGCCCTATTATTGTATTACCGTTAAGTAGACCTTTAGTAATTTCAGATTATTGGCCGATCACTTCTCTAATCCTTTAGGGCGGGGTTAGGTCATGACACTTTTTTTTATTCAAATACTTTTATTTTGTAAGAAATTTATTTTTATTCTATTTAATATTTTATTGTAATTTTTAAATTAAAAAGAATTTCTGAAAAATCATATTTAAATATTTTTATGTCATTATAAAAAGTAATTTTTTTTAATATCAACTTATTTTTTTAATATTTTCAAGAAAATTTCTATTAGAAAATCTTAAATGAATTGCTTTAGCTTTTGTTCATTAATATTAAAATTTTAATTAATTTTATTTATTATTTAAAAAATTAATTAGCAAATAATTTTATATATTTATATACACAATTTTGTTTTGGTTACTTAAGTTATTTGGTGTCTCTACCCAAGTCTATTCAAATTTAATTCAAATTTTTTAATTTATACATAGGTTCTCATTTAATTAAAAACTATGTTGCCCAATTTGTAAAAACATTTAAACTTGACTCAAGTTACTTGTATTGAACTCATCTAAGTTTGCAATTCTAACAAGGGGATTAACAGTTACATGATTGAATTTGTGACAAATTAAAAATTAATAAATAAATTATGATAAATTTGTGGAACTTAAAATGTAAATTTCAATATTCTTTGTTTCATAATTTGCATTCAAAAATTTAACTCTTTATATTATTTTGTATAAAAATATATCATTAATTTTAGGAAAAATTAGTCTAACATCCCTCTCTAACTTTTGGTTGTAAGAGAGGTCCACAATATGTATATATATTTTTTTGTAATTTAAGGTCTCTCACCCATTTCTTCGCACTAATCCACTTAACTCTCTCTCTCTCTCTCTACCATTTAACTTTATCACGTAGACATAAGCACGGAGATAATCAACCGGAGCTTCGGTGAGGTGTCCCTCGAGCTTGTTGAGTGCTTCAAGTCTAGATTGCAAATAATGGAGTCTGATGGGGTTCAACTTTAGAACTAGGGATCCTTCGATCAAGGGACCCGGTTGCTTCTCCACGAACTTCACCAGAGATTTGAGGTAACGATCTCCAGTCACAACTACCATTTTAATGGCCAAAATTAGGATTTATAAAAGGAGAAAAACATGTATTTAGAACATAATTCTGAGAGTAAGAATGAGAGAAAATTTTGTGGATGTGAATTAGGATTTTGGTGAAAGAGAAGTGTAGAGTGATAATTTCAAGAAGAAAATGGCGGTTTGGGGGGATTGGAAAGGGAAAAAGGGCCATGGCTTCTCTGCAAATGGACAGAGAGAGAAAAAGAGACGCTTTAAGATGGTGAGTAGGTATTAATGATTAAGGGAAACCCTATTAGTCAAAACACAAAGAAAATTGTAAGCAAACTAAAATTCAAAACATAGAGAAAATTTCAAAACACAGAGAAATTTAAATTTCTCTGTGTTTTGAAAATTTGTCTATGTCAAGGTTGAAATTTCTCTGAGTTGGGCTAAAATTTCTTTGAGTTGAATTTTTTATGTGAAAATGTTGAAGGACCCCCAACTACTATGAAAATATTATATGTTCTTTATCTTATAAAATTTTAATATCAGGGACCTTAAAAAAAATTCCCGTTAATTTTTTTATGTCATACATAGCACTGATTGCCACTAATTTGTAAAAGAGAAAAAGAAAAATTTATAATTGTGACAGGTTGTTGCCGAGGCTGATTCTCCAAAGTCCAAACCAAATAAAGTCAATTACAAATACACTTCAATTGATTTGTTTAAAACATAAATTGTTTCTTGTAATTTTAAAATGGGTAAATTACAAATACACCCCCTGAGGTTTGATTAAAATATGAATCACCCCCTGTGGTTTTGGAAATTACATTCCACCCCCTGAGGTTTTTAATTTCATAACAGATCGTCCCTTTTATTAATAAATTATGAAGTCAATTAACAGTTTTTAATGATGGTAGAAAAATGTTTAAATTAATAATTTAAGTAATTTTATTATTGTATAGAAGGGCAATTATGAATTTCACTTTTTTAGTTAATTCTGTTAAATAAAAAATACTAACAAGAAGGTATTTGTAATTTTCCAAACTACAGGGGCAATCTGTACTTTAAGCAAACCTCAGGGGATATATATGTAATTTACCCTTTTAAAATTATAAATATCCCTTTATTTATATTTTTTATTTAACAAAATTAACGGAAAATAAAATTCTAAACTATTTTTTTTATACAACAATAAAAGTACTAAAATTATTAATTGAAATATATTTCTAACATCAATTAAAATAGCTAATTAATTTGATTTGAAATTGGAAGGGGCATAATGTAATTTTAAGCAAATATCAACTAAAGAATTAGAGAAAATTCTACTTACACACCAAAAAATTCTCCTTACATTCAATTTCTCATTACACAATACAAAAAATTCAATTCTCTCATTACAAACATTATAATATCCATCATAACCTTCATCCTTAAACCCCAACCTAACAAACCCTAACTCTACCCCACACCAACTACCACCTCTGGCAACCACAACCTTTAAACCTTAACTCTTCTACCTTCACTTTCACTTCCATCTCCACCTCCACCTCTGACCATAGGCCTACAACCTCCGATTGCACCGATGATGAGTTGGTTATCGAGGGCTCGAGCCTGACGGAGAATGTTATAATGACCATAGTGCCTCATATCAAAACAATCATCCATGTAAACATGAACATGCTTGTTCTTCTTCTTCATCTTCCATTTTCCAAGAGGGAAAGTGAAATACATGCCCAGAGTAGAGACTTCAAGAACCACACCTCCGATCAACCATGTCGCAACTAGCTTTGTGCTCTGTGGATTTTCCATCGACCGGCCTTCGAACCTACCATTAATGAAATCAAAACCTTGACCTTGGTGGAAATGCGAAAGAAAGAGAGAGGCAGTTGTTGGAAATGTTAGTGTGGAGAAGTATTTTGTGAGTGGCAGCACGTGGCTAAAGTGACGCCGAAGTGTCAGCCGAGGTGCCACATGGCCTGGTCAAGCTTGCCGAGATGATCTCGATTAGGCCAAGGTTATCTGCGGAGATATCGAAATCTAGGATAAGTGGGTAACGGACAAGAGTCTTAGAATAGGGGAGGATCTCAGCCTGGATAAGGATAAGGCTCATGAGAAGTTTATCCCTATCTAGCTGAGATTCTAGGATAAGCATTGAGACTAAGTTCCATGAAGTAAGGCTTCTGGGTGATCAGGTCACTGCTGGTTATAAAAGTATGGCACCCTCGTGGGTCTGGGGTAAGTTCTTTCTTGTGAATTTTGAGTACTATTTGCTATCTGTGAGAGATATTATTTACTGACTTGATCGTCGGAGTGCTCCCAGGTGGTGAACCACCACGGTATTTCTTGTGTTCTTGTTACAGGTTGTTGGGCTTAACCTATTTTGTCAGTGCTCTCCAGCTGGGTTCCTTGTTTTGTTGTATGGTCGGAAATCAACACCTACAATTTGGCGTTGTCTGTGGGAACTTAAAGAGAATAGATGGTCAATAACAGGTAGGAAGAAAAGATTGGGGATGACATCCACAGTGAAAGTAAGAAGCATGTGGATCCTAATGTTAGGGAAGAAAAATGTAATGAAGGATTACAAGAACTGAATCCTGGGGCAAATGACGTCGGCAAAGGGTGCAATGGCCCAAATAAAGGAGGCCGGAATGAATATTACAATGAAAGTGACCTCCAGGTATGGAATGATAGATGCCTGAGGAGGGATGGGGAGATGAAAGAGATGGCAAACAAGTTGGCCGACCTTCAGCTAGTGGTTAACTTTATGATGCAACCACCATTCCCGTTGCAAGACACACTGGCACCAGCCGCCAAGACCGATGCCTAGAAAGGACAGAAGGCAGTCCCAGTTATCCCGCAGCATGGAAAAGGACAAGCAAACTCACATCGGCCATCAAAGGATGTCGGGCATACATAATCAATACGAGGTGAGTCGCAGATGACACCACGGACAAAGGGGACCCATGTCCAAGGATCTCGGTAGATCCACAGGCAAGGCCTCTACTTTAATGCAGTGGATGAAAGGAAGTCCAAGAGGATGCACAATTTTACCGGAAGTAGCGCGCCGAAGAGACTACAGTCTAGTGATAACCAAGCTCCCGGTAGGACGAAGGAGGATTTAAGAGACTACTTACAAAGGAAGAGACTTAATGCCAAGATCATGTCCCCAATTAAGCAGAGGACACCGTTCTTGGTAGAGTAGGATACGTTTGAGGCACCAAAGAGGTTCAACATGCTGAGGTTTCAGATTTATGACGGTAAGTCTGATCTTAACTTTCATGTTGATTTGTATTTAAATTCAATGGCGTTGTGGAGCGGGAATGAGCAGTTGTTATGCAAGCTATTCCCCTCGTCCTTTAGGGAGATAGCATCTGATTAGTTCCATAAGTTGCCGAAAGGAATTATGAGAAGTTGGGAAGGCTTGGCTGAGATGTTGTGGCCAGGTTTGTTACGAACAAGTTGCAGCCACTAAGGGTAGACTCCCTGTTGGCTTTGAACATTAACGATGGTGAAAGCCTCAGGGCTTATGCTAAGAGATATTATGAGGTGTTCAACCGAATTCCGGCTTGTAACCAGGAGCTGGCAGTCATGTCGTTCAAGAATGGCCTGGATAATGAATGCCCGTTACGGAAATCACTTGCAAAAGCCCTACCAAAGAGTATGGAGGAGCTCATGGCACGGATTGAGAAATATACCAGAGTAGAGGAAGACATGCAAGGAGCAAAGACACCAAAGAAAGAAAAGAAGAACGGCTCACCGAAGCGAGACCGAGGTAACGTAGGTATTAACAGGTAGGAGACAAGGTTGAAGGTTACACAGGCTGTCAACACGGTATTCAGGATCTCGATTTATAAGGTTCTGGAGAGGATCAGGAACCAGCCGTACTACAGAGCGCCGGATAAGATCCTAGGGGAGTTTATGGGAAGGAGCATAGGGAAGCATTGTGCTTACCATAATGAGGATGGGCATTTGACTCAAGGATACAGGGCTCTGAAATTACATCTGGAAGATTTAGTCAGATAAGGTCACCTGAGAGACCTAGTAGACGAGGCAAGGACAAGGGAAGAGCATGCAACGCTTTCCCAAGCACCAGCAGCACCACCTCCACCACCACCACTGCAGCAGGCAGATAGACCTCGGGTAATCAATGTGATTCACTCAAAAGTGAATGAGAACGAAGTTAAGGGCAAAACACAGAGAGTAAGGTACCTGCAATACGTATATCAAGTCTAGCAGAAAAACCCAGAACCAATGAATACCAGGGACTGATGATTTCTTTTACTGAGGCTGACTTAGAGATGGTGCAGCGCCCGTACAATGACGCCCTGGTGGTGACTCTGCAGATTGGAGACTGCCAGATGAGGCGCATACCAATTGATCAAGGTAGTTCTTGTAATATCATATATGTTAGATGTTACAAGGAACTAGGCCTTCACCTAGATGATTTAGAACAATCCAACAGCTCGATGGTTGGATTCAATGGGACGTTGACATGGCCTCTTAGAGCCACAAACTTGGAGGTGCAGGCAGGGAGCAAGAAAGTAAGCATAGAGTTTACAGTGATTGATACCCCCTCCCCTTACAATGTTATTTTGGGAAGACCGTGGTTGCATGCAATGAGGGTTGTTTCCTCAATGCTGCACCAGCTGTTATGATTCCCAACCGAATAGAGGATTGAGGAGGTTAGAGGAGACCAGGTGCAGGCAAAAAATTACTCCATGGCAGCAATAAAGTCCACCTGCAACGTGTTGGAGACAGAGACAATGGAAATCGAAGACGAGGACAAAGAAGTCCTAGATGATGTCGGCAAAGAACCAGCCGACAAAAAGTGAGGAAGTTTTGAAGAAGATTCTGGTCCAAGAAGCTGATCAAGAGTGCTTCTTCTTTCTCGACTCAGGCTTAGCTGAGGAGGAGGAGGAGGAGGAGGAAAAGGAGTTGGAGACTTTCCTGTGAGAAAACATAGAAGTGTTTGCCTGGACGCCTTATGAGATGTCTAGCATTGACCCTAAGGTCACTTGTCATAGGCTCAACGTGGATAGGTCGGCTAAACCTGTTATCCAGTGAGCAAGAAGGTCGACATTGATACATGTGGAGGCAGTCAAGGAGGAAGTGGACAAGCTATTGGAAGCCCAAGCCATCCGGGATATGAACTACCCTACCTGGCTGTCCAACACAATGGTAGTGAAAAAGAAGAACGGCAAGTGGAGGGTTTGCGTGGACTTCACCAGCGTGAACAAGGCTTGCCCCAAGGATAGCTTCTCTTTGCCTAAGATTGATCAACCGGTGGATGCCACATCAGGATATGGGAGGATGAGCTTCCTAGATGCCTACAGGGAATACCACTAGATAGCTATGTATCCCTCGAATGATGAGAAGACGACATTCATCACCCCAAAAGGACTTTATTGTTACAAAGTAATGCATTTTGGGTTGAAGAATGCAGGAACAACCTACTAGAGATTGGTGACCAAGATGTTCAAGTATCTGATTAGGAGGGCAGTAGAGGTCTACATCGATGACATGGCCGTGAAAACCAAGGAACCTGGGAACCATCTAGTCGACTTGAAGGCAGTCTTTGATATCCTGAGATCATATCGACTTTGGCTTAATGCCTCAAAATGTGCATTTGGAGTTAGATCCGGTAAGTTCCTAGGTTACTTGGTCACCAGGAAGGGCATTGAAGTAAGCCCAGGTTAGATCAGGGCCATTGTTGACTTCAAAAGCCCGACAACAGCCAAACAAGTCTAGATTTTGACCGGTAAGGCAGCAGCCCTAAACGGGTTTATCAGCCGTAGTTTTGATAAATGTAAACTATTTTTTCAATTATTGAAGAAGGCCACAGATTTTTTGTGGACAGAAGAATGCAAAGTCTCTTTGGTCGACTTGAAAAGGTACCTGACAACAGCTCTAGTTTTGTTAAATCCAATATCTGGAGAAGAACTATTCTTGTACTTGGCGGTATCAGACCACGCTGTCAGTGCAGTGGTAATCCACGAAGATGAGGGGGAACAGAAGGCAGTATACTACGTAAGCAAGACCTTGGTAAGTGTAGAAACCAGGTACCTACCCCTGGAGAAATTAACACTAGCCCTGGTGATGGCCTCTAAAAAGTTGAATCATTACTTTCATACCCACAAGATTGTGGTACTAACAGAACACCCACTCAAGTCCCTATTGCAGCACGGGGATCTGACAGGCAGGGTAGCCAGATGAGCAGTGGTGCTAGGCCAATATGACTTGGAGTTCAGGCTTAGAACAGCAATTAAGGGCCAAGTTTTGGCCGACTTTGTGGCCGAGTTCACTCCTGGCGCAATCCCAAGGCAGGCTCCGGTGAGCCACGACCTGGGATGCCTAGGGTAATAGGAGGAAACCCAACTGGGGCCAAGGAACCCCACACCATCAGAACAGGGTAAGGCAGCAGAGAGGCCAAAGTCCCGCGACATTTACATCGGAGACTCCTTCCGCATTTTTGTCAACGGCAGTTCAAACCAACAAGGAGCAAGTCAGTCGTAGTGCTGATAACACCAGATGGGCAAATGATAGAGCAATCCATTCATTTGGGGTTTAAGGCTTCAAATAACGAAGCGGAGTATGAGGCACTGTGTACTGTATTGAGACTAGCAGCAGCTATGGAGGCCGACGAAGTAGTAGTCTTTTGTGACTCCCAACTTATTGTGAATCAAGTAACAGGCGAGTATACAGCCTGAGATAAGAGAATGATAGCCTATGTCAAGGAGATTGTTAAGCTGCTAACATTGTTCAAAAGTTGTCGGTTACAGCAAGTTAGCCGAAATGATAATAGTCATGCCGACGCCCTGGATAACTTGGCTAGCGCAATGAAATCAGGTGAGGCAAGAACAATAATTGTTGATTATTTGTCAGGCCCAAGTACTGAATCACTAATAACAGACTATGAAGCGATATGTGTGGAGATGGGTCCAAGCTGGATGGATGCCATAGTGGTGTTCTTCAGAGATGGTAGACTACCATCAGACAGAAAAGAAGCACACAAAACCAGACTAAAGTCGGCCAGGCTCTGTTTGTCAGCAGAAGGCCATCTCTACAGAAGATCCTTCACTGGACCCTTCCTAAGGTATGTGCATCCATCCCAGGTGAAGGACTTTCTGTATGAGATCTATGAATGAGTATATGGGAGCCATGCTGGGGGCAGATCACTTGCTCATAGGGCCATATCTCAGGAATACTGGTGGCCCTACATGCAGAAGGATGCTGAAGCCTATGTGAGAAAGTGCGGGAAGTGTCAAAGGTTTGCATCTTTGATACACCAGCTAGCTGCAGATCTGAATCCAATATCCAGTCCCTAGTCATTTGCCCAGTGGGGCATAGATCTTGTTGGACAACAGCCCCAGGCAACTGGACAGAGAAAATTCCTACTTATAGTAACCGATTACTTCATAAAGTGGGTGGAGGCTAAACCTTTAGCCAAAATCTTCATCTGGAAGAACATAATCACCAGGTTTGGGCTCTCAAGAGCCAGTATAGCGGATAATGGCACTAAGTTTGACAGTAAGCTGATCAAAAGTTTCTGTGCAAAGTACAAGATTAAAAACTATTACTCTACTCCTAGATTCCCCTAGAGTAATAGTCAAGCCGAGGCATCCAACAAGACTATCCTGGATGGGATGAAGAAGAGACTGGAAGTTGCCAAGGGCAAGTGGGTGGAGGAACTGTCCAATGTTTTGTGGGCATATCGGACTACGCCGAAAAGGTCCACAAGAAAATCTTCCTTTGCCATGGCATATGGCATTGAATTAGTCATCCCACTTGAGGTCGGCATCCCTAGCATTAGAACTCAGAGAGTGGAAAATGGAACAAATGAGGCATTCCCTGCCCGAGATCTTGATCTAATAGAAGAAAAGAGGGAGAGGGCAACACTTCGGCTGGAGGCATACCAACAGCAGCTTGCTCAGGCATACAACAAGAAGGCCAATCCAAAGGAGTTTCAGGTTGGGGACCTCGTCCTTAGAAAAGCTATTGGCAATAAAAAGGATCCTAGGGAGGGCAAGCTTGGCCCAAACTGGGAGGGACCGTACCGGATCATCTCGGTCGCCGGCAATGGCGCATATCGGCTGGAAGACATTGATGGCAAGGAGTTGCCAAGACCCTAGAACACAAGCAATCTGAAGTTTTTTTGCCATTAGTTTATGTTTTTTTTTTAAAGATTTATGTAATGATTTTATTACTCGAAGTATTAATAAAATGCTAGCTCAATTTTGTTTTTATGGATTATTGTTGAAAACTTATGCGATAGGACTGAATAGTCTTATAACGATGTTCCCATGGTGAACATAACGAATAACTTAAACTTGCCATATAGTAAAGTTAAATTAAAGCTTGCCATATACTAGAGTTGAACTAAGTTTGCGATGTTTTGGCATAAAACATGACGAATAACTTAGACTTACCATATAGTAGAGTTGAATTGAATTGAAACTTGCCATATGGTAGAGTTGAACTAAGTTTGCGATGTTTTGGCATAAAACATGACGGATAACTTAGACTTACCATATGGTAGAGTTGAATTAAAACTTGTCATATGGTAGAGTTACTTAGACTTACCATATGGTAGAGTTGAATTAAAACTTGCCATATAGTAGAGCTGAACTAAGCCTGCGATTTTTTGGTATAAAACATGACGAATAACTTAAAACATGTCATATGGTAGAGTTGAACTAAGTTAGCAATGTTTTCAGAATGAAACATAATGAGTAACTTAGACTTGCCATGACGGCAAAGTTGAACTAAGTTTGATGTGGTCAAATTAAGCAGCGACACCAAGGTAGAAAACCTCGACTAAGAATTGTTTGAATCAGACTTTGGCAAAAATTGGAGATGCATTCTTAATGTGAACATAAGTGGTACTCAGGTTCACATTAGGGGGCAGGAAGCAGGAATGAGGAATGGGCTTTAACAGTTGTTAAAATTTTGAAAAAATTTTACAAGTTGAAGTTAGCCGAGGTAACCAAATGAAGGAATACCCGAAGTATTTGATACCCAAGATAACCAACCAGGTTGTCAAGCTTGGAAAGGTTGGAAGGGTGAAGTCTTGACAAGAGACAACAAGTACAAGTAAAGAAACAACACTTGTTGAAAGTTATTCAAAGAATTTTTATAAGTGCCAGTTGGCCGAGATCGCAGCTCCGAGGTAAGTTTGTCCGAGGTGACTAACCAAGGCTGCACCCGAGATGATATGGGTCGGGGTGTTCTAACCCAAAGTGATTATACAAGTAAGTTGTGCTTAGGATAAATGTAAAAATATTCTAAGTATGGAAACATAAAAGATGGTGAAAACAGATAAGGCATAAGGAGACATACATACAACACTTAGAAAGAAAAGTAAAGCAAGCATTTGAAGAGAAAACTTGTTCAAATACAGAGCAAAAGGCACTTCGACCTAGCATAGGAGACAAACTTGTTCAGTTACAAAGACGACACTTCGGCCTAACAAAAACAAAAAGGTTACATCAACTACAAAGAAAAAAGTTCAAAGAAAAGAAAAAAATCCTAAGTACTAGACTGAGGGATATTGTCCTCAATCCTCTTGGCTTCAGCCTCAGCTGTGACCTCAGCGTTAATCTCTTGAAGAGTTTGATCCAAGCTCTTCTCTGCAGCAGTGACCTCGGCCTCGAGCGTTGTTGTTTTCTTCAGCGAAGAGCTTTTGGAGTTCTTCACCTCCTCATCTTGAAGTCAAGTCCAAGACTTGATCATTCAAAGTAAGGGACTGGGGCCCCAGTAGCAACCTCCACCTCTTCGTCAGCCTCTTCAGCCTTGGTTTCCTCCTCTTCGGCTTTGTCGTCAGATTCTTTGGAAGAGTGAGGGAAAGGCACGTTGAATTGGTTGATGTCTCGGAAATGAAAGTCCATTGGGGCAGATAATTTGTTAAGGGTTGTCGTTTAGCTGAGGGAATAACCTCTGTTGCAAGCTTGGTTGACTTGAGTTTTGTATGCGTCACGAACAGCGGCTTGCCCTTCTGAGAAAGCCTTCTCATCCGCCACCTTGATCTCAGCCTCTTTGGTCGCCAAGGCCTCCTAGAGCTCAGCTTCGACTTTGGCTATTTTGACCTCGGCTTTCTTGGCCTCGGCCTTAAGCACCTCGGCCACAGCTTCTGCCGTCTCAGCCCTCTCCTCAGCCTGATCTTGTGCAAGTCTGGCAACCTTGGCTTGATCTAGCAGAGCCTTGATCTTGGCCTTAGTGTTATTGAGGAAGGCGAGGAAGCCAATAGCTTCTTGGGTCTTTTGGACCAACTCTTTCTTGAAGGACTCGGCTTTTACTACATAAGAGTGAGCATGCTGGATGGCTTAGAAGGAAAAAAAGCAAACAAGTTAGTGAAAACAATTTAAGTGTAAGAAGTTAAAGCAGAAAGCCAAACGAAAAAGTACAAGTTTGGAGACTTACCAAGATAGAATGTTGCATCATCAATGCGAAGTTCTCATACTCGTTGATCTCGGCCATACAGTTTAGATCGGTAGGCAAGAGAACAGCGGTGGAAAGAGCGGCGCTAACCTCAATGCTATCGATGAAACTGTCGCCAGCAGTCATTGGTTGGTCTCCAACCATGATTGTAGGAGCCCAGGGCTCATCAGCTCCAAAAACACCCGGACTCGCCGCACTCACAGACCTCGGCTTCTTCAAATGAGTAGTGTTGGAAGGCTCAGCCTCGGCAGGCTTCTTCTCAGCGACATAAGTGCTCTTCTTGATCTCAGCTAGCTTAGAGATCGGTACAGTGTCCTCCGAATCTATTTGGGTGACAGAGGCTTCTATCTTAGCCCTCTTCACCCTTTTGGCCTTAGGCTTGGGTTGGGACTAAGATGGAGAAGACTGGATTGTAATAACTCTTGGCAGGTCAGTCACGAGATCTTCAACAATAGCTTGACTTCTACCCATCTCTTCAGCTGGAACGGTGACGGTGACCTTGATGCTGAAGTGGATGGCAGGTAGAGTAATCAGAGGGTTCGATGTGTCTGTCGTTGAGATTTCAGGACCTTGGCGTTTTCTGTTACGAGTTCTACCAGCGGAAGTGTTCAAAGGAGCTCGGCATCGGCGTTGGCATTGGGATGGAGGAATTAGTTAAGGGGCAAAGGTGGATGGCAGGTCAACTGGATCTGAAGTGGAAGCCTGGTCAACCCTTGGTGAAGAAGTGACTGGAGGAATTGAGGTAGATGGTGGAGTTTGGCTTCTTCGTGGAGTGTCAGGGAGAGGTGCCCAGTATGTTGGAATATAATTCAGCAGGAGGGGCCTTGCGTTTTTGAATTGAGAGATCCAAGAGCTTCTTTAGATCTCGGCTTGGGACGTAAGACTGCCGAAATTCTTTTGCTGGCTGAGGAAGAACTGT
Source organism: Camellia japonica (assembly GCA_030407325.1). Lineage (NCBI taxonomy): Eukaryota > Viridiplantae > Streptophyta > Magnoliopsida > Ericales > Theaceae > Camellia > Camellia japonica. The sequence goes on from JAPPVO010000007.1 coordinate 5,617,721, forward strand.
AAGAGTGAACAACAACCAGTATCACAGACAAAAGAAATAAATTGATAAGTCTTAACAGAAACATAAGAATTACACTTGTACTCAGTTCTTACCCTTATCCTCTCTAAACACCACTCGGTGCAGAGGAAAAATATGAAGATCGTCATCATACGCAAATTCCCAGTTGCACGAGACAATCAAGTAGTCATCTCCAACACCTTTGTTGGAGTTAGGAAGGTCAACTATGAGTTTGTAGGCGGTGAATCTGGGCTTGAGATAGTAGGTGTACCCACTGGCTGACTTAAGGCCACATATGGTAAAACAGAATTAGATGTCGGTTAGAGTAATCCTAGTGTTTTCTCGACGTGCCAGTTCAATTATACCATTGATAACCCTAAATGAGTTGACGGCTATTTGTATGGGGTTGAGTTTGTAATAGTGCAGAACTTCTCGAAAAAGAATGTTTAGGGGAAATCAAAGTCCACACTCAATAAACACGACAACAGAGAATGACATGGAGTCTTTATCAGGCATGATAGAGTCCTCCTTCCCAGCCAACCTGATTTAAACGTCGGCTGGGATGGAGAACTCTTGGTAAAAGTATCTAGTTTGGTAGGGGTGTCCACTCTCCACCTAAACGTACCCATAATGTCGGCTTGAAGTAATCAGTACTGGATTTCAGAGAAAAGTGGTTGATATGGGTCTGAAAACCTCGACTAAACCCTAGAGAGCACTAGCGTGAGGGTTTTTGAAGCTCAATAGGGGAAATTTGTTTCAGTTTTCCTAAATGTATGGTTTCTAGGCAAATCCCAAGCCTAAAACTAAGAAGACAAACAAAGATGCAAAGGCAATAATCTGGAAAACAAGCTAAGAAAACAAGAAAAAATAAGATTCAGAATCAAACTATGGTGACACAAGAACACAAATGCAGATGGGGCATACTCAGTGTAACGATAAAATTCAAGATACAGAAAAAGCCAGCAGGTAAGAAGATAGAAATGTCAACGCAGCGTGTGAAACAATTGTGAAGTAAGACATGAACAGATAAGATCAGGCACAGGGATAAACACAAATATTCACAATGGACTAATGTATACTTTGATAAACGATGAAAATTTGAATATTCAGATACAAGGTTCCACAGCAATACAAGCACAAGAACGAATGTAGATTCACTGAAAGAACAGTAAAGAACTGAAAATAGAACAATGAGATTAAGAACTTACCAAATCAAGCCAACAAAACTAGACGCTAGAACCGAGGACGCTGCAGTTAGATGATGACAACGAGTGAAGCGGGATAATGAATGTTTCGTCGGAGGTTGCAAATGGAGTGGTTGCAGAAAGCTCGAAAACACAACAATGGAGGTTTGAGATTTTTAGAGAGAGAAAATTTGAGACAAAGATAGAAATTGGATGTGCAAAAGTAAAAAGGCGAAGAAAGAAGGAAAGAGTTTTGTCAAAAACTCAAAAGGCAGCAAACTGTGATGAATTATCCTTGGGCGACATGCCTGTGTCAGGCAGCGTGGGACAAAATAGACATGACTTAATGGCACGTACCAGGTACAAACCAGAGGGGAAGGGACACGTGGAAGAAATTGTTGAAACGACTGTGCATGGCAGCTCATGCGTAGTTAGAACTTTTGAAATTCTTGAAATAATGAGGCAATAACCTCGGCTAGAGGAGCGATCTCAGTTGAGATACTTGAAGAGCTTGATTCTTGGTTCTTGATTCTTAATAAAATGGGCAGCTGAGTCCTAGTTACTTAAAGCTGACGAGTTGTGATCTCGGTTGGAAAGATGAATGAATTTTTAGCCGGCATGTTATGTGGACAAACGATGTAGGTTTCGTCACCTCAGGTTGCCGAGGTAAGAGAACCTAGGAGGCAGTCGTGGGGAAGTATTTTGTGAATGACAGCACGTGAATAAGGTAACGCTGAAGTGTCAGCCGAGGTGCCACGTGGCCTGGTCAAGCTTGCCAAGATGATCTCGATTAGGCCGAGGTTATCTACGAAGATACCAGAATTTGGGACAAAGAGATAAAGGACAAGAGTCCTAGAACAGGGGAGGATCTCAGTCTGGATAAGGATAAGGTTCATGAGGAGTTTATCCCTATCTAGCCAAGATTCCAGGATAAGCATTGAGCCTGAGTCCCATGAAGTAAGGCTTCTGGGTGATCAGGTCACTGCTGGTTATAAAAGCATGGCACCTCTGTGAGTCTGATGTAAGTTCTTTCTTGTGAATTTTGAGTACTATTCGTTATTTGTAAGAGATATTGTTTACTGACTTGATCGTCGGAGTGCCCCTGGGTGGCGAACCACCGCTGTATTTCTTGTCTTCTTGTTACAGGTTGTTGTGCTTAACTTATTCTGCCGGTGCTTTCCAGTTGAGTTCCCTATTTAGTTGTGTGGTCGGAAATCAACACCCACAATTGGGTTTCAAAATGCCAAGAGTGGAGTATGGCTTGTTCATGGGGAAGGGTGGTGGCAGTGGTTGGTCGTGGTAGCCAGAATGAGGTCACAAGAAGGAGATGAGGGTTTTTGGTGAAAAAAAGGTTATGATTTGGTAGTCGAAGGCGCTGACAATAGCTGCCGGAGTTGTTGGACCTAAAGCGGCCGCAACGAGCGGCAACAGCGTAGGTGGGCGGCAATAAGCAACTGTAGTGGTGGTTAGGTGAAGGGGTTCAGAAGATGGTAGGTGAAATTAGAAATTATGATTTGTAGTGGTTAAAGATTGGGGTTTTTTAGTAATTTTAATTAAGGTTAAAATTGTAATAAATTGTTTTGAAAATTTTGGGGTGTAATGAGTTAGAATGGTTGTGTAAGTCGAATTTCCCAAGAATCATATTGGAGCATTTTTTATCCTTCACTTTTTTTTTCATCAAATTTAAATTTAATAAAAAAGTGTTAAAAAATCATCCCCAATCCTTCCATCAAATATTTATCAAATCAAGGGAAGGTCGATTTCTTTTTTTCTTTTTTTCTTTTTTTTTTTTAATCAATTTAAGAACTCATTAAATCCTTTATCAAATTTAAATTTGATAAAAATTTAAAAAGAAGAAGCATTAGAAATATTTTTTCCATCAAACTTGATGAAAATGGAAACTTGAGATAAGAGAAAAAAATTTAAAAGATTTCGATGATAATTTGATAAAAATATTGGAATAATTCATATTAAATCAAATTCTGTACTTAAATTTAAAATCAAATTTGACGAAAAAATTAGTGAAGGGTTGATGATGGTCTTAGATAATTCATATTTTAAACAAATATTAGAGGTATATTTATAATTTACCCAACTCAGTATATACCGTGGCAACTTTTAACAGGACAATTAAAAAACTAAATTTTTACTAAATGTCTCACATAGGTGTGAGACTCATACCATGTGGATCCCATATGGATCTCACATCTATGTGAGACATTTAATAGAAATATTGGTAAAATATTTAGAGTCCCTAATATTTTTCAAGATATTTAATAAAAAAAATTAGTAAAATTTTTAAAATCTCTAGCATTAATTGGACAATTATAGCCTTGCATTAGCCATCTGGCACTCCTTTCATCATAAGGGCAATTTCATCATTTCCATATCTATAAAGAAAGAGAAAGATAGAGATGGTGAGTGCCTCTATTTACACACCACCTTTTATCTTAAGGCATACCATTACTCAAGGCACTCTTTTAGTAATTTAAAAAATAAGAAATTTGTTCAATATACACCACAATGTTCCATTTTTACCCTTAGTCACACACCCCACCACCACCGCCACTACCACCTGTAACCTAACTCCGTTGCCGTTGCCGTTGCCGTCGCCGCCGCCGCCGGTGTAGCTCCTCTCCATTCCCCTCTCTTCTTCGTTACTGGTACCGTCGCTCCCCCGTCCCCTCCTTTCTCTCTCATTGGCACTGTCTCTTCTCCTATCTAGCCATCTCTTTTTCTCATCAATTCTCCCCAACTCCCTCCTGTTCCTCGCCACCCCTTCCCCAACCCTCTTCTGTTAATGCCACAACTCCCAACCCTGCAAATCTCGAGGAAGAAAAAGAGAGAGATTCAACGAAGAAGTGAAGAGATAGTGGCAGCAAACCAACGTCGAACAAATTATCGATGTTCTGATAGTGTCTTTCAAACTAGTTTACGATATTCAGAAGTTGCATAACGAACTTCAGTCGAGAGTTCGGATGTTGCAAACCGAACGTGGTTTGTGATCTAGCAGTGGTAGGCAGCGGAAGAGGGCTACAGTTTTAGAAGAAGAAAATGGAAGAGCTAGTTGTGTGCAAGGTAGAGAAGAAGACGATGGTTCTAGTTGGAGATGGAGGGGTTGCGGTGGTTCTAAGAAGAAGGAAGAACGATGGGGTGAAGAAGGGCGACGGGAAGAGGAGTGATATCAGTTGTGAAGTGGTTGTGAAGAGGGATCACGAAAGTGAGGAGTTGGGAGATAGCTGGCATTGTGCTGGGAGTGATAGCGGCAGGGACACATTTCCGGTGAGGTGAGGGGTTGCTGTTAGGGTTTCAAGAAAGAAGATAAAGGTAATTTGGATATTTAATTGAGGGATATAATTGTAATTATATTTTTTTTAGAAAATAATGTGTTTTGAGATGAAAGGTGGTGTGAAAACATAGAGAGAGGAGAGAGAAAGACAAAGAGCGAGAGTGTTTTTGCGAGTTCGTTAATTCAATTTATATATAAATATTTGAATGAGTGAGAGAGAAACAACAATGGTGTTCGACTAGGACATAGCTGAAGCCCTAGAGTCTCTTCTTCGCCAAACAAACCCTAGCTGCACCATCTTCACCTCCTTCAACAGCGTCATTCACCATTTGGAATCCAAGCTAGGGTTAGACCTCACTCCCAACCTCGATTTCATCCAAAACCAGATCCACCTCCTCCTCCTCCGATCTCACCCTCCTCCTCCACCCCTCCACCACCACCAACCCCCTCCAAAACCCATTTTCTCCTCCACCAAAACCCTAATTTCCACCAACCCCTTCCTTTCGTAGCTGACGAGCTCGGTTTCTGACCACCGCCGCCTACGAAGATCGAATCCTCCGCCCCCGCTACTACTGATGCCGCCCCTATCGAATCCCCCAAAGAGAGGTATGTTTTGCTCAACCGTCCTTTTGGTTGGTGAGAAAATTCTGGAAATGAATAGAAAATTAATCATTTTCCTTTTTGGTTACGTTTGCTAAACAACCAATCGATGTTTGGTTTTGTTTTTTCTTGAGTTGGTTAGAATTCACCGGCATCATGATATCGTAACTTGTAAGTCTATTGTTTTGTGCCATGATGTTTATTTTTCTATGAATTTTTAATTTGTGATGTAACAATGTTATTGTTTGCGGTAACCCCAATGGCTTGGCTAAGTGGTAAAGACTTTTCTCAAGTACACTGGTTTGCGTATATTGTATAGATTGTGGGTTGTTCTAATAGAGAAACAAAATGTTGTCTTGGGTGTATGAATGATTTATTTAAGTATGAAAAGTGTGGAGTGGAGTGCAATCTTTAACTTAGGACTTGGGAGATAAATTGTTTTCCATGTTTAATCTTTGGGATAATGCACAATTCTATTAGATCTTTCTTTCAAGTGTATATATCAACAAACAAAACCCAAATAAGAGCTTAGTTAACTCGTCTACTACTGTGAGGATAGTAGACCATATATGATATACCCTAACTCTATAATGTTTGCCAGATGGATTTGCAGTTGACCAAAAACAAACAAAACGGGCATGATGGGTTACCAATAATATCAACCTAAAGCATAGCCAAAAATAAACTGGAAAGGCCTTAAACCTCTCTCTGTGAGCATTAAAGAAGAGCACACCAATCTTGCAAAATTTGACCCCAGCCGCTTAAGCCAAAGTTGTATAATCAAAATATATAAACAAACTCCATACAACATAACAAATTAAATTCACACCGGCTTAATAAGGTCAAGAAAAAAGAAACAACAATGGAGCAACACAGACAGATAAAAGTAAAATGAAAAAGATTTAAGTTGATCCATGATACCTATACAGTACTAATATTGATGCTTGTTATTGCCTCATGATCATATTGCTGCAATTCGGTGAAACAAAGCTTTCCACGTAAGTTCCTGCTACAAAATTATTTGGACAGGCTCGAACCACAAGTCTCTTAAATTTTTTCTCTTGTGGATTGTAGAAGATTAACTTTTTTTGACAAATCCCCAACAAAAATTCACCAGTCTTTGATAAACACAACACTTTGCACAAAGGAAAACAACCATGATTGATTGTAAATTTGGTCCAAGAATCCCTCACACCATACTCTTTCATCACCCAAACATCTTTACAACCATCGCAGCGAGAAACAAGCATACAAAGGCACCCTCCAAGAACACTGAGCTCTCCAAATAAAACAAAGTCATCAACAGGAGATGGCACATCTCCAAATTTTTCATATGTTAAATCAAGTGAAGCAATTACGGTTGAATTATTTGAACCCACAAAACTACTAGCAAACGAATGAAGAGCCCCATTAACAAAAATCCCCGGCAAAGGCCCATAGGGTGTATGAACATAGGGAGAGACCTCAATTCTTCTCCATGAACTAGTTCTTAGGCTATACTATATTATCATCAAAATCACAACCATAGTCATAATGAGCAATACTCACAACTTGGTAGTCATCACTGGATGAGTCATAACCAAGCCCATAACTATCCAAACACAAACATTTATCAACAGAGTTGATTGAAAAAGGGTGAAATTGGCAATTTTTTAGAGGACAAACTACCAATAGGTCATACTTTTGAGACTTATTACCCAACAGGTCATATTTTGGAGACTTATTACCCATTAAGTCCTATTGATAAATTTATTAAGTGATAAAGATAAATTTATCAGTCTCTTATTTTTATGAATAAATTTATAGTGATAAATTTATCATTCTCTTTGTTTTTATGAATAAATTTTTAGTGATAAATTTATTACTCTCTTATTTTTATAGTGTTAAATTTATTAGTTAGGACCTGTAGGTAAATAAGTCTAGTTAATAGGACTAATTGGTAAGTATCCTTTTTTTAGATTGTCTAGTAGATGGGTTAACCAAAAAGAAAGAGAAATAGTCATTGAGCATCAATAACAACCCATTGCAGGAACCCCAAATCTCCTTACAAAGATTTGGGTTTTGCTTGGAAGGGAATTTAAGGTGGAAAGCCTCGAAACTGTTTTGGAATTGGAAAGATTTGAAATTGACGGAGTGGAAAGTGGAAGAACTCGAAAGGAGGATGAGTCGATCGTGATGGTGATTGTCGTTTGTGTTGCGATTGAGTTGGGTTTTGATGAAAAAAGGGTCGGAGATGAGAGAGAGCCACGGCTTCGAAACGCACTTGAATCGGCAGAGAGTGGTGACGGAGAGTCGAGAAAGTATGTTCACGATGATCTCGTTCGGAAGGTTCACCATTGATTTGCTTTGCTTTTTTTTTTCTTTTTTTGCGAAACTTTTATTGCTCTGTGTGGTTTTATATGCATTTAAAATTAGGGCTAATCACATCTATCAACAATTAAAAAATTATTACTTAAAAAAACCTTCTAAACTTTTTTTTTTAAATAAAAAATTTGCACCCCTTAATTATAACATTTTTTTATTTTTACTATGGCTATGTTTTACTCATAATAAAATTTGTTTCTCAATCTTATTCAAGCGTAAATCTTGAATAATTATCCAAGTGATTACATAAAGAATATTAAATGCAAAGTGTTTGGGGTGTCCTAAATAAGTGTACTTTTTGTCTTTTTGGACTAAAAAATTGAGGTTGAAAATATGGATGTTTGGGTTAACTTTTTGACTTTTTATGAAAAAATGTGTAATAAAAAATTGTAAAAATTGATTTGTAGGGAAAAATTCAAATTGGGAGTTGTGCAGCCGTAATTGTTGACTTTTGATGAATAGTGTTAACTTTTTAACTTTTTGAGGAATTTTTTAACTTTTTAACTATTTTACAAGTTCCCAAACTTGACCTAACTCTAAGTCATAACTCAACTGTTATCTTTTGCAAAAGAAAAAGAAAAAAAAAAAAGTCTGTCTTAAGTGTAGGGATGGCAATCTGAAACCGGCCCGATGGGGACCCGATCCCCCGACCCCGAATATAACGGTTATTCCCCGAAAAATACCCCCGACGGGCCGGGGATGGTGATAAAAAAAAAATCCCGGATGATATTCGGGCCGGGGACGGGGATACATGTTTCAGTCCCGGCCCGCCCGGCCCCGGCCCCGGCCCCGAACCCCGCCCCGTTCGTCCCCCGATTGATTTATATATTATATATATTCTTTATATTTGATCTCTCATATATAATATATTATAATATATGTTTGATTCACCTTCTCTCTCATATATAATATATTATAATATACTTTATCTTTAGTCATTTACTCTCTCTTTATGTTTGATTCATCTGCAGAGTCTATCTCAGTCATGCCTTTTGTCTCTCTCCCTCACTCACGTCTCTCATCATATCTCTCATCTCACTCCTTCTCCCATAGCTCTCTCCCTCACTGCTTCTGTAACAGAAGTTCTGTTCTCACGCCTCTGAGCCTCTCATCTCTTTCGTCTCTCTCATCTCACTCATTCTCATCTCTTTCTGCTGGATAGACCGTGATATGAAGCTACCGATGGATAGATCTCTCTCATCTCCGATCGATCTGAAGCTACCGATGGGCAGATCTCTCTCATCTGCGATCGATCTGAAGCTACCGATCTGGATCTGGACAGACCGTGGTTCGATCTGCAGAACAAATTTTTTTTTAAAGTTATATATACATCTGTTGTTATATATATATATATATATATGTATCTGTTGTTGTTGGTGATGGTTTGTTGATCTGAAAGTTTTTGTGTGTGTGTGTGTGTGTTGAGAACTGTCGGGGATATTTCGGGGTCGGGGAAACCCGATCCCCGTTGGGGACGGGGATGGGGACTGTGATTGGTTCCCCGTCGGGGATCGGGGCCGGGGACGGGGAAGTTTTGGCCATCGGGGATCGGGGACGGGGAGGGTGATCCCCGGCCCTGCCCCGCCCCGTGCCATTCCTACTTAAGTGTTTGGTTTTATAAGAAATTCTCAATAAGAAAATAAAAATATATTAAATAATATAAAACTATTTTTACATTTCAATGACTAACATTCCTCTCAAATGTGAAATTCTGAGGAAAAATTGAGCCTGCATTTGGTTGTGTCTTGTAAATATGATTTGAGAGTATGAGTTGTATTTTGAGTATGTGTGTTGTGGAATTATGATTTGAGTGTAGAAAATTTGTTTGGTAAAGAGTTTTGAAAATAGTTTTGAAAAGAGTTTTGATTTGAGTGGAGAATTGTTGATATGACATTTGATATGTGATACAGAAATTTACAACTCATAACTAAACATACAACTCAAAATTATTTTAAAGCACATAAAAAATTTTAAAAATTTCAGAAAATATTTTTTCGATTATATAAATCAATTGCAAAAATAAAATAAAATAAAATTTACTGTTCCGGACAGCCGGCCGGACGTCCCCTTAGCAAAAATTTTGAAAAAAAAAACAGAACAAAAGAGCGGCTGAGACAGATTTGATACAGAGCTCTCAGCAGAGCTTTTGAAACGTGATTACAAAATCCTAAACAAACATCATATTGAAACACAGGTGTAGAATCACGTTTCAAAAGCACAACCAAACACAGCCTGAGATTCCGGTTGGAAAGAGCTATTCCAAGCTTCTTTGGATATTTTAGCCACAAAAGACAAAATATACTATTTTATTCATAAAAAACAAAACATCACATCCAACTCATAATCATTACACTATTCTCTCACAAAAAAGGTCAAAAAAGTTAAAAAGTCAAAAAGTCCTTTCCAAACCAAGCTTTTTAGTCTAAGCTAAAATAGCCAAAAAATCAAAAAGTCAACCCACTTTCCAAACTGAGTCTTAGAGAATTGGATACATTTGTGTGTGTGTGTGTGTGTGTGTGTGTGTGGGTGGGTGGGTGGGTGGGTGGGTGGGTGGGGGGGGGGGGAATCCTATGTAGTTATAAAATGTGATTCTTGCTAAAATAAAAAAATAATAATAATAAGGAATCACTTTTCTATTTTTATTTGTTTCAAACGATAAAATTATGAGAATCGATAATTAACTTCTCATTCCCCTTCAAGATTATTGTTATTCAAACACAATCTATGAGTAAATTTTCACAAACTAATTTGATCTAGTTCTGAAGTAAATTACACCCTAGTTACTCATTTTTTTTTTTTCATGACAAAAAAAAAAACTTCATTCCATATCATAAAAAGGATATTATTATATGATAAAGATAGTTTAGAAAGAAAAGAGGCACCCTCCTCCATCCTAATCCCCTCCCCAACTCTACAAACAAACACAACACTAAATAACTCCACCTCCATCCTAATCCCCTTCCATCTATTTAACCCCAAAACTAACGGGGCCTTAGAGCATCTCCAATGGTTCTGCTATATCAGTTGCCAAAGCTAAAAAATGACAGGAATGACAAAAATGAGTCTCCAACGGTATGCTATTTCACTTGCCAAAGATGGCAGATGCTATATGTGTTCTCAAATTTGGCAAGTGAAATGGCAGATGCCAAGCTTGCCAGATCAGCAAAAATCAGACCGTTGGAGATCTAATTTTCAGAATCAAGCAAATTTCAGTTTCAGATATCAAAACATATATATCAATGCAAATTTCTGTATACCGGATAATCAAAAAATTGTTCATGACAGATATAAAAAATTGAAGACAGATACATATATATATATATTTGAAAAAATATATATATATAAAATAAACCGATCAAAACATATATATGATCAAAACATATCAAAACATATGTATATATATATATATATATATGAAGACAGATCATACATATATATATGAAGACAGATCAAAACACACACACACATATATATATATATATATATATATGAGTATGTATATAGATGGAGATCGTACCATTATTCTTGAGAGTACACAGATCGGAGGTGAGGATTGAGAGGGAGACAAAGTGAAACCAGAGAGAGAGGGTTCCGATCTTGGAGGAAAAGGGGGAGATCGGGTTCCGACCGATCATGGAGGAGATCATGGAGGAGAAGGGGTTCCGATCTTGGAAGAGATCATGCAGGAGAAGGGGTTCCGATCTTGGAGGAGAAGGAGAGATCGGGTTCTGATCTTGTGCTGTGTTTGGTTCGATTTGTGCTGTGTTTGATTTCGGCCATGGAGGAGAAAGAGTGAGAATGAGAATGAGAGGGAGAGGGAGAGGAAGAGCCGTGGAGGAGAACAATGAGAAGAGAGTGAGAAGTTCAAGATGCTTTGATCTGTCTTGATCAAAACATATAAAGGCAATAAAAAATAATGTTCACTAATTTGTATTATTATTTAATATTTTCTAGATGCTTTGATTTTTTCAATGTATAATGTTCACTAATTTGTATTATTATTTAATATTTTCAATAAAGTATAATGCAAAAAAATAAATATTTTTTTTTGAATGAAAGCAATAAAAAGATAAAATACATTAGTTGATATTAAATGAAGATAATTTTATTATAATAAAAAGACATTATAATATAAATATATAATTTTTTTCAATTTTTCCAATTTTTCATTTTTTTATTTTTATTTTTTATATTTGTCTAGTTGAGAATAATATAAATATATAATTTTTTTAACAAACAGGTAAAAAAATATCACAAAAGACAAAAAAATAAAATAAAATAAAATCACAAAAAACCTATATCCAAACAACACCTACAAAGTTAGAAGAAAAGTTAGTTGAGATTTGCCAAAAATAACAAATAACCATTGGAGCACCATTGCTATAATTTGACAAATAACACTATTCATTGCTAAATTATAACAATAACAACCCTAATATAGCAACAACCATTGGAGATGCTCTTAGTTACTTCCTACTAAACTAAAAGGGTAACATATTAAAACAACCTATGACACAAACTAAACAAAACAGACGCAACATTTGTAATACTAAGACTTGGCAACAAACTAATATATCTTGGGCCTTTCTTTGTCAACTCTCACGTAATATAGTGAGACACAGAACTGACATTGATAGAAAAAAAATAGGGCTCCCTCTTACTCTTCATAGTCTAAAAAAATTTCAAGCAACAAAAAAGAAAAGACATAAATTAAATCTGAGGAAATAGCACTAGCAAAGCATAACACAAATATTATATTACACAGAAGTTTATAAGTTCACAGTACTGGCACCACAAAATAACATGAGTAACATCAACAGAGAATAAATAGACTTCAGTCAAGCCTATCCAATTAAGACATTTATTTTCCGTTCCATAGGCATCTTGATAAATTCTTGCTTCCAGTAAAGATCCATGAACATTACCAAGGCCTTATAGAGCTGATTCTTCAATCAAACGGGGAGAAGCGAGGACTCGGGGGATTGGATGACTCATCCAACCTAAATGCCTTTGTCATCGACGAATTAGCTTCAGTCTTGGAATTGTCACATGCTTCAGGCCGTGCTTGGGGAACCCTAATAGGAATATTGTTCAGTAAAAGAAACACTTCCATTCAGGAAACAAAATGGAAAAGGAGCTTTCAAAATGATTTAAGTAAAGTTGCAGATACATGTGTTAGTTATGCTTGCTTGCATGTACCCCTATGATCACTTCATTTCAACAAATGTATAAGCAGAAATATAAAGGAAAGAGCAAATGAAATAATGGCAAAATGTAAGGAATGATTTTTATTCAACAATGCATAAAAATATTCACAACTTGGCATAAAAAATACAAAACATAAACAAGGCAGCAAAGGGACAAAAATTTTCATCTGCTAAATCAAATGAAACAATTACAGTGGATATATTCGAACCCACACCTTTACGAGCTAACCAGTGGAGAGCCCCTCTAACAAGAATCCCTCGTGAAGGTCCATGAACTGTATGGTCATAAGGAGAATCCTCAATCCTTCTCCACAAATTCGTCCTTAGGGTATACACACTGACCATGTTATCAGCACAATTAGCATCTTGGTCATGATTAGAAATTCTCAAAACTTTGTAGTCATCATTAGATGAGTCATGACCAAGCCCATAACTATTCAAATGAAATTTAGACTCAGAAAAAGATGATTTGGGCAATTTTCTAGATTGTCTAGTATTTGGGTTCACCAAAATGCAAGAGAAACAAATATCGAGCATCAACAAGAAGCCATCACATGAACCCCAAATATCAACGCCACGATTAGGGTTTTGCTCAGGTGGGAATTTCAGGTGGACTGCCACAAAATCGTCACGGAATTGGAATGATTTCAGATCCACAGAATAGAAATCAGAAAAATTCGAAATGAGAATGAGTTGTTCGGGTTCGTTGGTGTTGCGATTGAGGTGGGTTTTGATGAAATGATGGTCGGAGATAAGAGAGAGCCATGGTTTCGAAACACACCTGAATTGGCAGAGAGATTTGACAGGGAGCCTCAAGAGTACCTCGACGATGATCTCATCCGGAAAGTTCGGCATCGCAGTCTCAAGAGTACGTTGACAGTGGTGACAGATTTTAAAGCAATGTATAAATAAATATAACTTATTTGAGACTGAATGAGAAGTATGATCAAATTGGAAATATGATTTAAAATCACATTTATTTTGTAAAAAATATCCAAATATGCCATGTGTTACTTTATTTGTAAATATGAGATTTGACAATCCAATGAAAATAGCAAACTTATTACTAACTTCCAATTATCATAAAAATGTAATGGATCCAGATATGAAATACTGAACGGATCTATGCATCCACCAATATCACTATTTTAAGGGAAAATTACACTCACCACCCAAAAGGTTTGGAAAAAAACTTTACCCTTACATAACTTTATATTTCCCAAACCTCAAGGGAGGTTTGTGCAGTTTACCCTTCATTTAATTAAAAAAACTCATTTATTGTGTGAGATTCAATACAATAACTTTGCTGTGTTTTTTTTTTTTTTTTTTTGATTAACTTTAATATTGACACTTCCATTCTTGATCAACATGCTTCCAAAATTTCGTGTCACGAGTTGAATGTGAAGTTGTGCCCTAAAATGTGATCCACGAATACACCCTAACTACAAAATCCTATACGTGCCCTTTTAAATGCAAAATGTTTTTGAGTAGTATATTCATAATACGACTTCAGCTTTGAAGTTGTATTTTCAAAACAAAATTTCAAAATTTATTGTAAAATCTTTCAAAACAACATGAGTTTAGTAAATAAATATAACTTATTTGAGATTGAATGAAAAGTATGATCAAATTGGAAATATGATTTAAAATCACATTTATTGTGTAAAAAATATCCAAATATGCCACGTGCAACTTTATTTGTAAATATGAGATTTGACAATCCAATGAAAATAGCAAACTTATTACTAACTTCCAATTATCATAAAAATGTAATGGATCCAGATATGAAATACTGAATGGATCTATGCATCCACCAATATCACTATTTTAAGGGAAAATTACACTCACCACCCCTAAGGTTTGGAAAAAAACTTTACCCTTACATAACTTTATATTTCCCAAACCTCAAGGGAGGTTGGTGCAATTTACCCTTCATTTAATTAAAAAAACTCATTTATTGTGTGAGATTCAACACGATAACTTTGCTGTGTTTTTTTTTTTTTTTGATTAACTTTAATATGGAGACTTCCATTCTTGATCAACATGCTTCCAAAATTTCGTGTCACGAGTTGAATGTGAAGTTGTGCCCTAAAATGTGATCCACGAACACACCCTAACTACAAAATCCTATACGTGCCCTTTTAAATGCAAAATGTTTTTGAGTAGTATATTCATAATACGACTTCAGCTTTGAAGTTGTATTTTCAAAACAAAATTTCAAAATTTATTGTAAAATCTTTCAAAACAACATGAGTTTAGTAAATAAATATAACTTATTTGAGATTGAATGAAAAGTATGATCAAATTGGAAATATGATTTAAAATCACATTTATTGTGTAAAAAATATCCAAATATGCCACGTGCAACTTTATTTGTAAATATGAGATTTGACAATCCAATGAAAATAGCAAACTTATTACTAACTTCCAATTATCATAAAAATGTAATGGATCCAGATATGAAATACTGAATGGATCTATGCATCCACCAATATCACTATTTTAAGGGAAAATTACACTCACCACCCCTAAGGTTTGGAAAAAAACTTTACCCTTACATAACTTTATATTTCCCAAACCTCAAGGGAGGTTGGTGCAATTTACCCTTCATTTAATTAAAAAAACTCATTTATTGTGTGAGATTCAACACGATAACTTTGCTGTGTTTTTTTTTTTTTTTTTTGATTAACTTTAATATTGACACTAACATTCTTGATCAACATGCTTCCAAAATTTCGTGTCACGAGTTGAATGTGAAGTTGTGCCCTAAAATGTGATCCACGAATACACCCTAACTACAAAATCCTATACGTGCCCTTTTAAATGCAAAATGTTTTTGAGTAGTATATTCATAATACGACTTCAGCTTTGAAGTTGTATTTTCAAAACAAAATTTCAAAATTTATTGTAAAATCTTTCAAAACAACATGAGTTTAGTAAATAAATATAACTTATTTGAGATTGAATGAAAAGTATGATCAAATTGGAAATATGATTTAAAATCACATTTATTGTGTAAAAAATATCAAAATATGCCACGTGCTACTTTATTTGTAAATATGAGATTTGACAATCCAATGAAAATAGCAAACTTATTACTAACTTCCAATTATCATAAAAATGTAATGGATCCAGATATGAAATACTGAATGGATCTATGCATCCACCAATATCACTATTTTAAGGGCAAATTACACTCACCACCCCTAAGGTTTGGAAAATTTTTTTACCCATACATAACTTTATATTTCCCAAACCTCAAGGGAGGTTGGTGCAGTTTACCCTTCATTTAATTAAAAAAACTCATTTATTGTGTGAGATTCAATACGATAACTTTGCTGTGTTTTTTTTTTTTTTTTTTTGATTAACTTTAATATTGAGACTTCCATTCTTGATCAACATGTTTCCAAAATTTTTGTGTCACGAGTTGAATGTGAAGTCATGCCCTAAAATGTGATCCACGAACACACCCTAACTACAAAATCCTACGTGCCCTTTTAAATGCAAAATGTTTTTGAGTATGTGGGGGCCGAGATTCAGGAGTCGTAGAGATTCCGGATAGTCGAATCTGGGAGAGTCAAGGTTCGAAGCACTCGGCAATTGGCTCGAAAGCTCAAATCCAACCCTACTCGGCCAAATAACCGATTAAGCAAGGGGCCAAGTGAAGAACGGTCCATTATAAAATGTGCCGAATATGAGGTGGGGAATGGATCTAATCCCGAGGCCCAAAGAAGAAAAGATATAAATAGAAGAAACATCAGCCAGAAGGAGGTATGTAAGAATTGTTGTGCTTAACTTAGAATACAAGCATTCTTGAGTGTGGATACTGACTTGTCCGTCGGAGTGCTAATTCCGGCACCCCCGACCGGAGTGTTTATTCCTTTTCAGGTGACCAGAAGAGGATCACGAGCGTTCCCCAGGATCAGAAAAGTATTTCCAAACCACTTCTCCCCAATTGGCGCCGTCTGTGGGAATACACAAGCACATCTATGGCGAGCGTGACGGAAGATCCTCCAACAGTCACTGTCGACCCTATACCGCAAGTTGAAACCGCTCCAACAACCATGCTTGGAACAGAGACTTTCGCCGCAAGATGTGCCTTGAATTTCGCCTCACCCTCGACTTCGGAGTACGAAGCAATGCAGGCGATCCTAGAACAAGCAAAGCAAAACGAACAAAGATTGGAGAACATGATTGCAGAGAACGAACATCTCCGTCAGGATTTGGCCTTGGAGGTGGCGAAGTCCAAACAAGCTGCATACCAAGGCCCGGAACGACCCGTGAGGGCAGCTGGTCGACGATCTCGAGCCCGACAACAAGATACTGATAGCAACTCCGACTCATTATCCTCGGAGCCCAAGAAGAAGGGACGATCTGAAATTTCCAGTTCTTTTGAAGAGAGTCCCCGTACAAGGCGTAAGCGAAGAAGAAACAGCTCGAATGACGATCAAGACGATCCTTTTGTTCGACGGATTGCAAAGGCAGTGCTACCCAAGAAATTCAAAGCACCGTCATTCACTCTGTACGACGGTAAATTGGTACAAGATGGCCAGCTACAACAATACGTCCGAAAAGGCAACCCAACCAAAGCAATAGCCTTGACACAGGATTCACATTTGCTCCGCGTGATCCACATGATCTACAGCCTGCCAATGTTATCAGCGGTGCACGCGATTCAGTTGAAGTCTAACCCTCAAGAGCAACTCACTCCGACTAAACGGCCCCATGAAGCCGAGGTTATCACTTTTGATGATTCGGATTTGGCCGGAGTAATACTGCCCCACATTGATCCCTTGGTAATTGAGTTACGTGTAAACCGATTCATAGTTGAGCGCGTACTCATTGATCCGGGGAGCACATCGGAGATTATGTACTACAAGACATTCACCAAACTTGGCTTCTCCGAATCGGATCTCTCTCCGGCCCCTTATCCCCAATTCGGCTTCAATGCCAATCCAAAGTACCCGTTGGAGAAAATCAGACTTCCCGTTCAAGCAGGTTCCCGAACAGTGGATGTGGGATTCTAGGTCGTCAAGCTGCCGTCGCCGTATAATCTCATCATAGGGCGATCCTGGTTGCATACTATGCGAGCCGTGCCCAGCACCTATCATCAGCTGCTCCGCTTCCCAATAGAACGCGGTATTGAGCAAATCCGTGGCTCCCAGAAATCGGCACAAGCATGTTATCTCCTTGCTGAGAAAACACCAAAGGAACTACACGTGAATTCCATTGAGTTGCCAGATCGAGAAAGCCTCGACGATGTTGGGCGGCAACCAAATGAAAAGGCAACGGAAGACTTAGAAAGAGTTCAAATCGATGGAAACCCAAACAAGTTCTTCATGGTCGGCGCCTCTTTGAATCAGGCCGACAGACAACAGCTAATATCTTTCCTACTCAGCAACCTCGATATCTTTGCATGGACTCCGTACGAGATGCCGGGTATAGATTCGTCAGTTTCACAACACCATTTGAATGTCGATCCTAAGTGTAAGCCGATCATTCAGAAAAGCTGGCGGTCAGCCGCAGAGCACACTGCTGCCGTTGTTGAGGAGGTTGACAGGCTGCTTGACGCCGGAGCAATTAGGGAAGTGACCTACCCAACATGGCTCTCTAACACAGTAGTGGTGAAGAAGAAAAATGAGACTTGGCGAGTGTGCGTCGACTTCACAGACCTAAACAAAGCCTGCCCAAAGGATTGTTTTCCTCTTCCCAGGATAGACCAGCTTGTAGATGCTACGGCGCGCCATCAGCGTATGAGCTTCCTTGATGCCTATAGAGGTTATCATCAAATCGCTATGCAACCGGAGGACCAAGAGAAAACTGCATTCCTTACCCCAAGAGGAACCTATTACTATAAGGTAATGCCTTTTGGGTTGAAGAATGCAGGGCCAACCTACCAGAGACTAGTCACCACCATGTTCAAGGAGAAACTCGGCAAAACTATGGAAGTGTACATTGACGATATGGTGGTCAAATCCAAAGAAGAGAAGAATCATATAGCCGATCTGGAAGAGACATTCGGCATCCTACGCAAATATGGAATGAAGTTGAACGCTTCCAAATGTGCGTTTGGTATCGGCTCTGGCAAATTCTTGGGCTACAGTGTCAACCACAGAGGAATTGAAGCCAACCCAAGGCAAATCACAGCAATCTTGGAGCTCGGCTCCCCTCGTTCAGTAAAGGAGGTTCAAAAGTTGATGGGGATGGCTGCCGCACTCAACAGGTTTATCAGCCGGTCCACAGATCGCTGCTGACAATTCTTTCATACACTACGGCAGGGCAAGGCTTTTGAATGGTCCGTCGAGTGCGAAGCCGCTTTCAACGGCCTGAAGACCTACCTCCGTTCAGTACCACTCCTGACAACACCCTCTGCTAGCGACCCGCTCATTTTGTACCTGGCAGTTTCTGACCGAGCCGTCAGCGCCGTATTGATAAAGGAAGAGCTGAGGGAGTAGCGGCCAGTGTATTATGTGAGCAAGGCAATGGTTGACGCCGAAAGACGTTACCTTCCACTGGAAAAGCTTATCCTAGCCCTAGTTATGGCGGCAAGGAAGCTCATGCATTACTTCCAGGGGCATAGCATTGGGGTGCTGACAGATTATCCCCTCTGATTAGTACTACGCAGTGTGGAAGCATCTGGACGTGTTTCAACGTGGGCTTTGGAACTTGGCCAGTACGATATTCAATTTCTACCCAGAACCTCAATTAAGGGACAGGTGCTTGCCGACTTTATCGCCGAATTCACTGGGGGCCTTGCCGACTTCAAGTCAGATGAAATTCGACCGAAGCCGAACTGGAGGATTTATGTTGGGAACATCTGGCAGTTGTATTGTGATGGATCGTCCAATCAGCAGGGCAGTGGAGTTGGAGTT
Organism: Camellia japonica; assembly: GCA_030407325.1. Taxonomy (NCBI): domain Eukaryota; kingdom Viridiplantae; phylum Streptophyta; class Magnoliopsida; order Ericales; family Theaceae; genus Camellia; species Camellia japonica. The sequence continues at coordinate 5,637,234 of JAPPVO010000007.1, forward strand.
GTAATCATGACCCCCGACGGTGCAATAATTGAGCAGGCCGTCAAGCTCGGCTTCGAAGCATCAAATAACGAAGCCGAATACGAAGCCCTTTTAGCCGGTTTGCGGAACGCGCATATTTTGGGTGCTCGGCGTTTGCTTGTGTTTTGCGACTCAAAACTGGTGATCAATCAGCTAAAGGGGGAGTACGCGGCAAAAAACGACCGTATGGCGGCCTACATGAAAACGGCCAATTCCCTATTGGCAAAATTTGACCATCATGAGTTGAACCAGATAACACGTGATCAGAACACCCATGCAGATGCCTTGGCTTGCCTAGCCTCCGCAATCAACTTAGAGATTAAACGGACCATCGAAGTAGGATTCATCCCAGAGCCAAGCATTGGCCCTTCGGAGGAAGTCCAAATCAACGTTATAGAATCTGCACCAAGTTGGATGGATCCGATTGTTGCATTCCTATCTTCTGAACAACTCCCAGAGGACAAGAAAGAAGCACACAAGCTGCGAAACAAAGCCATGCGATACTACCTCGATCCACAAGGAAGGCTTTATAAAAAGTCACTCTCCGGCCCATATTTGGAATGTGTGCACCCGGACAAAGTCGGGGAGCTTCTGACTGAGATACACGAAGGCAGTTGTGGAGCCCATTCTGGCGGACGCTCTTTGGCCCATCGAGCTATAACGCAGGGGTATTATTGGCCGACAATAAGAGCAGACGCCGAGTGTTATGCAAAAAAGTGTGAACAGTGCCAGAAATTCTCCCCGTTAAACCATCTGTTTGCTGAAGAGTTGAACTCTGTCACCAGTCCTTGGCCGTTTGCCTAGTGGGGGCTTGATATCGTAGGACCATTGCCGAGGGCCCCAGGGAACAAGCGATACCTGATCGTCGCAACAGATTACTTCACGAAATGGGTCAAAGCGGAGGCATTAACACACATTTGAGATGCTGACGTTAAGCGCTTTGTGTGGAGGAACATCATATCACGATTCGGCATTCCCAGAGCTCTTATCTCAGACAACGGCACCCAGTTTGATTGTGGTGTATACCGAGAGCTATGCAGCAAATATGGTATTCGGCCTTACTTTTCTACGCCGGCTTACCCCCAAAGCAATGGCCAAGCCGAAGCCTCTAATAAATCCATCTTGGACGGCATCAAGAAGAGGCTAGAGAAAGCAAAAGGCAAATGGGTTGAAGAATTGCCGAGTGTACTGTGGGCTCATCGAACTACACCGAGAAGATCGACTGGAGAAACGCCGTTTGCCCTATGCTTTGGAACCCAGGCAATCTTACCTCTGGAGATCGCCCACCCGACACTCAAGTTGCAAGTTTTTGATACGGGCCGAAACGACATGATACTGGCTTTGGATTTGATTCTAATCGAAGAACGAAGAGACCGAGCCCTTGCGTCCATGGCACAGTACCAGCAGCAGCTGGCAAAGTCGTATAATCAACGGGTTCAGCTGCGCCGCTACACCGGGAGAATTGGTTCTGAAGAAGGTGCTTCTAGCTGAAAGGAAACCGGCCGATGGAAAATTAGGTCCTAACTGGGACGGCCCCTACCAGATTGATTCGATCGCCGGAGTAGCGGCATATCGGCTCAAAGACATGTCAGGAAGGAGTCTGCCACGGCCCTAGAATTCCACGCATTTACGCAAATTTTATCATTAACCCGACTTGTGGGACATGATGCTTGTTCCGAACTGTTCGCTATGTACATCTCTTTTTGTGTAATACAAAGATTCCCATTCACCTACTATAGAATCTAGTTCAAAGATGTTTCGATTAAAGCCTCCGGATTCGGAGCGCCCTTCGTGGATATCACGATTGGCCAATTAAAGTCTCCGGATTCGGAGTCCCATCGGCGAATAATGTCTTTGGGCCGATTAAAGCCTCCGGATTCGGAGCGCTCTTCGTGGATATCACGATTGGCCAATTAAAGTCTCCAGATTCGGAGCCCCATCGGCGGATGACGTCCTTGGGCCGATCAAGCCTCCGGATTCGGATCGCCCTTTGTGGATATCACGATTGGCCAATTAAAGTCTCCGGATTCGGAGCCCCATCAGCGAATGACGTCCTTGGGCCGATCAAGCCTCCGGATTCGGAGCGCCCTTCGTGGATATCACGATTGGCCAATTAGTCTCCGGACTCGGAGCCCCATCGGCGAATGACGTCTTTGGGCCGATCAAGTCTCCGGATTCGGAGCGCCCTTCGTGGATATCACAATTGGCCATTTAAAGCCTCTGGATTCGGAGCCCCATCGGCGAATCACGTCTTTGGGCCGATCAATGAACCCTTCGGGTCGTGCGTAACACAATGATGTCGATTAAATCAGGCCGAACAATGTCCATTCAATCGTCTGAAATACGTTTATTCAAACATTTATATAATAAAACGCATGCAAGCACGTGTGTGCCAAACAAAACTTATAACAAAACAGTGAAAATAAAATGCTTTTTTATTCGACCAACCAATAATCACATAATCTTAGACGCAATCCGCGTTTGAACATTTATAACGAATATTTTTATTCGGCGTCTCCCTCATCATTGCTCTTTTCAACTTCAAAGGTGGAAAAGGGCAAATGATCACGATGATCCAGGCCACATAAGTTGAAATCAACACCCTTCGCTCGGAGAGCCTTCGCGGCCTGAAGAGTCGCGATCCAACCATGCTTAAAGCCGCGATTCTCGCATCGGCAGACCTCCTCAGTAAGTGTCTCTTTCGTTTTGTTGATCCCAACCTTCTAGCCAGCATGGAAACCCTACTCATAACCCTTGGCCCTCGCATTTGCTACGGCAAACATGCTTGCCGTATCTCGGTCAGCAATGGCATGACTCAATAGCCGTTGGGTCACCCTCTTGTCCACAATCGGGTTAGATTGACCCGCCGCATGCGGATCGGCGACTTTAACCTTCCTAAGCTCCCTAAGCTCGCCCTCCGCCTTCTCCGCACGAGCCTCTGCACTGCGGACCCGTTCATCCATTTTCTCCATCTCCCGCTGCGCGGCGCGCAGACGCATGCCGACTTCGTAGGCGGTGTACAGCCCCTTCACCGCCCCATGAATACCTTCTCAAAACACTTCGAAATCTCGTCGTCCAACCATCGATTGTTGGACTTCCAGTGGAAAGATCTGTCGAGCAAACTCGACCGCTACACCCAGATCATTGACGGTGGAATCTGCCTCAGTCATTGGTTTATTCCCCACGAACACCGCAAAACTCAATGGTCGTGGTGTCGCATTTGACTCATTCCTCAGTCGTGGTCGCGGAGAGCTTCCCCGTTGATGCTTCTCTTTTCGGGGTGATCTGCTTCGACGGCTTGAAGGTTGACGTTTCGTTCTCCTTGGACGTTCTTCCTCCCGTACGCGCAGGCTCGTTGCTGCAATTCATAGCAGTATCTAGCTCAGCCAGCGTTCGTCCTTCTCCTCTGCTGTTCAAGAACAGTCTGTTTGACATTCGCCCTCGCCCCAAGCTAGTTCAAATCGAGTCTGAATAAGAATAAGTGGACCCACTGGCGCGAACTCACCCCATTTATTCGTAGGCATGCAGCGACCCCGCGGCAATTTCATTAACGCTTTTGGCAGTCTCCAAACGACGGATGCCGATTGATATGTGCCACAGCCACTTCATGTACTGATTTTTGGCTTGTTAAAACGGCCTAATTATCTAAACGGCAATTATGGGAGAATGCCTTGAAGTCCATGCACTGGCTGGGGCAACGGCAGATTTATTAATCTAACCGGCCGAGCATCTTGACCCCATGCCGATTGATATGTGCCACAGCCACTTCAGATACTGATTTTTGGCTTGTTAAAACGACCTAATTATCTAAACGGCAATTATGGGAGAATGCCTTGAAGTCCATGCATTGGCTGGGGCAAGGGCAGATTTATTAATCTAACCGGCCAAGCATCTTGGCCCCATGCCGATTGATATGTGCCACAGCCACTTCATGTACTGATTTTTGGCTTTTTAAACGGCCTAACTATCTAAATGGCCTAATGGCCTAACTATCTAAACGGCCTAATCATCTAGTCGGCAAGTATACAAAACGTTTTATCCAAAACAGCAACCAAACAATTCCGTTCATTAGTAACAACAAAGTTCACAATGAATTTTCATTAAGTAAATTGGGCACAAATTGTAACCATTTTACATATGAAAATTACTAGACAAAAAGCTGTAAAAAGCTGAAAATTACATGCAAATCCTAAAACAAAAACAAGAGCCGCCCAAATTAGCCCTCGGAGTCAAATTCCAGCGGCTCAACATCCACTTGCTCGTAGGGAATTGGCGTAGCCAATGTCACATCAGCAGCAGCAAGGGCTTTGAGCCAACCGTGTTTAAATCCCCGATTCACAAATTTGAGGACTTCGTCTACATATTCATCAAAAGCAGATTTTTTCCCAGCATCGAATGTGCTGGAAGCCTTCAGGTCGGCTGTTTCCTTCGCCGCCTTCATCTCTTCCAACCTAGCCTCCAATTTAGAGATCGCCTCTTGGGCCAATTTAAGCGCGTCGTCACTCGCATCCGCCCTCTTCTCGGCGACTGATCTCAATTCTTCAACATTGCGGGCTTTCTCCATCTCGGCCTCGGCATGGGCGCCCTCCGTCTGCACCCTACTCCTTTGGCCCTTAACCTCCGCTTGTAAACGGCCAATTAACTCGACGGCATCGTGATAGCGACGGCCCATGTCGGCTATCCTTCCGACGGCCTGCGAAACAGGAAGTTGAGAAGAAAATAATATTTGCGTAAAGAGAAAAGACAAAGTGCAAATATATACCAAAAGAGCCGATTGCGCGGCCAACCCAATTGCAACCAGATCAGGCTCTGTCCGAAAAGCCGCCTTGTCAGCAGGCAGTGAAACGGACGTCGCCAAGTTGAGGGCAACCGCTGGATCTTTGATCACCGAAGCATCGGAGGAGATTGGCGTATTTTTTATCTTTGGCTGAATAACAAAAGGTATAATCACATCCGACTCCTCCAAACGAGGTCGTTTGTCGGCACGATCTTCTTCTGAGCCGGCCTCGACATCGGCAGGGCGCTTCTCCACCCTTTGCTCAGCTTCTACACTTGCCTACACAAAAGGATCCGCCTCGGTACTTCCGTTCTTTGCCGTCCCCTCAATAACAGGCAAGGAGGACTGGGACTGAGATTCGGCAGCCCGAATCTCCTCCGCCCTTCACCGCGTGGCCATCCTTTCCGCGTTCGCCTTCTTGGCAAGTTTAGTGAGGCTCAACCCAACCATATTTTCCGGGAACACGTCGGAAAGGTCCTCCAGACCGTGAAAAATATCGTCAAGCGGACGGTCCTCTCGACCCGAGGTGGACGGAGGATCAGCCGAATTGAGGCCGGCTTCTTCAAATGCTAACTTCAAAGCCTCGTCAACCTCAGTTTCGGATTAGTCTGACTCGGCAGCCTCAGCCACTTCCGGTTGCTCCGAATCTGATCCCTCGTAACCGATTTGCCTCAAATTTCTGAAATCAGTCAAGATAAGGGCGATAAGAAACTCCTCACCCTTCGGAATTGGGATGTTTTCCGCCGCCGAAAAGGTTGTATAAGTCGGCTCGTAGCGGAGCAGAACGTGGGCCGCCCTCCCCTGCTTCTGAAGACTCGGTCGGCCGAAATACTTGAGCGCAGTCCTGATTTCCGAAAGGACGGCGTCGTCGGTCGAGGTCAAGACTTTCTTCAAATCGTTTCCTGCAAAAGCAAAACCATGAGGTCCCGAAAATAAAGTTTTATAAATACAACTAGATAAATAAGAGAAGATACTCGGCCACCTGGTTCGCCCCTCCATCTAGGAATGCGATCAAGTCGATCCTCGCCTTCGCCGAATTCCCAGTTTCCTTGGACGACGACCATAACATCATCGACTCGCTTCCTAGAGCTGGAAAACATAGTCACTAGTTGATGGTCGGTGTCTTTGGCCCTAAGGAAATAACGCCCGTGCCGACCAGAAAACTTGGCCAAGGCGTAGCAATGCCGAATAGCGGGAATGCCAAGGTTAAGCCCAAGGCGGCGGTTTAGTGCGATAATCCCCCATCACGACCCTAAAGAAGTTGACGTTGGTTGGGAAGGGATTAACCCCCAGTGGCAAAGCACGACCCTAAGGAGTGGGTGAAGGGGGAAACGGACACCACCCTCTGCAATTGATAGAAGAGGGAAGACGATCGTGGTTTCATCAATCCTCTCCATATCGAGGGTGCCGTCTGCCACAAATGACAGACGGACGTCATCAGGAATGGAAAAATGGCGTTGGAAGCCAGAAATTCGATCCGGTGAGAGGAGATCTTTTAAATGTTTCGCCATTCCCCCCAGCCAATAGGATTATGCTAAGCTAAAAAACAAAGCAGAGAAGGAGAGAACTTACAAGAGGCGAAGGAGATAGAGAAGAGTAGGAAGTTGCAGATGTAGTTCGAAAGGCAGTCCAGCGACGGGCGTCTAAAAGCATGTATGCATTTGAAAAGACGTCGAAATTTCAAATCACAATAAATAGAAGTGTACGAAGAGACGGGAAGTTGAAATGATAACCGAGAAGCGTGTGAATAAACATTTGCGTTGGAATACGGTCAGCCGCCGAAGTTCGGCTCTGACTCTTCGAGTTCGAAGCCAAACACTCCAGCCAACTGTCGTTAGTGGAGTGCTTGGGGGGCAATTGTGGAGGCCGAGATTCGGGAGTCGTAGAGATTCCGGATAGTCGAATCTGGGAGAGTCAAGGTTCGAAGCACTCGGCAATTGGCTCGAAAGCTCAAATCCAACCCTACTCGGCCAAATAACCGATTAAGCACGGGGCTGAATGAAGAACAGTCCATTATAAAATGTGCCGAATATGAGGTGGGGAATGGATCTAATCCCGAGACCCAAAAAAGAAAAGATATAAATAGAAGAAACATCAGCCAGAATGAGGTATGTGAGAATTGTTGTGCTTAACTTAGAATACAAGCATTCTTGAGTGTGGATACTGACTTGTTCGTCGGAGTGCTAATTCCAGTATCCCCGACCGGAGTGTTTATTCCTTTTCAGGTGACCAGAAGAGGATCATGAGCGTTCCCCAGGATCAGAAGAATATTTCCAAACCACTTCTCCACAGAGTAGTATATTCATAATACGACTTCAGCTTTGAAGTTGTATTTTCAAAACAAAATTTCAAAATTTATTGTAAAATCTTTCAAAACAACATGAGTTTAGTAAATAAATATAACTTATTTGAGATTGAATAAAAAGTATGATCAAATTGGAAATATGATTTAAAATCACATTTATTGTGTAAAAAATATCCAAATATGCCACGTGCTACTTTATTTGTAAATATGAGATTTGACAATACAATGAAAATAGCAAACTTATTACTAACTTCCAATTATCATAAAAATGTAATGGATCCAGATATGAAATACTGAATGGATCTATGCATCCACCAATATCACTATTTTAAGGGCAAATTACACTCACCACCCCTAAGGTTTGGAAAAAAACTTTACCCTTACATAACTTTATATTTCCCAAACCTCAAGGGAGGTTGGTGCAGTTTACCCTTCATTTAATTAAAAAAACTCATTTATTGTGTGAGATTCAATACGATAACTTTGCTGTGTTTTTTTTTTTTTTTTTTCATTAACTTTAATATTGAGACTTCCATTCTTGATCAACATGCTTCCAAACTTTCGTGTCACGAGTTGAATGTGAAGTTGTGCCCTAAAATGTGATCCACGAACACACCCTAACTACAAAATCCTACATGTGCCCTTTTAAATGCAAAATGTTTTTGAGTAGTATATTCATAATACGACTTCAGCTTTGAAGTTGTATTTTCAAAACAAAATTTCAAAATTTATTGTAAAATCTTTCAAAACAACATGAGTTTAGTAAATAAATATAACTTATTTGAGATTGAATGAAAACTATGATCAAATTGGAAATATGATTTAAAATCACATTTCTTTTGTAAAAATATCCAAATATGCCAAGTGCTACTTTATTTGTAAATATGAGATTTGACAATCCAATGAAAATAGCAAACTTATTACTAACTTCCAATTATCATAAAAATGTAATGGATCCAGATATGAAATACTAAATGGATCTATGCATCCACCAATATCACTATTTTAAGGGCAAATTACACTCACCACCCCTAAGGTTTGGAAAAAAACTTTACCCTTACATGACTTTATATTTCCCAAACCTCAAGGGAGGTTGGTGCAGTTTACCCTTCATTTAATTAAAAAAACTCATTTATTGTGTGAGATTCAATACGATAACTTTGCTGTGTTTTTTTTTTTTTTTTTTTGATTGGCACTGGAGGGTCCGGAGTAAAGCCCAACTAATCCCCAGGGGTGCACAGGCTCTCGGCAAGGAGTTTCCGCAAGTACACCACGGTTAATTCAAGGGTTTTTCCCCAGTCCGATAGCCTCAAGGAATTGCTAGCACTCAAGAGATTTCGATCCTTGAACCTTGGAGGGAGCACACCCCCAAAACCCAAAGCCTTGCCACTAGGCCAACCCCTTGAGGTTATAACTTTGCTATGTTTTTAAGAGGGTAGCAAATTTGATTTGCCATTTATTGTGATAAACCACATCGTTTCAAGAAAATTTTCCAAAAAAAAATATTGATGTGGTGTCTTTGCCACAATGTTGTTGTTTTCAGAGGCCTTTAAAGCATCATATCCTAAACAAACCGAACCACATTGGATATGTATACATATTATTTGGTGTTGGAAAGAAAGACCAACAAAATGAAAATATTATCTTCAAACATCTTCAAAATCAAACCAACTATGACATCGGGTTTTAGAGACCCAAGTTCTACCAAACAGACTACATCATGTGGTTGAAAGATTCATTAACAATTGGACAAAAAACGAGCAATAAAATCACCATCTAAAAAAAGGGTTCTTGTAGCCGACTCCACTTAATTGGCATAAACACAACACTTAGTTTGGTTTGGCCCTAAATTGGGTCAATTCTACCTTATTTTGTTGAGAATTGAAGACAATCACACCTACCTTGCAAATTTGACCCTAGCCACTTGAACCCATTTAACCCAAAATGCTATCTTCAAAATATATAAACAAAATCCATAAAAACATGAAAAAAATTAAACTCATACTGTTCTACTTAACATCAAGCATAAACAGACAATCATGCACCAACATAGATAGAAGTAAAAAGGAATGACAAAAAGAAGGTTTAATTCAATCATTCAACAGTTTACCTATCTAGCAGTAATCTTTGATGTGGTGCTTGGCCTTGCCTATTTCAGATGGACTGCCACGAAATCTTCGCGGAATTGGAACAAATCGAGATCTACGAAGTAGAAATCGCAAGATTTCGAAACAGTTGAGAGAGGACGATGATCACTTCGGGACGGTTCGGCATCACAGCCGCGAGCTTCAGAGTTCACCGCCATTAAAAGGATGATGATGTCCTTCATTATTTTTTATTTGGAAAATTTACCCATAAGTCCTAGTTTTTGAAAAGTTGAACCATTTAGTCTTAAAAGTTTTCTTATGCTCTATTTAGTCCCATTTTTACATCAGCATGATGTAAATGATCTGATGTTTCATTCTATAATTTTAAAATTTATTGAAATCTGATGAACATTACATGTTTTTTATCCTATAATTTCAAACATTATTGAAATTTGATGAACATTAGATGTTTGAAATCTAATGTTTGTAACATTACTCTGATGTTATTAACATTGTAATGGGACCTTTCAGTCTATAAGAAAACTTTTAGGACTAAACAGTGTATAAGTTATTAATTTGAGATTTATTGGTACATCCCCTTTTTATTTTATTTGTTTTTAAGTAAATTTTATCTAATTTAATTTTAAATTTAAATATAAAAAATAATTAACTTGATATGAATTATTCTGATTTTTTCACTAATTTTTTATTAAAATATTTTTAAAAATTCTCATCTTATTTTAAATTTTCTTTTTCATCAAATTTTAAAAAAAGATATTTCTAAATTTTAATTTGATAAAAAAAAAAATGTCTATCCATTGATTTGATAAATAAATTAGAGATAGTTTTTTAGTACTTTTTTATTAAATTTAAATTTAATAAAAAATTTAAGAATTTTAGATGCTGTCATTAGCAATTGATTAGGAGTATTAATTGATTTATTATTTTTTCACGAATAAAGGGGCAATTTGGAAATCATGGCATTTTAATTTTTTTTAGCTTTTTTTTTTTGAGTTACATCACCTCTTTATTTTTTTATACAAAAAGTCAAAAAAAAAAAAAAACCAAAAAAGTTTAAAAGTTTATTTTTTACCATCTTTCCAAAACACCAAATTTTTTTTTATAATATGAACAATTTAACTTAAGAATTTCCTCTCACTAACAATAACCCAGTACCACTGCCTAATTGAAACACTCAAAAAGTACAATATTTAAGTTGTGATTGTTTCGACGGTAGGTTGTTCAATAATTGAATCTATATTATACCTTACTTTTCAAAATATAATTCTTCACAATTTTTCATAATTCTTAAATTGGAGGCAAGCCTAGTTTTTCTAATATATTTTAACAAATTCAACCTCTATTCAAATACTTTGTAGTTTATCAAATTTTTTCAATAATTTTGGTAACAAGTGTTATGACTGCAAAAGAAAATGACAAAAAATAATAATAATAATAAATGCTGAAACACTTAGCCCAATTGGTATAATCGGTATAAAAAAAAAGGGAATTGATTATAATTTATCATTTTAATGAGAAAACAAAATAAAAAATTGTATTTTCTCAATATCATATTTTGATGGATGAGAAAGTACAAGAAGTGAGAGAAGCATATAACCAATTAGTTTGTTTTTTTTTTTTTTTTATCAAAATCTATCACTTTTAGCAAGAAAATCAAATATACAAACTAAGAGTCCTCTTTCTCATAATTTCTTATCAAATTTATAAAGTAAACATAAGAAAGAAATCTCTTTCTTTTCGTTTCTAATAATTTCCTACCAAATCACCCCATCCAAACAGACTGCAAGCAGTGGAAGGAAAGCAATTGATGACCAAAGATAGGAAGTTGTAAACTGAATAAGAATGGTTAGATGAAAAAAAGTCGTGCAATTTCTACTACTTCTTATTCACAATGATCCATCATCACAAGCACAAATTCACTAGAAGAAAACAGTTACACCATTTGATCAATCAATCCCAAAGTTCGACCAACAAAATACACTGACAATCAATTTATTCTTCTGTGAATGAGTGTACGAAGCTCTTGCTAAAACTGCTACTATCATTTGAATCCTCAACTTCAAGAGATATCTCATGGGGAAAACATGAATAAACTAGGAACCCAAATAATGTTTGATGTATTAAAGGAAAAAAATCATGCGGGCATTGAGTATACAAAAATGAACAAAGAAAAAGTGCAGGAAATCCAACTCAGACATTCTCTCCATTTGTTTCGGCAAAAATATTTTCTGCATTGTCTGGTATAGCAGAAAACACTCAGTTGGAAATAACATGTTTTCTACTTTTGAAAGATGAAAAAGTTTCCCGGATTGAAGTCTTACCAAAGGCACTATACTACCACCATCCTACCATCATCACCACTACCACCACCACCGCTACCACACCATCACCACTATCACCATCAACACCATTGCCCATCACCGCCACCACCACAACCGGTAGCACATTAATTTCAAAGCCACAACCAAGCATAAGAGCATGTTTTCCGAAAAATAAAAAATTAAAAAAAAATTTCCATAGGAAATGTTTTCGCTAAAACAAACAAAACATTAGGTAATTGAAGGTCTGAAACAGTCTAAAAGCAGGCAGTCAGATCAATCTGAGTCCAGTTCCTATGACTGGTCTCTGCTTTAATCTATAGCATTCAGCATGAAATATAACCAAAAATATATGAATGAGAACCAAAGTCAAAGGAAAATAGCATAAAGTTTTCATCCACATAAATAGTTTCCAAATTGGGTGATCAAACATCCAGAACATTTAACAGATCCACACAAAGAAAAGCAACATTAGGTTCAAAACTCCAAACAAAGATAATAAAATAGGTTTATGCCAAATTCAGCTGCAAACCACAAAGTTTTTGTTTATTTTAATGTCTTTCGTTCTCTCTCTCTTCTCCACAAGCCATCGTTGAACGGCTAAACGGTTGATTCCTGAAACTGAAGTTGTTCTGCTCCAAGCACCACTGCCTCATGCTGCAGAATCTGCCCTAGAAAGATAACACAATTGGAACACAAAGGCATCCATCAGTACATCTAATAATAGTTTTTGAAATTAAATATTTTCACACATCCAATCTATATAACAAATTAAAACGTGACATAGTAATATGCTTGGAAGAAAAATGAGAGTGAACAACAGATACGATACTCTGCATATATTCTCACTAGGGGTCCAAATTATATGTGATCTGCAAAACCAACTGAAGAAATTCTCAAGAAGAAACATCGTGAAAAAGAACAATCAGCAGCAGCACTCAGCCAATTCCACTGGACCAAAAAGAAAGGGAAAAGGAAAAGAAAATAAAAGAAAAGAAAAGAAAAGCTAAAAAATTTGAATATAAATGTCAATTGAAATGCCCAAACATCAGCGCTAGTTGAAACGAAAAGCCACCAAGAGCACTAACAATATATAACAACCAAATGCTAACCAAACCAAACCAAACCAAGCCTTACGTCCCACCGAATGCTACTCATCCAAAAATGAATTTAAAAAAAAAAAGAAAAGTAACAATAATATGCTGCTCTTCTGTTGATAGCAAATGAAAAGCAAAAAAGAGGCCAAAAAAGTGCATCACCCTTTCCAATCTGGCTCACTCGAATAAATACAATAAACAATTCTCACTTAACTACCCTCCCACCTCTGCCACTTTGCTTTGCTTAAAAATTTGTGGGTTAGCTACACTTCACCTCCTTAACTATCACTGAATATCCTTAACTATCCATAGGCATCTTGATAAATTCTTGCTTCCAGTAAAGATCCATGAACATTACCAAGGCCTTATAGAGCTGATTCTTCAATCAAACGGGGAGAAGCGACGACTCGGGGGATTGGATGACTCATCCAACCTAAATGCCTTTGTCATCGACGAATCAGCTTCAGTCTTGGAATCGTCACATGCTTCAGGCCGTGCTTGGGGAACCCTAATAGGAATATTGTTCAGTAAAAGAAACACTTCCATTCAGGAAACAAAATGGAAAAGGAGCTTTCAAAATGATTTAAGTAAAGTTGCAGATATATGTGTTAGTTATGCTTGCTTGCATGTACCCCTATGATCACTTCATTTCAACAAATGTATAAGCAGAAATATAAAGGAAAGAGCAAATGAAAAAATGGCAAAATGTAAGGAATGATTTTTATTCAACAATGCATAAAAATATTCACAACTGTGCATAAAAAATACAAAACATAAACAAGGCAGCAGAGGGACAAAAATAGAAGAGCTAAGATATTATGAAAAATAAGAAACAGAGAAAGCCAAATGCCTTCGCTGAAGACCATCGGTCACTCCAGTACAGGCTCATATAGTTGAAGGACCTAAGAAAGAGAGACCCTCCATGTGTTCACCTTAGAGTACCATGTTAAAAGTATCATGCAAGTCCTTGTGCCTCTGTAATTTGCAATAAATTTCAAGAAACAAAAAAAAAAATGCTTTTTTTTTTTAAAATTACCTCAGGGAAACTTTCCTAAAATATCGACGTAACGTGTCTTTGCCACATTGTTATTGTTTTCAAACACCTTTAAAGCATCATATCTAGACCAACTGAACCATATATGATATTATATATATATAAGTGTATATATAATGGTGTTGGAAAGAAAATTACGAGATGTAAAGAAAGACCAACAAAGAGAAGACGATAACCTCAATTACCTTCAAAATCTAACCAACTAAATCATGTGGATCACAGATTCATTTGCAGTTGGTCAAAATCAAAGAACAAAACATGTAACTGACTCCACTTAATTGGTACACAAGACTTAGTTTGGCTTTTGCCATGAATTGTGTAAATTCTACCTTATTTTGTATATATGGTTGTCTCTCCCTGTTTGAGAATCAAAGACAATCACACCTACCTAGCGAATCTGACCCAATCACTTGAACCCATTTAAGCCAAAATTCTATATTCAAAACATACAAGCAAACTCCATAAAACACAGTAAATTGAACTCACACTGACACTGTTCTATATACCATCAAGGAAAAAGAAACAACTATGCAACAAAATAGACAGATAGAAGTGCAATGGAATGACAAAAAATGGTTTAGCTCAATCATCCATATAATCAAACTAAACATCACCACTGCCAAGAAATACTGGAAAGGCCTTAAACCTCTGTCTGTGATCATCGAAGACAAACTCCATACTAACATCAATGACATTTGTTTTCTCCAAACAACATGACAAATTAAACTCACACCATTCTAATAAGATTAAGGAAAAAGAGAAAGTGATGCAATAACTTAGACAGACAGAACTAAAATGGAATGGGAAAAAAAACTAAATTAAGCCAATCCATGTTACCTATCCAGTACCAACCTTGATCCCTCATGATCGTTAATATTGCTGAAATTGGGTGAAACAAGGCTCTCCATGTAAGTTTCTGCTTCAAAAAGATATGGACTGCCTTGAACCACAAGTTCCTTAGATTTTCTCTCTTGTGGATTGAAGAGGACCAACTTTCTTTGACTAACCTCCAACAAAACTTCACCAGTCGTTGATAAACACAATGGTTTACAAAAATTATTACAATTGATTGTAAATTTGGTCCAAGAATCCCTCATGCCATACTCCTTCATCACCCAAACATCATCACAAACACCATAGCCAGGAACAAGCACACAAAAGCACCCTCCAAGAACACCAAGCTCTTCAACTAGGATAAAGTTGTCAACAGAATCTGGAGATGGCATATCTCAAAAATTTTCATCTACTAAATCAAATGAAACAATTACAGTGGATTTATTCGAACCCACACCTTTACGAGCTAACCAGTGGAGAGCCCCTCTAACAAGAATCCATCGTGAAGGTCCATGAACTGTATGGTCATAAGGAGAATCCTCAATCCTTCTCCACAAATTCGTCCTTAAGGTATACACACTGACCATGTTATCAGCACAATTAGCATCTTGGTCATGATTAGAAATTCTCACAACTTTGTAGTCATCATTAGATGAGTCATGACCAAGCCCATAACTATTCAAATGAAATTTAGACTCAGAAAAAGATGATTTGGGCAATTTTCTAGATTGTCTAGTATTTGGGTTCACCAAAATGCAAGAGAAACAAATATCGAGCATCAACAACAAGCCATCACATGAACCCCAAATATCAACGCCACGATTAGGGTTTTGCTCAGGTGGGAATTTCAGGTGGACTGCCACAAAATCGTCACGGAATTGGAATGATTTCAGATCCACAGAATAGAAATCAGAAAAATTCGAAATGAGAATGAGTTGTTCGGGTTCGTTGGTGTTGCGATTGAGGTGGGTTTTGATGAAATGATGGTCGGAGATAAGAGAGAGCATGGTTTCGAAACACACCTGAATTGGCAGAGAGATTTGACAGGGAGCCTCAAGAGTACCTTGACGATGATCTCATCGGGAAAGTTCGGCATCGCAGTCTCAAGAGTATGTTGACGGTGGTGACAGATTTTAAAGTAATGTATAATTAAATTTTCAAGTTATCAAAAGCTTACATGTATTCATTGGCAAGCCAAAAAACAATTGATACAATTTTTTAAGGTAGTGTTTGGATTATAGATTTAAAAAAATAAAAAAAATAAAAAAATAAAAAGAGAAAAGGTGGTTGACATGTTTTCTTTTTCTTCCAAATCCATGATTCAAATACAATCTAAAGAAATGAGTGTTGATTTCAACATCTGATATGCCTGAAGTTGAACTTTAATATTGAGACTTCCATTATTGATCTGACTGCCTGCTTTTAGACTGTTTCAGACCTTCAATTACCTAATTCTTTGTTTGTTTTAGCGAAAAAATTTATTTATACATTACTTTAAAATCTGTCACCACCGTCAACATACTCTTGACACTGCGATGCCAAACTTTCCCGATGAGATCATCATCGAGGTACTCTCGAGGCTCCTTGTCAAATCTCTCTTCCAATTCAGGTGTGTTTCAAAACCATGGCTCTCTCTTATCTCCAACCATCTTAGTTCAGGTCAAGCTTTATTTGCTAGACCGCTTGCGGTGTTGGAGGGTCAGGTGTAGAGAAGAAAGGTTTCTAGGTAAGGCTACAAATCAAATGAATCGAGCTATTCATTAACAACTCGAGCTCAACTTGTTAAAGACAAGTTTAAGCTCGATTCATTTAGTTAATGAAGAGACTGGAGCTCCAATCCCAAGCTCGATTCATTTAGTTAATGAAGAGACTGGAGCTCCAATCCCAAGCTCGATTCATTTAGTTAATGAAGAGACTGGAGCTCCAATCCCAAGCTCGTTTACCAAACGAGCCTAGTCCAATACGACTAAAGCTTGGCTTGCTAGTTGAAACAATATTAATATTTTATTTTATTTTACATATATGTATATTTATAATACTATATTATACATGAATCTCATATATTTTATTCTATTTTTAACTTGAATTTTTATAAAGAGAGGCATGTCTCAATCATCTTTTCTTTACCAATGTGGGATGGAAACCCATTGTGGATCAGTCACCTGCACTAGCATACAATCTTATAAATCGAGGGAAACATCATGCACTACTTCCCTACCAATGTGGGACTAAAAAAGCCAGTGCACTTCAAAAATTAAGAAACTTCTGCTTTGCATATGTTGTTCACAAGAAGACTTTAGAACTTTTTTGGTTGGTAAATAAATAAGGCTTAACTTAACCCAAATAATGATTATATATAATGTGTCAATTTTTTCTCTCTCTATTTATTAAGCCTCAAATAACATATGCTAATCAACAAAACCCACATTCTAAATCACTTAAATAAATCCCAAAAATGAAATCACTAACCAACTTAATACTATTAATAAAAAGAATAACAAAAAGTAGCCATAACCCAAATGCAAACTATAAAAAAGACAAAAAAGCTGTAGAAAAACAAGAAAAACAAAGAAGGACGTAAAAAAAAAATACTAAAATTGGTTATAGGTGATGCAGAAAAGATGGCTAGAAAATATAACAAAAAAAAAATATTACAAAAGAAGAAGGAAAGACAACCAATTTTCAGCATGATAATGTTGAAAGTTTAATATTATTATTTGGCAAGATTCTACCCTATAATTAGCCTAATAATGATGTCAAAAGACAACCATTTTCAGCATGATAATGCTGAAAGTTTAGCCACCAATAAAGTCTAATTTTTAGCATGTTAATGTTTTAAATTTAGCCACCACCCACCAATAAAGTCCAAGCATATCTTTACTTTGAAAATCTCATTAATATTATATTTTTTACTTTGAATTTTGTATTTGTCTTCTATTATATGAGGTGCCTATAAATATATAAGCTCACAATGTATTGGGGACAACATGAACGAAATAAGAAAGTTGCTATATGTAAAGATGTGTGATACATCTCTCTTTGGGTTTGTGTGATGCAACCCTAACCCTTGGGTGTGATTGCCCAAGAACCTAGGTGTGATTGCCTAGTTTTCTTTGTTTTATCTACTATTTTTTTCTACTACATTTCTCTGCTTAAAATCCAACTTACTTGTCCCGTCTCTAAACTCAATTTTAAGCTCTCCAAACTCTACCTTAGAACACCAAAACCTAGTCCCATTCAGTCCTAAACCTCCCATAAACATTCAACCTACCTTCTCACTTTATTTAACCCTATTTTTGGTGTTGAAAGTTTAAAGACCCTACATCAATGGGTTTGTGATAATAAGTTGTAGAGAGAGTAGGAAAAGGGTTGGGAGAAGAAAAAGGAAGCTCTTGCTTTGCCTTCACTAGTCCCACATCGGTCCCTAGTAAATGAAATGGACACTGAGACACCTATAAAAGTGTAGGGTCAGGTTGAGCTCACTGTAGCTACAAAAACTAAGCCCAAAAAGCTTCAGTATTTAGTACAATTTCAAAAAAATTTGAGTTACTTGAGCTAGCTTGAGCTCGGCTCAAGTTCATTAAAAATTTAATGAGTTGAGCTCGAGCTTAGTTGGTTTACGCTCGACTCAAGCTCCAGCCGAGCTTGAACAGTTCTAAAATTACCAAGCCGAGCTTGAATATTGTAAAACTTGGCTCGGCTCGGCTCGGCTCTCATTACTCATTACACCCCTATTTCCAGGGAAGGGGTGTGTTGTCTTCAGAGGAGGTTTGTCTGAGGGTGTTGGGTTAGATTAATGAGGTGAGTCGTATTTGGGGGTTTCTTTGAGGGTCATAAGGAGAAAGCATTTTAATTGTTTGTGGTGATTGAGGCATTGTGGCGGAACAAGATGCCGGTTAGGGTGGGTGTGGAGGAGGTGACAAAGCAGAGGAACAGGGTACGAGAACTTCGTAATCTTGAATGCTCAATTAATTATGAATGTACCTAAGGAAGGGGTAAGAGGAAGGGGTCATAAGGGTCGTGGTGGTCAGCTTTTATTACAATGAGATTGAAAATTTGTCCTGGAAAGTGCATGGGTTGAATAATAGGTTGTGTTGGGTAGCGGTGAAGTCTGTGTTAAGGGAGCTAGGCCAATGGTAGTATGTTCATAGGAAACTAAAATGGAGGAGTCAGGGGGAGAGGTGGTGAGGTTTTGGGGTGCTACGTTTGTGGATTGGATTTGTCTTCCAACTAGGGTTCAGCGAGGGGAATTCTGGTGTGTTGGGATCCCAGGGGTGGTGGTTAAGAAAGAGGTAGAGGCAGGAGGTTTTTTGGTATGGAAGATGGCTTTCGGTGGATTTTTATTAGGGTATATGGCCCATGTCTAAGCTCTGAGTGCGTTGTTTTTTAGAAAGAACTAAAATGTATTTTGTTTCTGTGGGGGGTTTCGTGGTGTATGGGGTGACTTTACTGCTATATGGTTCTTGGTGGAGATAGCGAGTAGTCATAGATAAGTGAGTTCGATGAGGGTGTTATCCAGATTTGTGGATGGGTTTCAACTGATTGATTTGCCTATGTAAGGGATTGTTATATGGTCAGGTGGAAAAACTAGATCTCTTTTAGACCGTTTTTTGGTGACGGGGGATTAGGAGGAGCATTTTTGAACTATTGTTCAACTTAGGCTTTTGCGCCCAGTTTCAAATCAATGGCTTATCATGCTCGATAGTGAGAGTGTGCGCCGTGGTACGATGCCTTTTTATTTGAGAACACGTGGTTGAAATTTGACGATTTTTTGGGAGTTGTTCGATGTTGATGGGTTGGTTATGTAATGTTTGGCTCACCTAGTTGCAGGTTGGTTAAGAAGTTGAAGTTGCTAAAGTAGGATATAAAGAAATGGAATAGAGAGGTGTTTGGTTGTTAAAGGGTCAGAAGGGGCAATTTTGGTAGTGATTCAGGAGATAGATGATCAGGAGAGTGTTCGAAGTTGGCCGACAGACGAGGTGTTATGCAGAGAGAAGGCAAAAGAGTTTTGTTCAATTGTCTAGATGGAGGAAATTAGCTATTGATAGTGGTCATAGTGTTTATGGTTGAATGAAAGGGGTTGAAATACGAAGTTTTTCCATCGTATGGCTAATGCTCGCAAGAAGGTCAACCAAATTGGGAAGATTTGTGTGATGGGGTGGAGTTGTATACTAAGGGTGAAGTTAGGGATGTAGCAAAGTTTTATTGGAGTATTTTTCAAAGCGGTAGGGGAGAGTGGCGTCCAGATCTTGAAAGAGTGGCTGTTGATAGGATTTCAGATGTGGATAGGGAGTGGTTGAAGTGACATTTTTTTGAGAATGAAGTTTTAGGTGCTTTGTGTGAGTGTAATGGGGATAAAGCTCTGTGTTCTAATGGGTTAGTTTTGATGTTTTTCCAACACTGCTGGGAGGTGGTCAAGGGGGATGTGATGGCTATGTCTGGTTAGTTCTTTGAGACTGGTGTTTTGAGAGAAGTTCAATGTGATGTTTATTGCTTTGATCACTAAGAAAGGAGGGGTGGAGGATATTCATGATTTCCAGTCAATAAGTTTATTAGGTAGTGTGTTTAAGCTTTTGTCAAGGAGGTTTAAAGATACCCTTTAGGTGGTGGTTTTAGAATCTCAAAATGCGTTCATTAGATTTTAGATGCTGTGTTGGTAGCAAATGAAAGTATTGATTCTCATATTCGAGAGGGCTAGCCAGGGGTTATGGGTAAGCTTGATATTGAGAAGGCTTATGACAATTTAGATTGGGAGTTTCTATTATGTGTTGAAGAATTTGGGCCTTGGTGGATTGTGGATTCGATGAGTGCGATTTTGTATTTCTATGGTTTGGATGTTAGTGTCGGTGAATGGGACTCCAGTAGGATTCTTTTAGTTTGGCCGTGGTTTGCGCTAAGGTGATTCCCTGTCGCCTCTGCTTTTTGTCTTGGTTATGGAGGCGTGAAGTAGGCTGTTATCTAGAGTGTGTGCAAGGGGGTTTGTTGGAAGCTTTCAAAGTTGGTATGGAGACGGGTGAGACTTTGGTTTTTTTTTTAATATAAATTTTTTTATGCTTTCAGACAATCTTAGGCTTGAGAGTGAATTTGGCGAAGTTGGATTTGATCCCAGTGAGGAGGTGATAGGTGTTCATTGGTTGGCAGCAATTTGGCGGTGTAAAGTTTTTGCTCTGCCAGTGT
>JAPPVO010000007.1:5658021-5781637 GCA_030407325.1 Camellia japonica
AAAAATCATTATTTTCCAACAATTGTATCATTTATTCTCGAAAGTATTATCAAATGCATGACTTTGCAATTCCTTATAATAATTTTTCTTTGTATTTGTTAGCGATAAATTTCACTTCGTCTTTTTTAGCATTTAGCATTTAACATTTTATTTTTTATTGTTTATTTGTCATGACTTAAGCAGTACTGAGAGAGAGAGAGGACAAACGCTGCGGGTTTCGTGTTGCATGAGGTCGGTGGAGGAATGGTTTCCTTCACATAATCAATTGACTGTTGACGTTGATGAAGAAGGCCGCAAGATCTTTGAGGCATTTTATGGGACATCTCTTAAATCCAATGGCTTTAAGTATGATGCTCAGTTTATGAATGTCACTGATGTTATTGGAGCTACTGACGGTGATGATACTCGAACTCTTGCAGAATTCGTTGTGGATCAATACAATAAGAACAAGAAGGACGTATAGTTTTTTCTTTTAATTCTAGTTCTAGTATTTGCTCGGAACTTGACTATCACCTTTTGTTTGTATGGGAGTCATTGCATATTATTATTGTTTGTTATCTACTGTTTGATTGGTCGGAGTTTGAGCTATTCATTGTTAGATGTTAGGTTTTCTATGTCCTTTTAGTGTACTTTGCCTTTATTAATGGTTTGTGATTTAGCGTTGTCTGAGAATTAGCATAATAGATACATATGAAATGATAGATTATCTTTTATTTATCCAAAAAAAAAAGAAAAAAAAGAAAAAAAGAAATGATAGATAATCTTTGTCAGAAAAACCTCTATATTTCTGTCTTTCAATTTTGGGTGCAGGTTAGATACATTTTAGTGTCGCATGGTTGTCTTTTATTTCTTGCTTGAGAATTCTGATTTTCATAAGAATATCTTTGGAACGATGAATTTGAGATGCTTTCCTTTTTGGATTCATTTACGCGGTTAACTGAGAATTTCTTTGATTGAAGCTTATTTTTTGTGTGTAGAATGAACCTCCTCTTCGATTTGTGAGGGTGGTTAAGGGCATCAAGGTTAGACCCTCAAGCTTGTTCATGTTCTTCTACCTTATTACCTTACAAGCACTGGGTGAATCAACTGATCCAAGGAAGTTCTTTGCAAGGGTTTCGGTATCTCTGGCGCCTTATGATGGTCATAAGTTGGATGATTGGATGCCTGTTGATGATGATTTAACACAATTCAAGCATCGTGTTTATAAACTGGTAGCTAATTCCTTCGCTTCTGACTTGCTTCTGCATGTTAATCCAAATTCTCTTTGTATTCTGCCTCTGTGCCAGCTCTAGTTACTCGTGAACTTTTTAATGGATTGTATGCTAAATAATTTTGTTTTTCTGGTAATAGTAATACAGTTTTGTTAACATATAGGATGTGTACAATTCATCTTTTCAGCAAATTATTGTCAAAAGCTCAAAGAGCTATGAATTCCAGAAAATAATGCAATGTATATTTCCCCTAAAGCGTGCAGCCAGTCATAGGGAAATTTTTTAATAATGAAATGTCTGCATGCTTCATAAATTGATTTGCTATACAATTATTGTGTGTCTGTCAAATTTAATTTTAAAGTATGTTCAACAAATTTGGGCCGTTGAATTGGGCCCAACACCTATGTCATGAGATCAGTAGGTTGTCACTAGTTTTCTAAATTTCGACTTATCGATGATCTATCTTGTGGGCCCCTTTTCTTTTTGGTCAGTGTTCTTTCCATTATTTTGATTGACCTAAAAGATTACCAATTACAAAAACAATAATTTTCAAGGGATGTGTCTTAGTATCGGCACCCATTTTTGGATCCTTGGCCTTCGTTTTGAATATTAGGTGAGTCAAATACTGTACTCGCACCTTACATCCTTAGACGAGTCCATGAAAAATAGATCATAGGCCTTTTTTTTGTCTATTCTCAATTTGGAAATATGTGTTCTTGTTTAGAGCTTGCAGAATACCATTGTACTTAACTGAGGTTGATGCCTTTTGGTGATTATCATTTTGTTTTTGTTTTTGTAGAGGAAGGAGAAAAAACTGTTTTTGAGAGAAATGGCAGCTCATTTGGAGAAAGATAAACTGATGTTTCTGGGGAATATTGCTGTTAAATTGAAGAGTTTGGTGCAATCAAAGGAGGAACGAGAGAGGATTTGGAAAGTAATATCAGTTGAACTTGAGAGGGAGATGCAATTCAAGGAACAAGATTGGTTCACATTTGAAGAGGAAGATGCATTTAGGTATGTATCAGTACTTTTTTTATTGGAAAAATTATTAATAAGTCTTATTTTGTTCTAAAGAATACTATTGAGTCCTATCAAATTTCAATATGGACAACTAAGTCCTATTTGTCATAAAATGCTCCCAACAGGTTTATTCCTTATCTCATTTTTACCTTTCTCATTAAATATGAACAACAATTTTAACTCAATTAAAATTAAAAAATTTAATTGTAAAAATAATTAATATTCTATTAGAAAAATCATAAATAATAGTTGGATCGAAACAATTATAGTAAAATGCATTTTTTTTTTTTGATATTTCAAATTATCAATTTTTTTAGTGTAAACAATCTAAAAGGCCTAAATTCTATTAAAATTCCAAAGAAATATATATTTTTCAATGTATGAAATAGTTGATGATCTTTATGCTTATACTTTTGTTTATGAAAATTCATTTAATTTCAACAATGAAAAATAGCATTATTATAAAATTTTATATAAAATAAATTATTTATGCAATTTTTGGTTCATATTTTAATGAAAAAATAAAAATAAAATATAATATTATGAATAATGGAACTTTTTAAAACAATTTATGAAACAAAAAAGAAAATAGGACTTATTATTAATATTGAAATTTGATATAACTCAATAACAAATTTTAAAACAAAATAGAATTATGATTTTTTTAAATACAATATCATAATTTTTACCATTAAAAAATAAAATTTACTAAGATTAACAATATTTATAAAATTATTGTTCATATTAAATTAGGGGTAAAATTGGAATAAGATATATCATTATTGAGGAATTAACTTTTTGGAAACAATTTATGAGAAATAGGACTTAATTGTCCATATTAAAACTTTATAAGACTCAACAGTAATCTTAAGAACAAAATAGGACTTATTACTTATTTTTTCTTTTTCATTTTCAAGTTTTTTGAAGTCATTTCTTTGGTTTGCTAACTATTAGTTCATGTGGATCAATTTAATGTTGGATCTTGAAGAAATTTATGTAACTTTTTGTTTTAAAAATTAGTGTAAAATCCACTTTGCCCCCATGTGTTTTTCAACTAAAATGCAATGCAAACTCCATTAATGGTAGTTAGAAATTGATCTTAGTATTAAAAAAACTCCCTCCCTCTCTCTCTCTGAAACCTCCCTCTCTCTCTCTGTAAAACCTCCGCCCCAGGCTTCTTTTTTGGGCCGACCGGCCGGCCGCCGCCTTTGGCCATGGTGGTCGGCTGGCCTAGCTTGTTCTTTTTCCTGTGTTTGCTTGTTAGCTTTTTCCTTCAATAAACTTGATTCCCCCATTTTTCCCACCTAGGTGTGTATGTGTTGCAGCGGTAGAATTTGTTTTGGTGTTTCGGGGTCCGGTTTAACTGTTTTATCATTCATTCGTGAGCTCTTTTGCGAGTAGGAGTTTGAGGGATGAACTCTGATTCAGATTTGGTGGGGATGTATTGATGCTTTGTTTGGGCGGAACTTAGGTGTCGTAGTCGTTCCAGATCTGTCTGGTTTTTCATTCGAGCGCTCCTATTCGAGTGAGAGTTTGAGGGGTGAACTTATTCCTAATGTTTAGAGGTGTCCCGGCGGTGCATGGGTCTGTAGTTAGAGTTGGTCGGTGCATGGGTCTGCAGTGGGTGTATAGAGGTGTCCCGGCGGTGCATGGGTCTGCAGTGGGCGTTGGTCGGTGCATGGGGCTGCAGTGGGGGTGAGCAAGAAGAGAGGTGTAAGAAGAAGTCCTGGTGGGAGTTGATCTATGGGTGAGTTTAGTGGTGGCAGTGGGTGTTGTTCTATTTTCGGCAGCTAATGTTGGAGCTGTAATGCCAAGTTTCAGCAGGGGAGTTGAAGCAGCTTAGAGTCTTCTCGAGTTGCAGCAGGGGAGTTGCAGCATGGGAGTGGTTGCTTGTGGCATGGGCAGCAGCGAAACATCTTCAAGTTTTTTCCCGGTGTTGGCTATGGAGCCTTCTCGGTCCGGTTAATAGCTTAGGTGTGGCTGGTGTAGGACTTGTGGCGTGGGCAACAGCGCAGGCTTTGGGTGTTGGGAGTTGCAGCATCTTAGGGGTGGCGTGGACAGCAGAGTAGGCGTGGGTGATGAAGGCTTTGGGAGTTGTAGCTGCAGAGGTGTGGGTCTTGGCAGAGTGGGTTGGTGATTAGACTTTAGTTTGGGTGTTGGTTTAGTTAATTTGGTTTGTTTTGGGTGTTTTGGTGGGTTAATTATGTGGGGATTCTTGTATTTTATTTTTTAGTTAAGTCCTTCTTAACTTTTTTTGTTTAAAAAAATCGAGAGGTTAAGGGGTTGGTTGTATGGATGCGAGTAGCAGTAGTAGGGGTATTTTTATACTTTCCGAATCTCTCTCGATGCATGTCATCTTCCTGTACTTTTAATTTCATGCTGTTTAAATGAAATTTTTCTTTGCTGATCAAAAAAAAGAAATTGATCTTAGTACCAGTCGACTATTTTCTCTCTCCTGTTTACACATTTTTTTTAACAATACCAAATTAATCAATTAAACTACATATAACCCAAAGACCTTGATTTTATAATATAATTTCTAACTTTGTAATATAAATTTTAGTTTAGTTGCATATTTAATTAGGGGGATTTATATGTAGGTCTTAATAGGTAGACTTATTGTCGAATAGGTCCTATTATAATTAATGACATTTTTCATCATACACTATTAAAAAGTCACTAATTGTTAATTTTCAACGATAGTTTGAAAATTTTGTCACAAAAAAATATCACTAATTATATGTTTTGGTAAGTTTTAGCAACAGTTTAAAAAATCATTATAAAAAAAGTGTACTAATTCTTAACTTTCAGCGACAGTTTGAAAAATTCGTCACATGAAAACTTCACTAATTGTAAGTTTTAGTGACAATTTATAAAAACCGTGACAAAAAAGTCACTTATTGTCAATTTTTAGCAACATATGTAAAAAATCATCACAAATTATTTTTAGCGACGATTTTACTAGGACTTGAATGAAGTCCAACTATTAGGATCTATTGGTACTTGTTAGGTCCCTTTATTGTCAAATCCGGAGACAAAACTTTGTGTTGATAAAAATGTATTTTTTTGTGTTTTTGTTCTTCCCGCTCGAGCGGGGTCATGTGCGCTCGAGCGGAGATTGAAGAATCTCAGTATTTTGACAAGGCTGCAAAAAGTACTGGGGGATGAGATTTTACGCTCGAGCGCATTTCAGTTTAGTCACGCGCATATTTTTGTTCAGTCCGCTCGAGCGAACTGTGGAGCGCTCGAGCGGAGATCGCGGACTCAGATCTTCTATTTAAACATGTTGAGGTTGTGTTTTAGGATTACTTTTCTAGATCTTGTTTAGGGTTTTCTAGGGTTTTGTTTGAAGTTTTCTTATGAGGTTTTGTGAGTTTTCTTTGATGTTCTTGAGAGAGTTCTAAACTTATGAGTTGAGATTTATACATCAAAGAGTTTGATACTACATATTCAAGAGAGTTCTCTTCGGTGGAATCCGAAGATCAAAACGTAGAATTCAAAAGGCATTTGATTCTACGTAGTCGTTAATTCGACAAGTGAAGTTGTGGATTCAACTTCAGGATCAGTTCCGTGACGAAGGCGCGGTGAAAGAGTTACAGAAGATTCAGAGACAAATTGACTGTGTTGGGTAATTTGTGTGTTATCTTTGTAATCTTTCTTTCTTCAGTAGTGGATTGATTAGTGGCGGTTCGCCCGTGATTTTTTATTACAATTGAAGGTTCTTCAATTGTGGTTTTTTCCACGTAAAAATCGTTTGTGTCGATTTATTGTTTATTCCGAAAAACAAACAATTTAAAATCACTCTCGTAAGTGCTTGTTGATTTTAGATTGAGTGTTTTTGGATATTTGGGATTTGGAATTTTTTAAATCTTGATCTAATCACGAATCACGTAGGATTTTCAATTGGTATCAGAGCGGGTCACTTTTTGTTTTGTCAAAAACTTTGTTTTTTCTAAACTATAGGAGTGTGATTTTGTGTGACTAGTATCATGGATTCTATTCGTGAAGGTAACTCGACTCATAGACCCCCTTTACTAGACGGTACAAACTATTCTTATTGGAAAGCTCGTATGAGAGCATTTTTAAAATCCATCGATGAGAAAGTTTGGCACTGCGTAATCTTTGGGTGGAGTGAACCTACAATCACCGTTAATGGCATTGAAATTCCTAAACCCCTTGATAAATGGGACACAACTGATTACCAGAACTCGAGTTAGAACAGCAAGGCTCTCAACTCCCTCTTCTGCTCTGTCACACCTGAAGAATTCCGTCGAATTTGCACGTGTGAAATAGCAAAAGAGGCGTGGGATATTCTTGAAACGATTCACGAAGGTACTACCTCTGTTAAAAGGTCAAAACTTCAACGTCTCACCTCCGCCTTTGAAACCCTTTTTATGCGCGACGATGAGATGTTTGATGATTTCTATGCAAAACTCAGTGATATCGTGAATTCCTGTTTCACTCTCGGTGAAAAAATCTCGGAAGCGAAAGTTGTTGGAAAAATTTTGAGGTCTCTTCCCGAGAGGTTCCAATCAAAGGTGACAGCCATTGAGGAGGCTCAGAATGTTGATACCCTCAAGTTCGATCAATTGGTTGGAAATTTGCAGACTTATGAAGCCCACCAAATTTCAAAGAAAAAGCAAAAAGAAAGTATGGCTTTCACGAGTGCTCATGAGACTGTAAAACCTTCGGAGACTGAATTTGATTTAGAGTCTGAGATGACGGCTATGCTTACAAAACAGTTTAAATTTTTTTTGAAAAAGAAGCCTAATTTCAGAGCCCCTATTTCAAAAGATAAGAGTAACGATAAACCCAAAACTTTTCCACCAAAATTTGCTTAAACTAATGAAAAGAAGATTGTAAGGGGGCCAGGGTCAAGCGCTATGAATGTCAAGGGTTTGGCCATATGTCCCTTGAATGCCCCTCGAAAAAGAATTGGAAGAAAGTCTACACTGTAACTTGGGATGATGAAAGCAGGTCGGAGCAAGAACTCGAAGAACCTGAATCTAGTGAAGACGGGGATAGTGCTTTCATGGCATTTTGGGCCACAGTTTCTCAACCTCTTCCAAATCCTTCGGAATCAGCTCGTGGTCAGAACTTGCATCATGCTCCAACTTTTGATGGGACTAACTACCTGTATTGGAAAATCAGAATGAGGGCTTTTCTGAGAGCTTTTGAACCAGAAGGTTGGCAAGCCATTGAAGAAGATACAGAAAGTGCAGATAATCCGGGCAATCAGAGAGCCCTGATCATTATCCGTGGAGCAATCTCTAATGAAGAACAGCAACGGGTTGTTCACTGCACAAAGGCTAAAGATGCATGGGAAATTCTGAGCCAATTCCATGAAAGAAGAGATTCACCTCCACCTCTATCCAGCAACTTGTCTGCCTTGGTTGCTAGAGTAGATGAGGTCAAGGAGAATGAGGAGCAAAGAGAGGATGATGAAACATCTGAAGACATTGATGAGATCAATGGCGATGAACTACAACAAGCTTACGAGAAGCTGTACGAGGAATCTCTGAATTTGTCTAAAACCAACGACAAACTCTCTCTCAAGCTCAAAACATGTGAGAGTGAGAATGTCCGGCTCAAGGGAGAACTCTTAACAGCAAAACAGAATGTCATCAAGATCTCAAGTGACAGGCAAGACTTATGTGGAAAACTTCTATCCTGTGAAACTGAAAGGAATGAACTTCTGAAGGTGTATTCCACATATGAAGAAAAGCTTGAAAGTCTTGAGTTGTCACAAGCTGCATTGGAAGAGAAAGTCAGTCAGAAAGATGAAGAACTCCGTATTGCTAGAGCAACAATTGCCATGTGGAACAAAGGTTCTAGATCTCTAGAAGACATACTCGGGTCTCAACAAATGGGTTCTGACAAAAGAGGGCTAGGCTATGGTGCGACAGCTCACAAGGGACAGACCTCTACCTCACATAACTTGACGACTCAAGCAAAGGGCAAATTGAAGGTAGACCAGGATGATGCTTCTCTTCATCCAGCAAAAACAGGTAAGAACAACAAAAGAGAGGTAAAACCTGTTTTTATTTGTCATCACTGTGGTAGGTATGGCCACATTCGTCCTTACTGTTTTGAACTGTTTGGTAAGGTGTCTCAAAAGGGTAGAAATTCTAATACTTTTTGGGTTAGGAGACAACCTTACATGTCTAGGCAGAACACCAAGACTAAAAAGATTTGGGTTAGAAAAGATGATTTGACTTGTTTTGTTGCTCACACTGCTCTAAAAGCACGTGACTCACACATATGGTATCTTGATAGTGGGTGCTCTCGTCATATGTCCGGTAACAAATCCTACTTCACCTCTCTTGAAAAATATGAAGGAGGAATTGTTACCTTTGGAGATGGCGGCACTTCTAGAGTCATCGGTAAGGGCTCTATAAGTGTTGCTGGTCTTCCCAAGCTAGATAATGCCTTACTTGTTGATGGCCTTAAAGCAAATCTTTTGAGCATTAGTCAAATGTGTGATTCCCATCATGAAGTATTGTTTTCAAAAGATAAATGTGAAATTTTGGATAAAAAGGGAAATACTGTTTTACATGGGGTTCGCACATCTGATAACTGCTATGGGATTCTTACTACTAATGATCTCACTTGTCATTCTGCCATCATAAGTAACATTGATCTGTGGCATCAAAGATTAGGTCACATGAATTTCAAAGACCTAACTAAGATAGCCAACAAAGAGCTTGTGAGAGGAGTACCTAAATTGGGTAAGAATTTGAGCCATGTGTGTGGACCATGTCAGCTTGGCAAACAAACCCGTGCTCCGCATAAAAAAGTGAACAGCTTTACAACCAAACGTCCTCTTGAATTGGTTCACATGGATTTAATGGGTCCTACTCGCACTGAAAGCATTGGAGGTAAAAGATACATTTTTTTAACTGTTGATGATTTTATTCGATTCTCATGGGTAAATTTTTTAAGGAAAAATCTGATACATTTGATGCTTTTCAAGCTTTAGTCCTTAAAATCCAAAATGAACAGGGTGTTTCTATTGGGTGTATCATAAGAATCCGAACTGATCATGGTCGTGAATTCGAAAATAGCTCGTTTTCGGATTTTTGTGATATGCATGGAATTAAGCATGAGTTTTCTGCACCTATTACTCCACAACAAAATGGAGTGGTTGAGAGGAAGAACAGAGTTGTTCAAGAAATGGCTAGGGTCATGCTCCTTAGTAAGAGTCTTCCTCCAAAGTTTTGGGCCGAAGCTTTAAATACTGTTGTTTATGTCATAAATCGCGTGTATTTAAGGCCCGACACTTTACAAACTCCTTATGAATTGTGGAAGGGTTTGAAACCTAATGTAAAATACTTCAAAACATTTGAGAGTAAGTGTTACATCTTCAAAGATAGAGAGCCCTTGGGCAAATTTGACTCCCGAAGTGATGAAGGTATTTTTCTAGGGTATTCAACCAACAGTAGGGCTTTTCGAGTCTATAACCTGCGAACTTCATCATTAATGGAATCTATCAATGTGGTTATAGATGACACAGGTTCACCTACTTCAGCAACAAATGAGGATGACAGTGGTGAGGTTCCAATCTTGGATACTGTAGACACCCCATTTTTGACCGTCCTCAAGACTTGGACGTCACCGTTTGAACACCCGGTGATTATCCATGTTTGTGTTCGTTTGGAGTTCCCGGAGGTCTTGGCTGCGCACCTTGCCTCAGGATCTCCGAACTCGACTGTTTCGTGTCTGGTTTTGCACCAAACGCTTGTGCTTTGCCTTGGAGGGGGAGGGAATGCCTTTTGAGGCATCCCCACACGCCACCGGCCCTCCCCTACCATCACCGGCCGCATATGTGTACTGCCGGCACTGTTTTGTTAAAATCTTTGGCCGGTCGGCACTATGTGTTGCCGACCGGCACTTTTTTGTGCCGATGATCCATTTGGCTGGCCGGCGTGCACCCTTTGAACCCCTGAGACATGGTGCATGCCAGCTGTGCCAGCTAGAATGCACTATCACACTCCCCCGTGCACAGGTGTGGCCATTTTGCACCCATTGCACCCTTGAACCCTCTAAGCTTCTAGAAGCTTGACCCTTTGGCCAAAGCTTCTTGGAGAAGCTTGGCCAGCTGTCTTGGCTTCTCCAAGAAGCCAAGACCCCTTTGCACCTCTTGCCCCTTTTCCTTTGCTTAGCCATTAAGTCTTGTGGCTTGGTCTTGGCCTATAAAAACACCACCCCACTCCCTTTCAGGGGGGTTAGCCATTTTCAACACAAAACCAGAGCTTCTATATCTATATATCTGTGTTGTACTCTCTCTCTCTATATCTCACTCTCTCTCATCCTTGTGTGTGTGTTTTGAGCCTAAATAGTGTGTTTTTACCTCACTTTTGCACTAATACACACACCATTACACCTTATTTCGAAATTGAGGGACTTGGAGGGTTGTTTGTTGAGTTTTTGGACTGGTTTTGATCACTAGAGGAGGGCTGCACCACCTATTCTTTAAGTGTTCTTCAAGGGTGAGCTAATTACTTTAGTTTCCCCATTTTTGCAACTAGTTTTTACCTATCTTGCTTTGTGTTTTAGGCTTTGTGTATAACTGAAAAAAGTCTTATGTTTTCTTGCTTTTGAACTCTCATTAAGGTTTTTTTATGGTTTGAGTGCAAACTCACCCTCTTAAACCTTATTTTGGCCTATTTGGTGTCTTTTCTTTGAAGCCTTGTTTGCTTTGTTGTTTTTGTCTTCTCATCACTGAAAATCAGAGGGTTTTAGTGTTGAGGAAAGTGTTTTGAAGTCTTGTATAGGGGAGGGACACCCCTCTCCCCTTTGTCCCTTTCTTGCCTTTGTCTTTGGCCAAAAGGGTAGCATGCATGAGTGGTTGCATTTGGCTTCATCTCAGAGTTTTTCTTGGTGTTTTGGAGCATGTTTAACCTCTGTCTAATGTGGGTTTGTTGGCCCTTAACATGCTTTCTATACTTGCTTTGTACCCCTCCATTTTGCTTGGAAATGTGCCATGCCATTAGCCTAGCATATCCTCACGTTTTAGCCTAGCATTTCGAAGCACTTGATCATGATTTGTCATGTTTTAGATCTGTTAGCCACTGATTTTTCCATGTTTGGTGTGCTTGATGTGGTTACTTTGTGTTTTGGCTTGTAAGCCTTAAGCATATTGACCTCTAACATGCTTAGCTTGGACCATCCTCATGATTTGGCATCATTTAGGGTCATAGTTCAGTCCATAAATCATGTTTGTATGCTTGCATATGTGGCTTATTTCATGCTTTTAGGGTGTGCCCTTTTATGCCTAGGAATAGGCCTTATGCAAGCTTGTATGTTTAGAGCATTTCGGGGCTGCCATACCAAGGGGATTTGGGTGTGTTTTTGCATGCTAGAATTCTGTTTTTATGTGCCTAATATATGCCATGAGTGGTCATGATAATGGTAGTAAGATGCTCTCTTTGGTGCCATAAGTTTAAGCCCATTTGTTTGCATGCTTGCATGAGTGTTGGTCTACTATTTTGGGCATGTTTTGCCACTGTTTTGGGGGGGGGGGGATTTGAGGTCTGCCCTATTGTGTTTAAGTCCACCATTGCACATTTATTTGATGCTTGTTGCATGCTTGGTCAATGTAGTCTTGACATATGACAATCCTATTGCTTTAAGTGTCCATGTTTGCATCACACTTTGTATCTTGCATACCTAGTATTGCACACTTGCCATAATATGTTGCATCACATTTGGTATGTCTTGCATTTCATCTCACATTGCACCATTTGAGCCATGTTTGCATAACATGCATTGCATTACTTGGTTTGGGGGTGTCAAACTAAGTGTGAGAAATGAGGGGTGTTTGTACTTCAAGTGACAAAACACACCTCAATTCTCACGTCACTAGGGCCCT
Organism: Camellia japonica; assembly: GCA_030407325.1. Lineage (NCBI taxonomy): Eukaryota > Viridiplantae > Streptophyta > Magnoliopsida > Ericales > Theaceae > Camellia > Camellia japonica. The sequence continues at coordinate 5,670,124 of JAPPVO010000007.1, forward strand.
TGATCTTGACATGATAGGGACTTACTTCTCATTTTGTATGTTGCATGCATTTTTACATTGAAATGCAATCTTGGTTCCTTAGGTTATCATGCACCAAGATGCATAATTGATGGCCCAAGAACCAAGGGTCATGCTTCCTTGAGTCCCATACATGACAGGGGGCATTGACCATGCTTACATTTGCTCAAAAACTCCATGTCATGCACTGTCTGTCTGCTGTTGCTGTCAAACTGTCCTCTGCAGGAATTTTGTGCCGACCGGCAGTATATAGTGCCGACCGGCACTATATAGGTGGCCGATAACCTCATGGACAGCCGGTGGTTATTTTGGATGGCCGGTGGACATTTCCTCCAGCCGGTGGTGTACAGAAGCATGCAAGGAAGGTATCCTGGGACTTTGGTAATTTTTGGAGAGACAGGGCAGTAAAGACAGAAGCAACAGTGGCATGGCGCGGGTTTTCCGGGCGAGTCGGATTCGAGCATGCATCATTCGCGCATCCCGAGGCAGGGCTGAGGCCCCTTTTTTTTTTATAATGAATTTAATTTGATAATTAGAAATTTTGTAATAATTCATTTATTCTGTATTCGGACTGTATTGTTTTCGGACTGTATATTCTTTTGGTCTCTCCGTGTGAGGGCATATTTGTAATAAGTGTGTGTGAGTGTGTGTATGTCTTCCAACCTCCATTTCTTTCTTCCCTTTTATTTACCTGCTTATGATGGTAGACTAGGGCATATTTAAATTAGCATACAGTATGATAGCATGCGTGCATCCATACATTTGTCTTACATGCACCGGGCTCGGTACATCACACTAACTGCATTGTATTTCAATTTCCAAATTGAATACTTGTTACTTGTAGCATTTCACATGCCATGTTTAGGATAGCCGAGCCTGTCTAGATTGCATCCTTGTTTGTGTTGCATTAGCCACTTAACACGAACTAGGATCATGCATATGATTACTAACTAGTTTCTGTTTTGGCTGGGAGTACTAGGTGAGCTTTTATGCTTTAGCATATCGCATACGTGTGAATGTTGCCATAAATAGCATGATTACCATGAGGCTAAATGCTTATGTGATATAACTGCTTGAATGCCTGTGGATGGAGGTTGAATTACTTAAAATTGGGACAATGCATTAAAAACTGTGAGTTTTAAGCCCACTAGTTAGTGGCAAAACTGTCTTTTCCAAAAGCCCACTTGGGGGTGGCAAAACCTGCATTTTAGCCTACTTGCGAGTAGCAAATCATTTTTCCAAAACAAACATGCAATGCTTTGTTCCAATTTAGGCGATTTAGTCTATACTTGTTTGCTGTGCGCATAACATAGTAATTCTAGGCTAATAACCGGAATAAGAACACATAATGTTTTCAAAATGAGATATCACGGTTAGTAGAGGCTGGTCTTCGGACCGGGCGAAAGGGGGTGCTCATAGCTGACCTTCCCCGATCGTACCCAAACTCCCGAGCCAAGACTACTTTGGTAATGACGGACACGTGGCTTTCGGCACCGAGTCAGGGTTTCCTAAATTTCCCCATAAAAAAATATTTAGGTGGCGACTCTGTATCTGGCAAAGCAGTCCATGTTTGGCACTTCTTTTCAAAATCTGTTTTTTTCTCAAAACGATTTGCCAGAGTTGGACTCTTTGGTTCAGATTTAGAACCGTGACAATTCGAGTCCGAACTGTATTAGACCCACAAACGAACAGAACGGGACTTAACCCTCCCGGGGCGTTCGGGGACGTCTACAGATACTGAACCACAAAATCAAGGAGATGCTGCGGTTCAATCACAAGAAATTGTTACAGCACCATCCTCACAGGTAAGTTCAAGTCCAAAGAGTGCTCAAAGGGACATCACTCCTGTTCCTCCTGTCACCTCAAGTCCTAAACTTAAACCATCAGCAAGGGTGAAACTGAATCATCCAGCTCAACAGGTGATTGGAAGTGTTTCAGATCGAATGAAAACCCGAAGATAGATTCGGGATGAGGTATCACATATGTGTTATGTTTCATTGATTGAACCTAAGAATTTTAAAGAGGCCTTGCTAGATGATAGTTGGGTCAATGCTATGCATGAAGAATTAGGTCAATTTGAACGTAACAAAGTTTGGACTCTTGTTCCCAGACCTAGAGACATGAATGTGATAGGTACCAAGTGGATCTTTAAAAATAAATCTGATGAGAATGGTACTGTTGTGAGAAATAAAGCTAGGTTGGTTGCTCAAGGCTACACACAAGTAGAAGGTATTGACTATGATGAGACGTTTGCCCCAGTTGCACGTCTCGAATCCATTCGTATTTTGCTTGGTGTTGCATGTTTTCTTGGTTTTAAATTGTTTCAAATGGATGTGAAAAGTGCTTTTCTGAATGGGTACTTAAAAGAAGAGGCATATGTTGAGCAACCAAAAGGGTTTGAGGACCCTAAATGTCCTAATCATGTCTACAAGCTAGACAAGGCTTTGTATGGATTGAAACAAGCTCCTCGGGCTTAGTATGATAGGCTAACTACCTTTCTTCTTGATAATGATTTTCAAAGGGGTAGTGTGGATAAGACCTTATTTGTGAAACATACTAAGTCTCATATTCTTGTTGCCCAGATATATGTTGATGATATTGTGTTTGGATCTACCGCTGAGCATCTTGTGAAATACTTTTCGGATTGCATGACACATGAGTTTGAGATGAGCATGATGGGAGAGTTGTCTTATTTTTTGGGTCTCCAAATTAAACAGTCTCCTTCGGGCATATTTGTTTCTTAGTCTAAGTATGCTAAAAATCTTGTGTCAAAGTTTGGTCTTGAGTCTTCCAAGCATGCACGCACTCCCATGAGCATCAGTCTTCACCTTTCCAAAGATTCCTCTGGTATTGATGTTGATCCTACCCTTTATAGGAGTATGATAGGGAGTCTTTTGTATCTCACAGCCAGTCGTCCTGATATTTCCTTCAGTGTCGGTGTTTGTGCTCGTTACCAAGCCAGTCTTAAAGAGTCTCACCTTCTTGCGGTCAAACGCATCATCAAATATGTTAATGGGACCTTGGGGTATGGGGTTTGGTTTTCCACTGATACTACTGCTGAAATTACTGGTTTTTCTTATGCCGACTGGGCAGGGTGTGCTGATGATAGGAAAAGTACATCCAGGGGGTGTTTTTACCTTTGGAATAATCTGGTTTCCTGGCACAGTAAAAAGCAAAAGCCATTTCTCTTTCCACTGCTGAGGCTGAGTACATTGCTGCAGGGAGTTGTTGTGCACAAATGTTGTGGATGAAGCAAATGCTTCATGATTATGGGATAGAACAGAACACTCTCACACTTTTTTGTGATAATACAAGTGCCATAAACATTTCAAAAAATCTTGTCCAACACTCTCGCACCAAACATATTGACATTCGTCATCATTTTATTCGAGAGTTAGTGGAAGAAGGCCTTGTTGTTCTTGAGCATGTTACCACTGAGCATCAAAAAGCTGATATTTTTACAAAACCCATTGATCTTCTCCGGTTTGAGTTCCTTAGAAAGACCTTGGGTGTCATGCTCGATCACTAGAATGTTACTTGTTTCTTGAGTAGGTGTAAGTGTTTTGCCTTATTTGTGCTTGGATGCCATAATCTCATTATCATTAATATCTGTTTTTCTTGCATCCAACTTTTTATGTACACTACTCATGCTGCTTACAAGATCTCATAATTCAGTGTTCATAACTCATTTTGAATGCCCATGCTCATTAACCTCATGATCTCATTCTGTACACATCCTTGAGATAATTGCTGCAGGGGTTTCCGCATAAGTGATCAAAGTTCTCTATGGACCACTAACAGTGTTTCTTGTACCTTTACAGTGGAATTGACCGATACTAGTATATCATGGGTGATGTTGAGTCTCTTAACCATCTACCATCTGTTTTCACTTCCACAGTTTCTCCCTCAGTTCCTTGAAGTCCGGGCATTAGGAAAAGGCTACCTCAGAGGCACCAACCAGGCCATCCTTTATGATTTCATTCTTCTCTGGTTTGGTTTCCATACTCTTGAGCGTGAATGCCACCAGTGAGTGCCCACAAGAAAGAAAAAGTTAAACATAAAAAAAAAGGGGACTCATTGATTGAGGGGGAGCCTCCGCATTTACTCAACAAATACCCCGTGATTTATAGTGGTTTGACTTTTCTCTGTGGTGTTCAGTTACTCTTGTCAGAGGTCCAGCCATTCGATCACTACTAGGATTAACTCTAGCTCAGTGGACTCTCATGGATTGCACACACACACTTTCTTTTATGAGCTCTCATGTTGGATTTTGAGTTGTACATTCTCATGTAGTTTGTGATCACTGATGATATTTTACCTACTTTGCTCATGATTTCCAGTGTCATTATTTTTAAACATTGCAAGTTTTCAGAATTCATGAATTGCGGATTATTTCATCTTAGTACTCATTATGGCCAAATGTGATCATTCACTCTTGTTACAGGACTCTCTTCTAGATATTGAGTATCGTGTTTTTATTTTAAAAAAAAAAAAAAAAAAAAGGTTTTCCGCTCGAGCGAACTGTTTTACGCTCGAGCGTATTTTTCACACTTGTAGCAGTTTGTTCTTGACTTGGCAGTTCTGAGATATTGGTTTTAGCGCTCGAGCGAGCCTCTGCTTACATTTCTTTAGGCTCGAGCGGTCTCAAGTACGCTCAAGCGGACCTATTTTGTACTTAATTCCCTCCTTCGACTCTTCAGGTTATTTTTTTCCCTCTTTTCACATTTCTCCGACCTAGGGTTTGTCGTGTGGCCGTGATTGGGCTCGATTCCATTCTTCTCTTTGATCTTCCTTGCGATTTCATCTCTGGTAAGGTTTTTCATCTATTCTTCTCTATTTTTTTTCCTGTAATCGGCTAAAATAGGAGTTGGATTTCATGTTTTTCTTGTATGTTCTATGTCTCAGTTTGTTCACTCTTCTCATACACTTGCACTGTGTCCTATTGTCTGTCTCATGGTGTATTTTATGTTTTTTTTGTTGTGTCAGTTGGACTAGGGTTACTTTTTGGTAATGTCTCTATGTCTCTTGTCTTATTGGTTCTTAGTTGGATTTGAGTTCGATGTGCTCACAGTGGGTATATGTTTTGGGTCTGGTTTTGTCATGTTTTGGTTTCTCATCAGTGCTTCATAGTGTGTTAACACTCATGTCTTCCATTATACCTATCATGTTATGCCTCATGGTTCATGACTTTCATCATATTGCTCTGCCCTGCTTTGCCATATCTTGCCTTGCATCTTTCTGATGATTTGTGATTTTGGCTTTCATTCTTTATTATTTTTACTTGTTACTAATGATTGTTGGTCTTGGTTTGGTTTGGTTTTTGGGGTTGTTGGTTTGTTGGTTGTAATTGTGTCTTTCCTAGTCATGTCTTCTTCTGCTCCTAAACGCCGTAAGGCTGCAGTGTCTCGACCTACCTTTAATTCTGTAAGGTTTCAATCCGCTAAACAGTCTAAGTCTTTCCATACATCTTTTGAGAGTCGTACAGTTCATTTAGAGAGGAATGTCCAGGCTGATACTTTTGAATCCATCCATATTCGTCCCTTGTTCGACCCTCTCGGTGGAGACTTAGTCTTGTCTTTTTCTGGGCGTCAGAATCTCGATTGGGTTCGAGAATTCTATTGTAACATGGAGGGTATTCGTGATTATGAGCCATCTTTCACCACTTGGGTTAGGTCTAAATCCATTTCAGTCACCCCTGACCTGATTCGTCAGCTTCTTAAGATTGAGCAGGTCTTTCCCGAGCACTATCCTTTCCCTGTACCCGACCGTCCTACTTGTAATTTTGATGCTGTGGCTAAGGAATTGTGTGGAGTTGCCCGCCATTGGCCTAAAGGCAGTTTGATAAAACAGTTTGAACTTCTTCCGGAGTTCAGACTGCTTAATCTGATTGTATGTGCCAACATTATTGTGACCACACATTCATCCGAGGTCAAACAAGACCAAGGATTCATTTTATCTTGTATTGCCCGTCACCGGTCTATTGATCTAGCCTCTCTTATTATCAAAAAGATGATCGGTGCTCATGGGCATAAACAGCTTGGCCTTCCCTACGGTTGCCTAATCAACCGACTTTTGTCTGACCTTGGGGCTCCTGTCCTAGAAGATGATGAGTTTGCTTTCCCTTCTCGCCCATTTACAAAGAAAATTGTGTCTCAAAGTCGAGCTCATATTAAGGGGGACTCGTCCCGGGTTGGTCCTTCTGCAGGAGTTGCTGCTGGTCTTGCTGAGGAGGCTGAGTTTGATGCAGCTGCAGCAGGTGATGGTGATGAGGCTACTGTTCCACCTCCGGATTTTCATGTTCAGTTTCAGCAGTTTGCGGAGGCTATGACCAGGCGCTTGGATTTTCTGGATGCCCGTTTCGATGCTTTTGATGGTCGTCTTGGTCATATGGAGCAGACTCTCACTCATCTTGTCCATCTCATTCAGTCTCCGCAGCCACCGCCTCCCCCCGATGCTTGATTTTTGATCCCCGGACAAAAAGGGGGAGTGTTTTTGAAGTTTTTGGACATTGGACATTTGGACAGTTGGTGGTAACATTGGACATTGGTACAGTTTTTGGTATGTTCATTGGTGGTAACATCTCTTTAGTTTTTGGACATTGGACATTTGGACAGTTGGTGGTAACATTGGACATTGGTACAGTTTTTGGTATGTTCATTGGTGGTAACATCTCTTTAGTTTTATTTTTATTTTTTATTTTTTTTTGGTGATGTTTGGATATTGTGGACATTGTGGATATTATGTTTTATCTATTTCATTTTATATTCTTCCACAGTTTTGTTTGGTATGTTGAATGTTATTTTATAGGTGCAAAGTTGAAGGGATGTGTTGTCATTGATTGTTGAAGTTGAATGGATGTGTTTTTGCTCAAGTTTTGTGTTTATTCGAGTTTTGAGAGGGTGTTTTTCCTTTGTTTTTAATCCGGTCTAGTGCGTGTGTTTAAGGAACAATGTTTAGAAAGGTTTTGTCCGGGAATTGACAAAAGGGGAGATTGTTAGGTCCCTTTATTGTCAAATCCGGAGACAAAACTTTGTGTTGATAAAAATGTATTTTTTTGTGTTTTTGTTCTTCCCGCTCGAGCTGGGTCATGTGCGCTCGAGCGGAGATTGAAGAATCTCAGTATTTTGACAAGGCTGCAAAAAGTACTGGGGGATGAGATTTTATGCTCGAGCGGAATATCTAGCGCTCGAGCGCATTTCAGTTTAGTCACGCGCATATTTTTGTTCAGTCCGCTCGAGCGGACTGTGGAGCACTCGAGCGGAGATCGCGGACTCAGATCTTCTATTTAAACATGTTGAGGTTGTGTTTTAGGATTACTTTTCTAGATCTTGTTTAGGGTTTTCTAGGGTTTTGTTTGAAGTTTTCTTATGAGGTTTTGTGAGTTTTCTTTGATGTTCTTAAGAGAGTTCTAAACTTATGAGTTGAGATTTATACATCAAAGAGTTTGATACTACATATTCAAGAGAGTTCTCTTCGGTGGAATCCGAAGATCAAAACGTAGAATTCAAAAGGCGTTTGATTCTACGTAGTCGTTAATTCGACAAGTGAAGTTGTGGATTCAACTTCAGGATCAGTTCCGTGACGAAGGCGTGGTGAAAGAGTTACAGAAGATTCAGACACAAATTGACTGTGTTGGGTAATTTGTGTGTTATCTTTGTAATCTTTCTTTCTTCAGTAGTGGATTGATTAGTGGCGGTTCGCCCGTGGTTTTTTATTACAATTGAAGGTTCTTCAATTATGGTTTTTTCCACGTAAAAATCATTTGTGTCGATTTATTGTTTATTCCGAAAAACAAACAATTTAAAATCACTCTCGTAAGTGCTTGTTGATTTTAGATTGAGTGTTTTTGGATATTTGGGATTTGGAATTTTTTGAATCTTGATCTAATCACGAATCACATAGGATTTTCAGTACTTTGTATATACAAATTTGTATATAATACATACATAGGCGGGGGAAGAGGTATACATACACATGTCATTTCACCATATGTCATTCTTCCCCATTGCAAACTCTCCTGCATAGTGTCATTGCAGTAATAGTTCATGGTCACCAATTCTTGCATACGAAAAATTGATAAAACCCAATAAACACACTACTCTAGACACAAACTAAAAATTATCAGATTAAGCCACAATGCTAATTGTGCTTCAATATTCCTTAGGGAAGCAATAAATTATCCTTATGGCAAATTCTTCTATGAATTACAAATTTATTCAAAAACTAATAAAATAATATCTTTAAAATTGAACATAATAAGAAGACAATGGAATTAGAGATGTTGGGATGGAACTAAGCCAACAGTAAGATTATTGATATATGATAAATCCAAGTAGCATGTAAGTTAAAGAGTGAGAGAGAGAGACCTGGAGAGAGCAGATAATTCTTTGGTTGAAAATACAAGCAATTGAACTGTGCTTTTTTATCAGAGCATTTGCTTTTTCAAACAAAAATAGAACTTTGTTATCTCCTTTGACTGATTTATGTTCTTAGGGTTTTGGTCCTCTCTTTTTGGAGTGAAGAGATTTAGTCATTTGCAGAAATCAAAATTTTAACATTGCTATCACGGATGGTGGGAGAGGTGGCTAGAGGATGGTGGTGGTGGGAGGGATAGGTGGGTTAGGGTTGGTTTGGAGTTTGAAGGTAGAAGATGAAGAAAAAGGTAAATATTTTTTAAACATTGACATTTGACTTCTACTAAAAAAAAAATTCTTTCCCACTCTGTAAATAAGCATGTGTAGTAACCTCAAGGGATTGGCCTGGTGGCAAAGCTTTGGGTCTTGGGGGTGTGCTCCCTCCAAGGTTCTGGGATTAAAACCTCTTAGGTATTAATAATTCCTTAGGGCCATCAGACTGGGAAAAAATCATTGAATTAACCGTGGTGCATTTGCGAAAATCTCCTTGCCAAGGGCCTGTGCACCCTTGGGGATTAGTCAGGTTTTGATCTGGACAACCCGGTGCCAATTAAAAAGAAAAAAGAAAAAAAGCGTGTCTAGCACAGTATTCATCTATTTAGACGGTAAATGTAAGAGTAATACTTTAGTCAAAAAACCACATACATGGTATATGTTGTTTTTTTTAAAAGATGGGGTAAAGTGCTACCAGGCCATACCACGGAGATAAAGTGGATTTTGCCCTGAAAATTAATTAGCTTTAGATCTTGTTGAGTTTTTCTTGTTCTATATTTCTTTTTATGTTGTCAAAAGTTCAAACGAACGTGTTGGCCTCTTTCTTAAAAAGTATTACAATATGCACATTATACTACTAGTCTAGTTTGGCCACTATTACTATATTCCATATTTTCTCTTTTTCTATAACACTATGGAGAGTACATGTGTTTATGTATCTACATGTGTATATATTAATTCCAATGAGTTCTAGCTCAAATGGAACTTCCTCCCTCCTAAAGATGTGATCGAGGATAAGGTTGCAGACTAGCTCAAACTCCACCATGTGTTAACATACCAATCAATATATATGTACACTATACAATATTATAAAGTAAATACGTCAGTTTGGTGTGGGCACTTTTTGTTTTGAAGTTGTGTGATTTTTTTTTTTTGTTTTCAAAATTGTTCAACAAAAGCCGCTCTTTGATTGTCTGAAAATTTTTCATTTGCCCTAGCTATAAGGGTAAAATTGTAAAATTCACCATTCAAAATTTACAATTTTTGACCTACAGTTATATTACACTCATGCGCACACACTATTGTATGGCACCACTTCTAATATAAATAGACTTAATTTGCAATTTGGTGTTTTGCGATTTTACTAGTATGTTTAATTTGCAACTGGTTTAAAACTTCATACATGAAGTATTTTGGTTGGATTTAAGTCCTCCATAATTCAAAAATGTTGGTAACTTAGATTTGTTTTTCCCCTTAAGTGGGGATGTTGAAAGCAAGCAAGAAAATATATGCATTGATTGCTGCTTGAAGACTGAAGCTTGGTCTCTCATTCATTAACCATCCATGCCCCAAGTTTAGTTTTTGTTATCTGTGCAAATGCTTCTGTTGGTGCAATGCGAATACAAAGTAATGCAGAAGAGAAACTGAACAAAAAGATGATGCAGTTTCTATATGGAAAAGAATATACATATATTTATCCCCCTTGCCTCGTGTACTTTTGTTGGCATATAAGATTAATTTAATTTTTTGTATGGTACACTTAATTGATTTTATTTTTTCAATGTCGTATTTGTTCTCTGGAAATTTTCTATTTGAAAGAACCCAACTGGGATCTGCCCCATGCATGTCTTGTTTTGTCCAGGACCCCTTTTATTGAAGAAACTGCCTATCTGCATTGGCCTCTGATAATTGAATGAACATGTTTATCAATGTGTAAAGGACCGCAGATCTGAATTTTTTTTTATCAAAGGTTCAGTTATTTTTCAGTACATCTTGAGTTTACAAATGAAAGAAATGCATCTTACCTTCATAGATCCTTTTATTTATTTATATTGTTTTTGGTGCTAAAACATCTAGTCCATGTTTTGACCATCGATGAATTGTTTTATGTCGGTGGTTGATTCTAGGTCACTCCACAAACAAGATCAGGTATGCGAGTCAAGTGAGAATCAGGCAGAGCTGCATGGGGCCACATCAACAGAATCACCACAAACACCCCAAACCCCCCCCCCCCCCCGGGCAGGCATCATGGTGGATTACTATGTGTAACCAAAAGCCCTGGCAGAACATTCAACTCCCATAACAGTGTGAGTTCCAATACTACTGGCCGTTACTTCTAGAAAGTTCGTTTAATTAGGACATGCATTTTATATTATAATTTGATTGCTATATCATTGTTTGGTCCCCCTTTATCTATGAAGTTGCCTATTGATTGTGTTTACTTCTTTTTAGTTATTGGCAGTTTGATCTTATAAAACTTAAGATGAAACGGAATTGTAGAGGTGTATTATTCTGATCTATGTTACATGGACTCGAGTACGAATTGGGTGTGGATGTGTATCCAAGCATCAGACCTTCATAAATTTAAATTTTAGGATGTTGAGATACGTATCCACACTTGGATATGGGTACGGGAACACATCATATACACATATATATTACACATTATATAATAATCTCAGATGAAATGTTGTAAATTATATAGAAATATACTTAACATTGAATAGGATTCAGGAAAAAATATAGAATTTCTATATTTAATTAATGTGAGAGATTAAAAATATTGCTTTACTAGCAAATGTAAGTCTCTTCTTCTCATATATTGTAACACATTAAAGGATCCAAGTATATAAGTTGGGTACGAGTGCTGGACACATATCCTATACCCTTACCCATGTCACATCCGGTGCACACGGGTATTGTGAGGGAAATAGAAGAGTCCTTGTAACATAGGTTCTGATAGGATTGAGAGGTGAGCGTTCTAGCTCCTTAGCTTTCCATTTTAGATCTGTAGATATGCCATGGTGTAGCTCAACTTTTTCATGCCCCCCTTTTGGAGAGCATCAAATTGGTCCTACAGTTCGGACTCCTATTACGGTTCTGAATCTAATCTCACAAAGTGTAATGTAAGACTGATAAACATCAAAGAGTCCAATCTGGCAAATCATTTTGGAAAATCGATTTTAAATCCAATAATGCCAAAACTGGATTGCTTTGCCAGATTACAGAGTCGCCACCTAAATATTTTATTTTAGGAAAATTTAGAAAACCCTGACTCGTGCCAAAGGCCACGTGTCCGTCATCACCAAAGTTGCCTCGGCTCGGGAACTTGGGTACGAGAAGGGAAGGTCCTGAAATGAGCACCCCCGCTCGCCCGATCAAAGATCGGCCTCTACTAATCATGATATGTGATTTTATAAACCTTATGTGTCTTGTTCTGATTATTTAGCTAACTTTACTATGTGATGCGTACAACATATAAGTATATCACTTAAGTTGGAACAACTCAACTCATTTTTGTTTTCGAAAATGGTTGAATTTGCCACTCGCAAGTGGGCTTGAAAACGCGGATTTGCCACCTCAAATTTATAGACTTAATTTTCTTGTTGAAAGCCCTAGCAATTTTACATTGATAACCTTGGACGTGGTACAGTGCTTTCAGCCTTCTCTTATCAAACAACATGAGTTCCTCAAACCTGCTTTGCTGCCAATCCGCTTTTGCTATCTGGCACTCAGCCATAACTCGCAGCGACGGTACTTCAATCTCGATTGGAAGAATAGCCTCCATCCCATAAACCAAGGAATACGAAGTTGCCCCAATAAAAGTGCGAATCGATGTTCTGTAGCCCTAAAGAGCAAATGGCAGCTTATCTGGCCAGTTCCTATAGGTTTCCACCATATTCTGCAGAATATGTTTGATGTTCTTGTTGGCGACTTCAACAGCTCCGTTGGTTTGCGGCCGATACGTGGATGACTTATGAAAAGCCACGTTGTATTTTTTCAACAAGTCGATCACTTCCTTCTTGAAGTGGGAAACATTGTCCGAAATGATTTCATTGGGGACTCTATAACGACAGATAATGTTGTTCCTGATGAACTTAGCCACGTGCAATGCTTTCAGCACTGCATAGGATTAGGTCTCAACTCATTTTGTAAAGTAGTCTATCGCCACCAGGATGTACTCATGCCCATTTGACCCTTTCAGAGTAACTGCCCCAATAACATCAATTGCCCAGACTGAATATAGCCATGGAGAAGTCATGTTGTACAGCATTGACGGCGAGATGTTCATGCGATTGGCATGGATTTGGCATTTGTGGTATCGCCGAACAAAGCCAATACAATCCTTCTCCATGGTTGACCAGTAATAACCCTGCCTGAGAATTTTCTGAGCTAGTATCACTCCGCTCATGTGCGATCCGCACTCTCCTCCGTGAATGGTCTCAATTAAGCGCTTCGATTCTTTTGCATCAACACACAGCTTATGCATTCCCAGATGGCCCCGTTTGTACAATTTACCTCCGCAAATGATGAACTGAGCAACCATTCGCCGAATTGTCCTTTTATCTTAGGCATTTGCCCCTGGTGGATAAACGTCATTTTCCAAGAAGTTCCAGATATCATGATACCCGGGGTTTTGATCTTGAACCTCATCTATTGCAGTAATCAGCTCGTAGGCCGGCATATACCTCTGTTCAATAATGATTGGACGCATCCGGACTCCTAAAGGGATGTCTATCATTGATGATAGAGTTGCTAAAGAATCGACAAACCTGTTGTTCTCCCTCAGGAGATGGGTGAAGGTTAGCTTCTCAAACTGAGGAATCAGAACATCCAAGGTCTAGTGATAAATCTTCATTATTTCTTCTTTAACTTTTCAGTCACCGTTTGCTTGAGACACAACAAGATTCGAGTCCTCAATGACGTCCAACCGTCTTACCCCTAGTTCAAGGGCAACTTCTAAGTCAGCGATACATGCCTCATACTCTGCTTCGTTGTTCGATACTTTGAATCGGAATTTGAAGGCTAGGAGTATGTGGGAATTGTCAGGTGCTATCAGCAACACCCTTATCCCATATCCATATTGATTTGATGCTCTGTCAAAGTACATAGTCCAGATCTCTTCTTCAACCTGCAGAATGGCCTCATCCGGGAATAGGTACTCAACCTCTTCATCCCCTTCCATTGGGTGGTCTGCCAAGAACTCTACTACTGCTCTCCCCTTGACAGACTTGCGCGCTACATACTTCAAGTCGAATTCGGAGAGAAGAAGCAACCAACGGGCTAGCCTACCCGTAAGTGCCGATTTCTCGAAGAGATATTTGATGGGATCTAATCTCGAAACCAGTGTTACAGAGTGAGCTAATATGTAGTGCCTCAACTTCCTGGTGGCCCATACCAAGGCTAACCACGCCTTCTCAAGTGGAGTATAACGGGTCTCATATTCCAGCATCTTCTTGCTCAGGTAATAGATAGCTTTCTCCACTTTATCCTCAGATTCCTCTGCAAGCATGCAATCCATTGTCGTATCGGTTCCTGACAGATATAGAATCAACGGCTTTCCCGACTCTGGCGATGACAACACGGGTGGGTTCTGTAGATACTGCTTGATCTACTCAAAAGCAACCTGGCATCGGTCATCCCACTGGAATTTCTTTCCTTTCTTCAGGAGACCAAACAGTGGTTCACAAGTCAGGGTTAATTTCGTAATAAACCATCTTATGAATTGCACTTTAACCAGAAAGCCTCGCATCTCCTTTTTAGTCCTCGGTGGTGGCATTTCTAAGATGGCTTTGATTTTGGAAGGATCGACTTCGATGCCCCTTTGTGTAATCAATAACCCTAACATTTTCTCTGCTGTGACACCAAAAGTACATTTTTGAGGATTTAGTCGCAACCGAAATTCTCTGATCCGTTTGAAAGTTTTCTCTAAAGCAGTGTAGTGGCCCTTTCTTTCTTTGGACTTGACTATCATGTCGTCCACGTACACCTCAACCTCTTTGTGGATCATATCATGCAAGATCGTGGTTGCAGCCCGTTGATAAGTAGCTCCAGTATTTTTCAGACCGAACGGCATCACCCTGTAGCAGTAGGTTCCCTACGGCGTGGTGAAGGCAGTCTTCTCCCTATCCTTGGGTGTCATCAAGATCTGGTTATATCCGGAGAACCCATCCATAAAGGAAAGCAGCGCATGCCCTGCGGTGAAGTCCACCAATTCATCGATATGCAGCAGAGGAAAGTCGTCCTTCGGATTGGCTTTGTTCAGATCTCTGAAGTCCACACATACTCGATTTCTGCTATCTTTCTTTGGCACCGGAACTATGTTGGCCAACCAAGTAGGATACTCAAATACTAACAGGAACCCTGCATCAATCTACTTGGTAACCTCTTCCTTAATTTTCAGAGCCCAATCCAGGCAAATTCTCCGAAGCTTCTGCTTGACGGGTCAGGCCTCAGGGTCAAGAGGGATCCGGTGCTGTACAATCTCAGGATCGATTCCAGGCATGTCTTCGTAGGACCACGCGAAAACATCTTTGAAATCTTTGAATAAAGAGAATAAGCGCTCGCGTTCCTCCGAAGACAACGTAGACCCGATCTGGACCAGACGCGGATCCTTTCTAGTGCCAACATTAATTGAAATGATTTCATCAACCAAAGGTTTTACAAACCTCTCCTTCTCTCGATCAATTAAACGTTTTAAAACTGGAGGAATTCCTTCCTCGTCGTTTTCATCAAAGTTTTGAAAGTCTTGATTAATGCAATAAACTAAAGGCACATAAAAGTACTCAAAAGCAGCAGCGTGCGATTCTCATTAACAACTTCCAGTTCATCTGATTCCTTGGTTACAACCGACTCAAAGGAAAAAAGAAAAAGACGAACTGGACAAAACAACGGCATCCCGGTTATCAACCCCAGGAATACCGGACTCTGACTCAGAAAGACTGGAATTTGATTCCGACTCCACAGACTCTGTGGAATCAGATTCCGGTTCACTACTTGATCCAGAACTGCTAGACAAAAAGCCTTCATCGAATTGCCAAACGAGGGAGGGTGCGATAGATGCATCCGGAATGCTAGAAGAAGGGCCCACAACCGTTTGATCTCTAATCATGGAAACAGAGAAGTCACCCCCGAGTTCTCTGGTGTGATCTGAGGATCTGAGAGGAGACAAGCCAATGCTACTCCTATCTCGAATTCTGCGCCATCGGACTCATCCTCCTTGCACTGTTTCGCCTCAATTGGTGGGTCAATCTGCTCTTCCGCAACTCCATCCCCTGGCAACTGCAGGTCGAAAAAGATCTCGAAACCGGGCAAACCCCGCTTCTCAAAATTCAGCCATGGCTCCGGAAAGCCACAGAACGGAAAATCTTCCCCCTCCCGGACAAAGTGTCCGTTCAGGGTTCCTTGAATGGGTCTGTGCACCAGTTCGTAGTGCTTCCTAGCCTTTTTAGCCTTGGCCTTTTCGGCTATTTCCTTTGCTTTTCTCACTCAATCCTCTTTGGTAGACGTGTAACCTAGACCAAAGGTATGAGGGTTGTGTGGCACTTTGGCCAACGCAGCGACGCCCTTCTGGCTGCTCTTTCCCAGTCCCATTTCGGGCATGTATTATAGCTTGTTCATGAGGTAGACAGATTGAGCACTGACACACAACCCCTCATCAACAACTAGAATGTCTTGTACTATCCGGGCTTTGGCAAGGGTGAATCCAGACAAAAAAGACATCCTCCTCGCCGTGAACAATTTCCAAGACTGGTGTGGTGACTTTTGGGAAGGATGTATGGAAGAATTCTTGAAAACAATAGCTACCCCCTTCCCAATGGGGTCCTTCAGCATCTGGTGTAGAATGGAAGAGACAGCCTTCACTTGGTATAGCCACGGCCGTCCAAGGAGTAAATTAAAGGTGGCCGGAACGTCCAAGACGTGAAACTCAATGTCTTGTTGTGCCGGACCAACCTGAGTTCTAACCCGAACTGTCCCTATCACTTCCCGACTTGTATTGTCATAGGCTCAAATTACCTGGGATGTTCGTGTGAAATCTGCTGGCTTCAAACCGATAGAATAGGCCATTCGTGACGGACACACATTGATCGCAGATCCTGTATCAACCAAGACAACTGGTATCCACTTATCTTTGCATTCTACAAAAAATGTATAGTGGCTTGTTGTGCTCAGAGCCCTCAGGCAGCAATTCTTTGTCTATGAAGGTCAAAGTCGGGGAAGCACCTCCTAGAAAAACCAGTCCCACCAACTGCTCGGGAGTTGTGTCAATAGAAAGCTTAGCCTTGTCCATTGTGGATAGGACAGCCTGTCTATGCACCCGTGAGACCATGAGCAATCCCCAAATGGAGATGTCTGCTTGAATATTTTTCAGCTGCTCCAGTACAGCTTCCTTCTCTAACAGTTTATCTTTCTGTTTCTCTGCCTCCTTGTCTTTCCCTGATGCTTCTGGCTGGTCCAGGTGTAGGGACTTAAAGGCCCTGTTTGGTAGAGCTGTGGAAAAGTGATTATAGATTATAGCTTAACATATTATAGCTTATAGCTGTGAGTATAAGCTGCTAATCTGTTTGGTGTAGCTGTGGGATTATAGATTTAAGCAGTGGAGTAGTGTTTGGTAAATAAGCTGTAAAATAGCTTTTTGCTGTGTAATTGACAATTTTGCCCTTATGAAGAGAAAATTTGTAATTTTTGTCATTTTCTTCTGTTTAAATATTGAAAAAGTTATTTCATTAATGGAAATTGATTAATTAGTACCTAATTTGGTACATTTCATTTACCTCAAATTTTTTTTTTTTTTTTGTATTTAATTTTGTATTTATTTTCTTGTAATAAATATTTGAGTTGACAAGAAAACAAAAAATTTAATTGCAATAAAAATATAATAAATTACTATTAAGGCAAGAAAAAGGGCTCTTCATAGATATTTATACAGCTCCTAATTTCGTCTGCAAATTGACATACAAATAGAGTGTCTCCTCACTTCCATTTCGGTGTCATCACATGCAACATCATTCCCATGGTGTGGTTGTTGAGACGAAGATCCTTCCTCTTCATTAGGCACATAATCCGTGTATCTATCATAAGAGTCAAATGCAATATCGGGAGCTTACTTCGTCGGATGAAATTATGAATTGCCATTGTTGCACAAACAAGTTTGACTTGGGTCGGCCACTTGTAGTTTGGTGGGATATCCTTTATCATCGGCCATCTTGCTTTCCAAACCCCGAACGTTCTTTCTATTACACTTCTAAGTGAGGAATGTGCTTGGTTGAATTTTTCTTGTGCATTTTGGGGGGGTTGACCATGTTCAAATTGAGCTAGATGGTATCTCTCTCCTTTGTAAGGTGCAAGATATCCTTTCATATTTGGATAACCAGCATCTACCAAGTAAAACTCATCTATTTTCAAATTTCAAAATAATAAGTAAGCAATTATAAATGTAAAAAGAAATATGAAGATGTGGGTGTGGTGCATCTATTGTAGCAATCGAATATAAAACAGTTACCTCCTTGTGGTTTTGGAAAATTAAAGCTAGGATTCCTAATTGCATCTAAGAAGATCCGAGTATCGTGTGCACTTCCTTCCCATCCTGGTAAGCAAAATGTGAAACACATATCAAAGTCACATGCGGCCATTATGTTTTGAGTCGCATATCCCTTTCTACCTATTAGACGAGCTTGCTTTTCTGGAGATATATATGCTTTGATGTGTGTCCCGTCAATTGCTCCAATACAATCCTATGACATGATAATGAATAAAAAACATTTTAGCCACAGATTAGTATAAATATCCTACCAACATTAATTATATGTAACACCCAAGTTACGCTTGTAGTTAATTATTTACCTTGAAATGAGGATAATATTTGCGGTTGCGTCGAATATATGGATGCACACCATTAGTCGGTTGAGGCCTTACCCAGTCAATGGACATCTTTGTAACAGCCGTTAACACCTTCTTAAAATATTTTGAAATAGTCTCGCCAGAATGTTGAAATCTTTCTTGGACATTTCTGTTTCGAATGTCACCGCCAACAATAAACAAAAATATTGCAACTTGCTCTTGAACCGAGACTCGTCGTCCAGTTTGAAGGCCATAATTTGTTTGTAACAAATTACACAATTCGTAAAATACCTCTCTTTCCATTCGAAAATTTTCAAATATTCTTGTCCGATTCCCTTCTTGTAATTCCACCATCCACATCCCTCATGTTAAACAAGATGTCCTACATGGTTCTTTTATCAAATAATTTGTTGCATATGTCGCTGCAACTGTAGCCGCGGTAACTAAGAGCATATCATTATTTTGTTGGGGTTGTGATGTGCTGCCTTCATCATCAGTATCTTCATCATCATGGTCATCATTCCATTGGTCTTCATCATTGCTACTCATCTTTAAAACTGTCAAGTGTGCTGGATAAACCATGTTGCAATTTAAAACTTTAAACAAAAACCAATAAATGATAAATAAATAAATAAATATGTTGAATTTCGCATTAAAAAGCAATAAATATGTTGAATAAATAACCATGTTAAACTTTAAACCTCATATCTTGAATTTTTCTTTCTTATTTTATTTTTTTTCTGGTAAAGGATGAAAACATAAATAAGTAAATAAAAATAAAGTAAGGATTTTAATTGATTTACTATTTCTGGGAATTTCTCAAGGTTTCATGTTCAAGTGAGTTAATACTCATGTCACCAATTCAAACTTGGATAACCAGTCCCACGTGATGCATACCAATTAGACATTAAAATTCATGAAAAAAATATACATAGGCAGAATAAAATAATGAATAAAATATAAAATTTAAAATGCACTCTAGCAGTTGATAGTAATTAAGAAATTAGTGGAATTGCATCAGACTGCACCTACAACAAAAGAATTCAGATTTTTTAGATACATTATTTTACTAATTTCTTAAAGCACGAGTTGGAGCATAAATGCCACCAAAAATCATTTGGACATGCAAACTATGAACTTCAATTTGGCTACTCATAACACTCACAAAATTAATAACCTGGACAAAATTAATAACCTGGACATGCAAACTATGAACTTCAATTTACCTTCAACTTCAACAAAATTAATAACCTGGACAGATTGAAATGTAAAGGAAAAACAATGTAAACCACAAAAATGATTTGAGTAAACCATTCACCTACATACATATATATATCCTTCACAATTCACCTACCAAGCATATTGAACTAACATTCAACAACTAATTGGAAAGGCCAACCATTCAACAAGTCAACATGTCAACCATTCACCAACCATTGAACAAGTCAACATGTCAACCATTCACCAACCATTCAACAATTTAGTCCAACATAATTTAATAAAATTTTAAATAATAAGTCCACAATTAAAAGTCCAACTAGTCATATTCATAAAAGGAAATATTAGGGAAATATTGCAATAGTCCACAATTACTAAAATAAGAAGTCCAACATAACACTCCACAATTAATAACAACGGGACAGTCCACAATTAGCCGCGATAACCTGTGGTGGCCTTCTCCATCTCAATCTCCAACTTCAGAAACTTAAGGCGAACTTCATCCGTAGGAAGACTCATGAAACACTCCCGACGCTTGTCTCGTAAGAACAATCGGGCGGCCCATACATACAGCTCATCATTCGGGGACACACCAGGGATGTTTTCCAACATCGCCAAACAATCTGCAATTGAAGGATATCTTGATGAGGTCTGTGTTGAAGTTCCTGAAGATGACTCAACCACATTGACTATGCGAGCAAGTGTCTTGTTAAGTAGAGCTGCACCCGTAGATTTCGTCTTCTTGCTCTTGGTTGATGAAGCAGGTGTGTTTGATGAACGCTTTTTGTTTAACTCAGAGGGATGAATCACCTCCAAAGCATCATCATCATATTCAGCATCATGTGGGGTATGAAATTCCTCCACATTGTCATCACCGTCAGGCATAACCCCTGAACTAGGAGTGTAAGCCCATTCTCCTGTAGCAGCTGTATCTGAGAATAGGATGTCTAAGTCTTCACTAAATTGCAACGGCATACGCCGGAATTTAGCAGCATCAGGATACCTCTGCAACAATTACAAAGAAAAAAATAAACATTTACAATTATCAAAATTTGGTGTGTTTAAACAACAAAAACAAACATAATATGTACATTAAGCAATTTAAATACCTCCAATTTGTTGGTCCACCACTCATCAGATGCAGATATAGCTCCAGTCAATGTGTCACGGCCTAAGCCGGTCTCACCCCTTAAAAGATTGTTCCACAAAAGCCAATCTTTTTTCAACACATCCCAATGGTTTTTCATTTGTAGTCGTTGGTATGTTTTTCCAGTCATAGTTTTAAACGAAGTTATGACATTTTCCCACCCGACCCTATCTAAGTGTGTACCAGGTCTGTGTCCGACCTTCACTTGGTCAACACAAAGCTTAATAAAGATTTCATTTGATTTTGCATCCCAATGAGCCTTAGTAGATGGTACTTGAGAGGATTTTCCCTTATTCTGCCTATTTTGAGATTGTGTTTCCTGTTGGGTACTCATTCTATGAAACAACAAAAAAGAAATTGTTTTTAATCTTTGGTTGCATTAAAACATAAGAGTAGTACAAAATAACCATACATGGCATGATTAGTATAAAACATAAGATTACTACAATAGGCGTCTCATCGTTGGGTACACAACTGAGCAAAATAACACATATCTAAAAGCCACCTACAAATCATTTGAAGAGTAATGCAACTGACAGAACAATACAAATTGTGAGCAAACCGACAACAAGCTGCTTCATAAATGTTACGGATTGCTCAAGCATTTGGTTCTTTACTTTTAGTCCTACAGTCTCGATGTTTTTATCTTCATAAAGATTTGTCTCGTTCCTCAGCCTGTCTACCATCGTCACAGATTTTGGGGTACACCACCTCCAAAATTGACAATTCCTCTTCTCACAATTTACATACAGTCTTCCTTTTGATGGCTTCTCGGATTCGGTTACCCTTATGGCAGCTCTTACACCACACTCACATTTCAAAGCCTCGTACCTCAAATCCAAGGTCTCAGCACTGCAAGCATAGTTACTAGATGATGACATGCCTCTGCAGTAATTAGGAAGATTTGAATCCACATCCTCTAAAATTGATTGGGAACTTAAAGATTATACATGATTAGTAAATGTAACTCTCTGATTTCTGACCTTGAGGTTAGCTACACAAGCTAGAATTCGTACAGGTGTGGTCCCACAAACAAACAGTAGCATGCAAGCATTTCAAAATATATACATATATTTTGATCTATAGAGATAAATATGCACAAGTAAGAGCAAATCAATCGTTCATCTTGCTCAAATGTTCAGTGTCGCTTGTGATATTGATATAACAATGCCACAAACAGATCTCTACTCTCAATTTTTTGTGAGATTGATGTGGATTCCATGTGAGTCTCACAAAAATTAGGAATAGAGATGTACTTATGACATTATTTACACTGAATAATTTTGTATTTTACCTCCATCTCTATCAATTATTGAAATGTATCATTTCTGAATTAGAGCAGATAAGTGGGAGCTAGCCGTGCAGATTTGGACCAGATAAAAAAAAAACCCATCAAGATTTGGATCATTCACCAATCAGAACCACCTTCTAAAAGGTCAAACAAAATGTAGGTAATATAAAACATCAAGAAGACAAATAATGGGACAAACTGTGGAAGGCAATAACAGTAACATGTAGGGATTACAAATTTATAATTACTAGTTTGGTCTTTGGAGTTATATCCACTTATTTGTGCATGCGTAATTAATTTAACAAGACTCTGTACTTCAGTAAATGAGAGAGATGAAGTAAATGAGAGAGATGAAGTAAACAGAGCTTCTGAATTGTGGAAACATATCAGAATTACATGATTCCAACACAGCAACAATTTTGAACTTCATTTTCTTGAACTTCATATTAGATAAATTTTCAACTTCATATCAGATAAACAGAAACATGTATATCATTTTCTTGAACTTCAGTAAAGGAGAGAGATGAAGTAAACAGAGCATAAATTTGTGTTTATCTTCAGATAAATATACATATATCTTCATTAATAATCAGAGCATACATATAATAGCCACAGCTCATTCCATAAAAAAATCTCTATAAATATAAAAAATAAAAAAATAAATTTTGATTTGTCACTAGAACTAAACCTAAGTTTCTATTTCTAATTTCCCTAAAAACTTTGTATAAAATGGCATTAATGAAAAACTATTGGGAACCAATTTCTCATACTGCAGCCATAATCTATGGAATTTTGTACAGATCTACATCACAACAATCTAAGTTCAGCAGGGTTACAAATATCCCAAACAGAGCAGAATGTGCTTCGAGAGAGAGACAGAGATGACAGATAAGGGAGAAAGCAAGCCAAGGGCAAGATGGAAGAGGAAATTTCAGACGGAGAGGGTGAATCGAAGGAAGAAGATGCGATCTGTCTGTAAACCCTAGCTGAAATGTGTGTGTGTATATATATATATATATATCATAAACAAAAGCGAAGATGATGCGATCTTACCTTTTAGTGCAGATCTTGGAGAAATCTTCAAGAAATTGTGACTTCGATCGGCTGATCTTCCACAGATACGAAGGATCGTCTTCATCGCCAAGAGGAGAGAACACGAGTGTGAGAGAGAGGAATGGGCTAGGGCACGACGAAAAGAGGGCTTATATCGTGGCATATCTGTAATTGTTGAAGTTTTGGAGGGGCATTTAAGTCATTTCATGCCCCTCCAAACAGCTGCGCGCTTAATCCAAAATGAGAAGCATCTCCGGAGCAACTTACGAAAAATCGCTTAAATTGGCTTCTTTTAAGCTATAATCTGCCACATTAATTTTTACCAAACAGAACAAAATGACTTAATTTAAGCCATAAGTTGAAATAAGCTGAATTTAATTTTTAACAAACAGGCACAAAGTACCGCCCATTCCGGGTCATGTGATCAACCTCCTCGGTGTACCAAGTATCATCTGGTTGATTCTGTCCACAGTTTTCATCAGTATGGGCAAGACGCAAATCATCGTCTTCCCACTACATTCCCTCGGCGACTGACAAACAACTGTCTGGCCCCACTGTAGTTGTTCTCGTGTTCACAACACATTCTGTCCCCGCAGGGGCCTTGGTTTTTCTAGCCCTCTGATCATTCTCAATTCTCTCCTGTTCAAACCGCTTCAGCGCGACCTCCTATTCCGTGTCAGCTGTACAAACATTGCCCAATTCCTGAGCAAAATTCTCAGTACCGATGCTCTCCGGCAACTTCCCCTTGTTGTCGATTGTTTCAGTCGTTGTAGATGTTTCCATTTCCAACCGTCCCTGTTCCGGTTGAGCCACCTTAACAACATCTGGCTCATCACTAAGCCACCCTGCATTATCCGTTGATCCATTCAGGTCAAACTAATTGATGCGCACATCCCCCGAATCATGTTCATTAAAGAACTGCAGATTAGTGATGTCCTCCTCAAACTCTGCTAAATCATCCAGCCCCTGGCTCGGCCTGTCCTCATGAACCACATTAACCTCAGTTCCCGTTGGCAACTCCAACTCTGGCCTACCCTGATCCATTGGCACAATGTAACCGCACGGGTCGTATGTTTCCTTAATTAAACTCATAGGGCCCTCAGGCATACTTTCTTCTACCACGGCCACCACCACGGGTTTGAGTCGTGGTAAGGACGCGCTCACCATGCACAAGTCTGTGCTTTCTAGGATGAATAGCGCCGGCTTGGGTAGGTGGGAGGGGGTTATGTATATGCTGGGGTCGTATAGGATGGCCGTTGTTTGGATAAAGTTTATTTGCCTAGGTGGAGGAGGGGGTTGGTTATGTGGTGGGAGAGGGTTGGTAGTGACATTTAACTTCTCAGGAGGCGCTATCACTTTATTGTCGATGAGATTCTGGATCTCATGACGAATTCTGAAGCACTGGTTGGTATCGTGACCATGCTGTTGATGAAAGGCGCAATACTTGGCTAGGTTATGTGTGAGAGGAAGGGGGTTTGGCAATGGATGTGACTCTAGAGGCTTTAGATGCCCTTTTCTGATCAAGACCCTCAAGGCCGCTAATAGAGACATATAAAGCGGGGTGAAAGTTCTCTGGCCCCTGGGTGGGTATTTTGCTGGTTGTGAGCTGGTTCCGGGCGCACCAGTGAATGGGGTAGCTATTTTTGGTGTGGTGGTAGTGACCATGCCCACATCAGAAGTCCTTGCAGTTGCGTTGCTACTTGTAGCGCATTTGAACTGCGCGTAAAGGCCCTATTGGGCTGCTCCTTTTCCTAGTCAATCAAACCTTGTTTCATAGCATCTTCTATCTGTACCTTGATCTCATGAAGATCAGCAAAGGTTGGTAGGGATAAGACAATCATCTTCTGTATCAGCTTAGGCTGCAGGTTGCGAACAACCATTCTTATCTGATCCTTTTTGGCTGGCCGAGTTGTCATCATGGAGGCCTTGGCCCTCCATCGGGTGACGAAGTCAGAGAAACCCTCATTTGGCTCTTGCCGGGTTGTCTCGAGATCACGAATCGTAACCTCGATTTGGGTGTTGTAAGAATATTGGGCAACAAAGGCCTCAGCCATCTCTTCCCAGCTTCTCTTCACTAAATCCTCTAGCTTAGCATACCAAATGGCCGCAATACCCGACAGGGTCCAGCCAAAAAGTGATAGCTTCTGCAATCTAGTCAGCCCCATCGGCCGCAAGATATCGGAAAACAACCTCAGGTGGACCATGGGATCACCAGAACCGTCGAAGCGGTCAATGTGAGGCATTTTGAATCTGTCTGGCAATGTCACCGCCGAATCTGTGTAGCCGTCCTCTATGTCTGGGATGGAGTTGACTCCTTGAGCTCGCTTGAACAGTTTCTCAAGCTTACTGACTTTCAGAGCAGTTGGATTAACCTTAAATTCGAACGGCGGTTCTGTTGGGTAGGTCGGTGCTTTGGAAGTCTGAGGTGGGACTGGCCTTGTTGGAATGTCCGTATTCTCCTGGACATTGGCTGTACCTTCAGGTGGCAGAACCCTGACTGGGGTTGGGGGTGGATGAGAAGCAGAAGCTGCTACTTGTGGTTGTTGTTGCTGTTGCAGCTTGGCAATCAATTCAGCCTGCTGGGTTACAACCTCTGTTTGGCAAGCGGTAACCTCTGCTTGGCGGGCAGTAACCCGCTGCATGACCTCGATAGTCTGTTGGAGTTGACGCATCATATCCTCCATACTGTTTACAGGGTACTAATCTATCCAAACCAATGTATACTCTCTTTCTGAGGTAGAAACAAGTGACTGGGCCCGGCTAAGTGTGGACGGAGTAGATAGTGATCGTTGAACTGACGATTGTTGAACTAGTGATCTCTGCCTAACTCTTTTTCACCTTGTAACCGGGGGAAGAGAAGCAAACACTGGTCGTCCTCCAACAAGATCCTTAGATCAGTGAATCCTTCCAACTCAGGTCCAGAGTGCTCGAGGGGTGTCTGCCTCGTCTGAAGCAATGTTGAAAACACTACCTTGCAAAAAGAAAATAAAGCAAAAAGAAACAAAAATCAGAAAACGCGCAGCACCCCAGCTCAAACAGAAACAACACACAGTTGAAATCACTAGTTAGGCAACTGCACTCAAACACCGATCTTTGCCCCAAATTTTTTGCCTCAAAACTAATACCCAGACTTGTAACTGATACATACATTCCTGCAGAGCAACACTCTAACAGCACATATCAAGTAAGTGGGAACCAAAACACCCTTATGATGGGGTAGGTTTTCCCTGTCCTAGTCTTGTTAGGAGCTGGGGGTTCACTACGCACACATGCAGTTTCACACAATCTTACACATGGGTGAGCATCTTGTCCTAAGTTGGAATAGTCACAATAGCTTCACTATATGTAGCTAGGTCAAAATGGTCAAAAGGGTGCCTAAGCAAGACCACCTAATATACCTCTCACACCTAACACCGAGAAGTGAAAGGAGGATCAAACGGTACAGCAGTAGTCCAGATCCAAGGTTTGTGTTCCCATCGTGGCAGAGCCCATAACCGGTTAGCCTTGTGGCAAGCTTTTCCAAGCGAGCCTCTGGCAAACCGTTCAGGAATAGCAGATAGCAAACACTATGACTTAAGCGCACTTATGCAAATATAATGCAAAGAAACACATAAGTGTAAATAAAACAACATATCATGATGTTCAAGTCAAGTTCTCTAATTTCCCAGTAGAGTCGCCAGAAACTGTAGCTCAACTTTTTCACGCCTCCCTTTCGGAGAGAATCGAATTGGTCCTACAGTTCGGACTCCTGTCACGGTTCTAAATCTAATCTCACAAAATGCAATGTGAGACTGATAAACACCAAAGAGTCCAATCTGGCAAATTATTTTGGAAAATCGATTTTAAATCAAATAATGTCAAAACTGGACTGCTTTACCAGATTACAGAGTCGCCACCTAAATATTTTATTTTGGGGAAATTTAGGAAACCCTGACTCGTGCCAAAGGCCACGTGTCCGTCATCACCAAAGTTGTCTCGGGTCGGGAACTTGGGAACGAGAGGGGAAGGTCTTGAAATGAGCACCCCCGCTCGCCCGATCAAAGATCGGCCTCTACTAATCATGATATGTGATTTTATAAACCTTTTGTGTCTTGTTCTGATTATTTAGCTAACTTTACTATGTGATGCGCACAACATACAAGTACAGACTAAATCACTTAAGTTGGAACAACTCAACTCGTGTTTGTTTTCGAAAATGGTTTGAATTTGCCACACGCAAGTGGGCTTGAAAACGCGGATTTGCCACCTCACAAGGTGGGCTTTAAAACATGATTTGCCACTTCGCAAAGTGGGCTTTAAAACTCACATTTGATGATTTATTCCAATTCAAGCAACAAAGCCTTCATCAACAGGCATTCATGCAGTTTGGCATTTAAGCAACTAGCCTCATGGCAAGCATGCTATCATGGAATCATGGCAATCGCACTCATGCAAGCATGCTAAAGCATAAAAGCTTATAGAGTACTCCAAGCCAAAACAAAAAAAAAGCTAGTTAGAAAGATGCATGATCCTAACTATACAAGATGCCTAATACAACACATGCAATAATGAAATTAATAGGCTCGGCTATTAAGATGGCGTATGATTTGATTCAATTTGATAACATGCTTTGAAACACGTATTCAAACAAGTATTGAAATTACAATGCAGTTTGAATGATGCGCTGAGCCTCGGTACATGCAAGACAAATGAATGATGCACGCATGCGAGCATAAGGTATGCTAATCAAAACGTGCCCTAATCTAACCATTGAAAGCAGTTAAGTAAAAGGGAGAAAGACGTGGGGTTGGAAGACATTCACACACACACGCACACTCATTACAACATTGTGCCCTCGCGAAGGAGGGTCCGAATAAAAAAGCTAAGCTACACTAAGCTAAGCTAATTATTACAACACAATGAAATTAATTAACTAACTACTCTAGTTAACTAATTATTACAACATAATCGAGTAACTAACTACGCTAAGCTAATTAAAATATTACAAATGAATTAAACTAATTAATTACAACACATGTATTAATTAGCTACAATTCTAAGCAAAGCAATTAAATGGCCTCGCAGGCGAGGGAGACATGCATGCTCAGTTGGCTTCCTCCCAAAAATCTATTGCCTTGCCATCGGTTGCCTCTGTTTGCATTTGCCTTGATTTCTGAAAACTGTACCAATCTCCAGGCTGTCTTTGCTCCAGCACAGGAACAACTTTGGACAACCTTTGAACTGGTGGACTGTTGGCCACAAAAGATGGTTGTCGGCCACCCTAAGTGGCCGGTCGGTCACCCACACTGGTCGGTCGGCTACCTCAGGTGGTCAGTCGGCTACCTCAGGTGGTCGGTTAGCCACTTGCTTTTCCAGACTCCTATTTTTGTTGCAACAAAGGGCAACAGAGGCAAAACAAGGTATTTTGCAGGAAATGTATGTGCTGCCACTCTCCTCATCATTTCTCAAGCTCAAATGAGTGTAGCACTTAGCTCTCGAGCCACTAACCAAGCATCTCAATGCATGGTGGCCAAAGGACTAAGCTTGTACAAGCTTATTGAATGCACACAAGAGACTCAAATGGCCACCACCCTATCATGCATGATCAAGGGCGATGACGACCAAGAAATATGACACGTTTCATCACTTCGAGTATGAAACGTCCCACATTTCTTGTGTTTGGATTAATGTCCGATGTAAACATATGCAATGCAACAAAATATGCTTATCTTGTTTATGTTTTACTTGATTCATTTTATTTACTCATTTTAGATTACCGATTAGTCCTTTAATCGGTTAAGTCCAAAGTGAAAGTCCTCTAATTGGAAAGAGGGCCTAAGCCACATGTTCCTTGAGCATGAAAGAGGCCTCATGCTGTTGGTTAGTAGAAACTCTTAAGAGAGGATTAAAACTGTTAGGCATGAGAGCCTCAAATTCACACTCAAGCCAACAAGGGGCTCAAGACCACTTTCAAAGCGAATGAAAGAGTGAAACAATGAAGTGCAATGGCATATATTTCAACACTGAAATGACATGCTAAATGACTTAAAATCATGCAAACAAAGCATGCAAGGCATGTTCAAAAGCCAAAAGCATTAAACTAGTGAAGTGCACTACACTAGAGGTATGTAATATCAAGCTTAAATGACCAAACCAACTCTAGACAAAGCTTAAACATGCCGAATCAGTGACCTAGACATGCTGAAACCTAGGCACAAAAGACAAGAAAATCATGCGCACGTATTGGCTCGTAAGCAAGGCACAATACACAACCCTCAAAAGCAATGAAAGAGTGAAATGTGTGAGAGTGTGACAGGGGTATAGGCACTGAAATCACATGATAAATGATGCTATACCATGCAAACACCACAAGCCAAGCATGCTAGAGGCCTTAAAACACAAAGCTAGTAAAGCCATTTGCACTATAGCTATACAAAACATGGCTCATATGACCAAGACCACTCAAAAAAGAATTAAAGCATGCTAAATCAAAGCCAAAAACATGCCGGAGTTGAGCTAACACAAGATAGAATGGTAGGCTAAATCATCAAGTATGCTAGGCTAGTAAGCATGATTGCACTACAAGTACAAAAATCAAACAAGAAGTGTTCCAACCAACCAAAATCAGAGTTAAAACATGTCAAAATAAGGCCAAAAACATGCTTGAACTAAGCTACAAAAAGATAGAAAAGCATGCTCAAATATTAGGCCATCTACATATGCAAACATGAGACAAGGAGGGGAAGCCACCTCGTCCAATTTTGGACCTCAAAACAAACTTTTTGCCACTGAAATTCCCCTAGAATTCAGTGGTTAAAAGGCCAAGAAAAGGTTGTTTCCAAAGCTTTGAAAGATGGCTCAAAAGGCTTTATAAGCCAAAGAGCAAAGGGAGGGAACCACCGCCTAACCAAACAAAGCTTAAACCACCATTTAAAACCTCTAAAAAGAAGAGTTTTTATATTCTAAAATCAACCTCAAAGTAGCATACAAAGGTGGCCAAACAATGAATTAAAACAAGGCTTAAAAGAGCTAAGTTCTTACCCTTGAAGCACAACAACAAAACAGCAAGGATTTTGAGCTAAAACCAACTTTGAGAGCTCAAATAGGACCTCAAAGAACCTCATCTCCAAGGTGAAAGTATTTGGTTAAAAGTCTCTTTGCAAATATGTAGAGAAATCTCACTTTTAGGCACAAATTAGAAAGAGAGAGAGAGAGAGAGGAAATTTTGCTTTTCAAAATTCTTAACCCCCAAAAAGGGGGAAGGACCTCCCCTTTTATAGGAATGCAAGCCAAAAGCTTGCTTCCATCCCTCCCTAGGGAGGATGCATTCAGTGACCAACAGCTGGCACAGCTGGCTCACAAAATATCTGCAAAATGAGGAAAATGGCCGTCGGCCACTTCGGGTGGCCGATCGGCCACCTACCCTAGCCGACCGGCCACCTCAAGTGGCCTACAAGGGGCAAAGGTGGCCGAAAATGGCCAAAAGTGGTCGACAGGGCCCTTCCTTCCCCCAGGCAATAGGCACCAAGGTTTGGCCCAAAAACAAGCACAAAAACAAGAGAGTTTAGAGGCCTAGAGACAAGGCGTTCCGCCGAGAACTTCGGGTACTCAAAACTAGCACAAACATGCGCAATCATCGAGTGCACAAACGATGACGTTTAAGTCTTGAGGTCGGTCAAAAATGAGTTGTCTACACATAGGATAGCTTCTTTTCTGTCAATGATTTTTCTTTTTGCAGAGCATATTTTCTTGGCTTTCTGTGTTCTTTGCTGCTTATTATTGCTATACCATTTCTTTTCTAAATAATGACAGCAATTGACCGTAATTTATGTTCTCTATTCTCTTGCAGTATTTGTCAGCAGATCTTTAAGTTGTAATTATCATATCAAATCTTAACAAGTATCGTGCGCTCCATTGACACTTTTCTTGTTGGAATGGTGAACTCTTTGAATTTTGGTACATCATTTTCTACAATCATGTTATTTTGTCCTCGCTTTTCTACAACCATGCATATTATTTGCCGTCACTAAAAGTGCAAGTAACACAGGTTTTGTTAAAATGGAAAATCGATTAAAATGTTGGTCTTTTCAATTGGTAGGAAAATGAGACTAATACCGGACTATATATTTAATAATTTAACTATGTAAGAAAAATCAATAATGCATTTTTATAAGCATACTATGAACATACAATCACACAACAAAAAAGACCTCAAATAAAATAAAATAAATAGAAAGGGAAGAATACACACATATGAGAATAGTCAAAACCTTTGACCTCTTAGTGAGTTCAGGGGCTTATGGAAAATAGACTAGTCTCGTTAGTTTAATAATCTGCAATTTTTTTATTTTTTATTTTTGGGTGAGTTTTTACCCAGAAAATCTAAAATGGAATATGTAAAAATTCAAAAAGATTAAAAAAAATAAATGATGGGATGTCATTTGCAACATGTTCATACAAGTGAATCATGAAAATTATCCTTGTTATAAATTGTGTACAATGCACACTTAATTTACAAAAGGTACTCGGCATTGTTTGGGAATTAAATATTTTAGTCAAAAAGATAAAAAGTCATTATAAATTATCACATTACTATTTTTATTTTTCTATACCTTTTCATAAAAAGTCAAAAAATTATTAAAATAGCTTGTTTTCAAATGAGACCGTTTATTGAGTAGAATCTATGTACTTCAGTTGGAATTCGAATCCTCTAGAGTGATTGTTTATGTAGTTGAGATTTCCTTGATGTTCCACTTCCAACTTGGGCAATCCCAAGTCAAGTGGAAAGTGGAGACCAACCCTGAAAGCCCATAGCTCTGCTGGAGTATTATTTGATATTGATTGTGTACTGTTCTAGATAAATGAGAAATTGTAAAATCCATTAAGTGGGTCATTTTTTTTTTTCATTTTTCAATTTAACAAATGTGGGCTACAATTGTCACATTCGTTGAGTTTTTTTTGCTACGTTATTGGTTGGGAGTATCACATGAATATATCACATGATATTTTGAGACTACTGAATAATTATCTAATTTTAAGATTGTGATTTGATCAATGCAATGTCAAACTTTATTAGGGTTTTTGTATGCACCATTTTTACAATTTAACTCGTACCTAAAAGTATTTGGTAATTTTTCAATGAAGAAGCATGTGGGCTATCCTTCTTTCGGAAATGTGAGTTCGTGTCCCATATTTTTTTTTTTCCAAATCAAAAAAGGTAGGTATGATTCTTTTCTACAGTCACCCTTCCTGTAATTCCCTAACTCCAATCAACAATTTCTAGGATTGTGACTCAATGACCTCAAATTCATGGACTCCCATTGTTTTCCATGAATATCCATTTGGTTGTTGAGAAGTGTTGTTTTTCATTTTCTTGACATGAGAAGTGTTGTCTTTCATTTTCTTGACAATGAAATAACAAACATTATTGGAAAATAAAGTATTTGAAGACGTAAATAATAAAGATTGAATACAGTTAGCACTGCTACATTTTTATTAAAATGTCTGTTTGATCTTTTCACTTTCAATTATGAAAGTCAGCCTATAACATTTTATGTCAAATTGTAATATGATCCTTTTATCGATCTACTGTTAATAAAAGTCAACCCATAACATTTTTGTTAATGTCAGATGGACGAAAGCCGAAAGGATCTTTCTTAGTTGTGCCTTGCATACCATATGCAAGGTACTTACACCATTTTATGTTTTTGGTTATACAAATTTGTGTTACTAGTTATACAAAATTTTGTTAAAACTTATATATTGGTGACCTGCTAAGCAGGTCACCTCATAGGTAAAATTATTAAAATAATATATTATATGATATACGTGTAAGTATTGTCATAAAAAGACGCGTGTTTTCATAAAGAGAGTAAGTGATTAGACAAAAAGGCATAATATTTTACAAAAAGGCATTAATTTTCACAAAAAGAGTAAGTGATTTCACAAAAATGCGTAAGTTTTCACAAAGAGAGTAACTGATTCCACAAAAAGAGTAAGTGATTTATCAAAAAGGCGTAAATATTTACAAAAAGAGTAAGTGATTACACAAAAAAGACGCAAGTGATTTCATAAAACAACGTAAATTTTTCAAGAAATGAAAAAAAAAAACACAAAAGGCGTAAGTTTTTACAAAAAAAAGTAAGTGCTTTCACAAGGGCATAAGTTTTCAAAAAGGGAGTAAGTGATTTCAATGATTTCACAAAAAGGCATAAGTTAACACAACAAGGCATAACATTTCACAAAAGATGTAAGTTTTCACAAAAAGAATAGGTGATTTAACAAGAAGGCGTAAGTTTTTACAAAGAGAGTAAGGGATTTCACAAAAAGACGTAAGTTTTCACAAAAGAAGTAAGTTTCACAAAAACAACAAGTGATTTCACAAAAAGCCATAAGTTTTCACAAAGAAAGTAAGTGATTTTACAAAAAGTCGTAAGTTTCACAAATTTCACAAAAAAGAAGTAAGTTTTCACATAGAGAGTAAGTGATTTCACAAAAAAACGTAAGTCAACACAAAAAGGCGTAAGTTTTCACAAAAGGCGTAAATTTTTATAAAAAGAGTAAGTAATTTCATAAAAAGACATTACTCAACACAAAAAGTCGTAACTTTTCACGAAATGCGTAAGTTTTCAGAAAAAGAGTAAGTGATTTCCCAAAAAGGCATACGTTTTCAAAAAAAGAGTAAGTGATTTCACAGAAAGGCGTACATTTTCACAAAAAGAAAAAATGATGTTTTCATAAAGAAAGTAAGTGATTTCACAAAAAGGTGTAAGTCAACACAAGAGAACATAAATTTTCACAAAAGGCGTAAGCTTTCATAAAAACAATAAGTGATTTCATTAAAAGCCATAAGTTTTCACAAAGAGAGTAAGTGATTTCACAAAAAGGCATACGTTTTCACAAAAAGAGTAAGTGATTTCACAAAAAGAGGTAAGTTCCACAAAAAGAGAAAATGATGTTTTCACAAAGGGCGTAAGTGATTTCACAAAAAGGTTTAAGTTTTCACAAATTGCATAAATTTTCACAAAAGGAGTAAATGATTTCACAAAAAGGCTTAAGTTTTCACAAAAACAGTAAGTGATTTCACAAAAATACTTAAGTTTTTACAAAAAAAACTAAGTGATTTTACAAAAAGACATAAGTTTTCACAAAAGGAGTAAGTTATTTAACAAAAAGGTGTAAGTTTTCATGAAAGGCGTAACTTTTTACAAAAAGAGTAGGTAATTTTACAAAAAAGGCTTAACTCAACACAAAAAGGCGTAAGTTTCACAAAAGGCAGAAATTTTCACAAAAGGTGCAAGTTTTCACATAGAGAGTAAGTGATTTCACAAAAACGCGTAAGTCAACACAAAAAGACGTAAGTTTTCACAAAGAGAGTGATTTCACAAAAAGGCATAAGTCAACATAAAAAAACGTAAGTTTTCACAAAGAGAGTAAGTGATTTCACAAAAATGCGTAAGTCAACACAAAAAGGCGTAAGTTTTCACTAAAGACGCAAGTTTTTACAAAGAGAGTAAACGATTTTACAAAAATATGTAAGTCAACACAAAAACGCGTAAATTTCAAAAAATGCATAAGTTTTCACAAAAAGAGTAAGAGATTTCACAAAAATGCATAAGTCAACACAAAAATGCGTGAGTTTTCACAAAAGACATAAGTTTTCACAAAAGGCTTAAATGATTTCACAAAAGGCGTAAGTGAACACAAAAAGGCATAAGTTTTCACAAAAGGCGTAAGTTTTCACAAGGAGAGTAAGAGATTTCACAAAAAAAACGTAAGTCAACTCAAAAAAGCATTAGTTTTCACAAAAGGCGGAAGTTTTCACAAAAGCCGAAAGTTTTCACAAAGAGAATAAGTGATTTCACCAAAAGGCGTAAGTCAACACAAAAAGGCATAAGTTTTCACAAAAGGTGTAAGTCAACACAAAAAGGCGTAAGTTTTCACAAATAGGCGTAAGTCAACATAAAAAGGTGTAAGTAGTTGTTTGGCATGTGCTAAAATAGCACATTATCCTATTTAGGTCATAATCATCTTACTTAAATCACATCACCTCTTTACCACGTCACTTCAAACCCAACATATATCTAACTCATATTTCATGTTTTTTTCGTAAAAAGTCAAAAAGTATACTAATCTAGCACTTCCCAAACAAACCCTAAGTTTTCAGAAAGAGAGTAAGTGATTTCACAAAAAAAGAGTAAGTGATTTCACAAAAAAGCATAGGTTTTCACAAAAAGAGTAAGTGATTTCACAAAAAGGCGTAAATTTTCACAAAAAGAGTAACTGATTTCACAAAAAGGCGTAATTTCACAAAGAGAGTAAGTGATTTCACATAAAGGTATAAGTTTTCACAAAAAAAGTAAATGATTTTACAAAAAGAGAAAGTAATTTCACAAAAAGGCGTAACTTTTCACAAACAGAGTAAGTAATTTCACAAGAAGGCGTAAGATTTCACAAAAAAGCGCAAGTTTTGTTGAGAACTGAAAAAAAAACCCCCCACAAAAGGCGTAAGTTTTCACAAAGATGGTAAGTGATTTCACAAAAAGAGTAATAATTTCACAAAAAGGCATAAGTTTTCACAAAAAGCGTAAGTTTACACAAACAGAGTAAGTGATTTCATAAAAAGGTTTAAGCTTTCACAAAAAGAGTAAGTGATTTCACAAAAAGACGTAAGTTTTCACAAAAGGCTCAAGTTTTCACAAACAAAATAAGTAATTTCACAAGAAGGCATAAGATTTTACAGAAAGGTGTAGACACCCCATTTTTGACCATCCTCAAGACTTGGACGTCATCGTTTGAGCACTCGATGATCATCCATGCTCGTGTTCGTTTTGAGTTCTCGAAGGTTTCAGCTACGCGCCTTGCCTTAGGATCTCTCAACTTGTCTGTTTTGTGCTTGGTTGTGGACCAATGACTTGTGGTTTTGCTTCTGAGGGAAGAGGGTGGCTTGTTGACCATCACCTCAACCCATCGGCTAAAGCATGATGCCATCGGCCTTGTTTTCTTGCCATCGGCCATAAGTGTTGGCCGATCGGCACTTTGTCGATCGGCACTTTGTTTGGTTGATCGGCCATATTTTTTAGCCAAGACCTTTCCATCTGCTTTTTGCAAATATTTTCTACCAGCTGTGACAGCTGGTGGGCACAATTCCCATCCTCCATACACGTGTATGGAGGGATTTGTTTCAAGACTCAAGCTTGTTAAACAAGCTTGAGAAATGAAATTCTATAAGAGGGGAGCCTCCCCTTCCTTTCCAAAGATTCTGGAATTTTGATATACAAGTTATATATCTATTTCTCTATATTTGACCTCTCTCTCTCCCTTTGCTCTTGTTTGTGCCCAAAAGTGTGATTTCTTCATACTATTGCACACAAACACCTAGCAATACACCATCCTCTTGTTGCAGAGGTACTAGGGAGTTGGTTTTGGGTGTTCATGCGTTGGTTTGAACTCAGAGGAGTTGCTGGAGTAGTGTTCTTGAAAGTGTTCTTCAAGGGTGAGTAACTACCTTTTAATCTCCTATTCTTGCTTAAGCTTTTAGACCTACTTGCATATTGTTTTAAGCTTAACTCTAAACTACAATAAGTTCTAATTTTTCATGCTTAAGATGATTGTTTAAGGTCACTTTTTGGTTTGGGATTGTCTACCCCCTCTTAGGCCCTGTTTGGCCTTGTTTTGTGCCTTTCTTTTTGAGCTTTGGAACCATCTTACTTTGACCTTCTCACCACTAAAATCCAGAGGATTTTCAGTGGTGGAGAAGTGGTTTTGGAGTCTTGAATAGGAGAGGGACACCCCTCTCTCCTTGTCTCTCATTTGCTTGTATTTATGGCTCATAATGGTAGCATGTTTGCTTAGCATGTTTTGGCTTCATTTAAGCAAGTATTTGGTGTTATTTGGCCATGATATACCTCTGTTTTAAGTTGGTTTGATAGCCTCTTACATGCATCATGCACTTGCCTTGCAATCATCTCATTTGCCTTAACATGCATCATGCATTCGAACCATCATGCTTGCATATTTTGGCTCAACTCAAAGGGACTTTTAGTCATGTTTTACCATGTTTAAGCTCTGTTTGGTGTTGTTTTAGTCATGCATGCATTGTTTTGTGTAGCCTTGGTTCAATCTAGCTTGTTGGCCTTGAGTGTCTAGGTTATTAGCATACATTGCTTAGACCTTCTTCATGATTTGGAATCATTTCATATGAGATTTCAGTCCATATAGTGTGGCCATGCATTCACATTTGTCACCTTTTCCATGCATTGGGAGGTTTGTGTTTTATGCCTTAAGAGTGGGTCATTGTGAATGCCTCCATGTTTAGGTCTTTGGGATGCCATCTAAGTGGGTTTTTGGGCTTATTTTGACATGCCATAACTCTATTTTTCATTGGTTAAGTCATGCCATGTTTGGTTGTAATAGGTGTAGCGTAATACCCCTTTGTTAGCCTTGCATGCCTCATGCCTTTTGGACTTTTGTTCTAGCTTGTGTTGGCTAGGTTCAAGCTTGTTTTTGGTCTTTTTTTGACCTACCTTGGGGCTATTTTGGTTTCCCTTGGCCCTTTGGGGCTTGCTTTGTATGGTCTTAGTGTAATCCCCTTGGCCAGCCTTAAGCCTTGGGCTTTCTTGCATGCTTTGCTTGACTTGTTTGAGTGGTTTGGCACTACTCCTTGCATGATTTCAGAGCTTACCTCATTGCCACATTATCATGTTTGTCACTCCTTGCTCAATGTTTTGAGAGTTGTACCCTTATGCCTAAGTGGTAGGCCAATTGGCATGCATGCATATTATGCTTTCATGCTTCATTTCCATAGCATTTTGGCCACTGTTTTTGGTACGGCTGAGGTCTATCCATTTTCAGTATAAGTCCATAGATCATGCGGTTTGTGTGTTGTTGCATGCTTATCGCATTGCATGTTGTTGCATGCTTGTTGTTGATATTGTTGTTGCATGCCTATTACATTGTATGTTTGCATGTTTAGGTTGCATTGTATCTTGCATGCTTGGGTCCTATTGCATTTGGAATGCTTATGTTGCATTGCCTAGCTTCTCTATATTACATGCATTGCATTGTGTTTGGTTTGGGGTGTCAAACCAAACACGAGGAACGAGGGAC
This sequence comes from Camellia japonica, assembly GCA_030407325.1. Taxonomy (NCBI): domain Eukaryota; kingdom Viridiplantae; phylum Streptophyta; class Magnoliopsida; order Ericales; family Theaceae; genus Camellia; species Camellia japonica. The sequence goes on from JAPPVO010000007.1 coordinate 5,708,186, forward strand.
GTTTCGTACTTGAAGTGACGAAACGTGCCTCAATCCTCGATCACTGACACTCTTGATCCTGCATGATAGAGTGTGAGGCATTCATTTGTTTTGTGCATTCATTCTATATTGATTTGTGCAATTCGACCTCTTTGGCCATCATGCATTGAAATGCGTGATTAATGGCTCGAGAGTCGAATACTACACTCCTTTGAGTCTCAAACATGATAAGGGGTGCAGTTGCACAACATTTTCTTGCAAATGTATTGCCATGCCCTTGCTTGTCCTCTGCTGCAGCAACAGGAGTAGTTTGCAGGAAGAGATGGCCGATCGGCTATCTTTAGTGCCGATTGGCTAACAATATTTGGCCGATGGACTCACAATTGGTCAATGACCACTTTCCCTTGGCCGATGGCCTCTCATGATGTCCATGAGGTGTATCAGAAACATCACAGGAATTTTCACAGTCTTCAGAGGAGCATAAGTGTGCAAACAGAGGCAACATGGGGTATGGCAACGGATTTCCGAGCGAAGCCGACTGAGCATGCATACATCCCTCGTCACGAGGCCATTTCAGTGCTTTTGATAACTTAGAATAGTTATTTGCTTCAATCTATTCTGTAATAATTAATTAGCTTGTTAGTTAATTAGTTTTGGTTTGTAATTAATTAGCTAGGATAGTTAGTTAATTAGTTGGTTTGTATTATTTATTCGGACCCTCCGCCGAGAGGGCCAACTTTTGTAATAAGTGTGCATGAGTGCGTGAATGTCTTTCAACCCCACGTCTTTCTCCCTTTTACTTAACCGCTTACGATGGTTAGTTCTACGTCATGTTTTGATTAGCATACTTATACTTCGAATGTTTACATTCATTCATCTGTCTTGTATGCACCAGGCTCGGCGCATCATACAAACTGCATTGTATTTCAATACCGATTTGAATACATGTTATCAAGTTGCATTTCATATGATATCTTAGAATAGCCGAGCCTATTTCTAGTTGCATTTTGCATGTGTTGCATTAGGCATTGTTAACATAACTAGGATCATGCATGATTTCTAACTAGTTGTTGTTTTGGCTCGGAGTACTAGGTAAGCTTTTACGCTTTAGCATCTTGCATGAGTGTCAATGTTACCATGATAGCATGCATGTCATGAGGCTATTTGCTTAAATGATATAACTGCCTGAATGCCTGTGGGTGAAGGTTAGATTGCTTGAATTGGAACAATTCATCGAAATGCGAGTTTTAAGCCCACTCGAGAGTGGCAAAATCATGTTTTCTAAGCCCACCCGAGGGTGGCAAATCCACGTCTTAGCCTCCTTGCAAGTAGCACCTTCAAACCATTTTGAAACAAACAAACATGAGATGTTTTGTTCCAACTTAGGCGATCTAGTCAATACTTGTGTGTTGTGCGCATCACATAGTAATTCTAGCTAATAACCGGAATAAGAACACATATGTTTTCAAAACAAAATATCATGTTAGTAAAGGCCAATCTTTGATCGGCGAGCGGGGGTGCTCATTGCATGACCTTCCCCTCTCGTACCCAAGTTCCCGAGCCGAGGAAACTTTGGTGATGACGGACACGTGGCCTTAGGCACGAGTCAGGGTTTCCTAAATTCCCCAAAATAAAATATTTAGGTGGCAACTCTGTATCTGGCAAAGCAGTCCATGTTTGGCACTTCTTTAAAAAATCAGTTTTCCAAAACAATTTGCCGGATTTGAACTCTTTGGTAATTTATCGGTCTTGCATTGCACTTTGCGAGATTAGATTCAGAATCGTGACATTGAGTCCGAACTGTAGTAAGCCTAATGAACGAAAACGGATTTCGCGCCATTCGCGCGCGGAGCTATGACGTTCGGGTGCGTCTACAGTTTTTGGCAACTCTACTGGGGATTTAGAGAACTTGACTCGAACTCATGATATCTTGTTTTGATTACACTTATGTGTTTCTTTGCATTGCATGTACATTGGTGCGCCTAGGATACCGTGTTTGCCGTATGCTATTCCTGAACGGTTTGCCGGAGGCCCGCTTTGAGAAGCGTGCCATAAGGCTGACCGTTTGCGGGCTCTGCCACGACAGGAACACAAACCCCAGTTTTTACTGGGGCACCCTTTTTGACCATTCGACCTAGTGCATATTGGAATCCATAGTGACTATTCCAAGCTAGGACAGGTTGCTTACTCGATTATAGGTTGTTTGAAACCGCTGTGTGCGTAGTGAAACCCTAGCTCCTGACAAAATAGGACAGGGAAACCCTACCCCTCCATAGGGGTGTTTTGGCTCTCACTTGCTTGTTATGTGCTTTTAGAGTTGGCCTCTACAGGTATGCACGTATCAGTTTGCAAGTCTAGGTATCAGGCCTGTGGGCATCAGTATTTGGGAATCAGTTTTACCTGTGGGTATCATATTCAGATTTGGGGCAGTGATTTTGGAACAGTGATCAGTGGTTGAGGATGGTTTATTCAACTTGTGTTTACCAACTATGTTGTGTTAATTTCAGTCGTTATGCTGTCTTTTTCTGTTCATTATTTCCTTATTATGCTTTTATCTTTTTGCAAGGTAGTTTAGCACCATTGCATCCGACTAGGCAGATATCCCCCAAGCACTCTGGGTTAGAGGTCGTAGACTTAATCGATCTAGGGATCTGGTAGACAGACAAGCAGTGTTCCTTTTTTTACCCCCGGTTACTAGATAGAGGTCAAAAAGACGCAGTGTATCGGTACAGTGGTTGTCAGATCAGTGGTCTACCCCACCAGTGAACAGTCAGGCTGAGGTCTCAGTTTCTACTGTAGGGACAGATATACCGGTTATTCAGCTAGATCCATATCCTATGGCAGGAATGGAAGAAATGATGCGTCAGCTTCAGGAGAGTATGAAAGCCATGTAGCAAGATGCTGCCCGTCAAGCAGAATTTGCCGTACGCCAGGCCGAGGTTATGCCCCAGCAGGCAGAGTTAATTGCTAGGTTACAGCAACAACAACCACCACAGCAAGTCGGAGCATCCGCTTCGTACCAGGTTCCTCCCCCACCAAGAGTTCCGATACTCGGGGAGACCGCTAACGTCCAGGACAATACGGACGATCCAACGGGGCCAGCTTTGCCCCCGATCCTATCCCAGCTATCCAAAGCACCTACCAATCTACCGGATTCTCCCTTTGAGTTCGAGGTGGACCCCACAGTGCTAAAAGTGAGCAAGCTTGAAAAGTTGTTCAAGAAGTCTCAGGGCGTGAAGTCCATTTTGGATATTGAGGATGGGTACACCGACTCTGCCGGACCGATTTAAAATACCGCACATAGACCATTTCGACGAGTCTAGAGATCCTATGGTGCATTTGCGGCTGTTCTCGGATATCTTAAGGCCGATGGGCCTCTCCAGATTGCAGAAGCTTTCCTTGTTTGGCCGGACCCTGTCGGGTGTAGCGGCTATTTGGTATGCAAAACTGGAGGACTCTGTTAAGAGGAACTGGGAGGAGATGACTGAGGCCTTTATAGCTCAATACTCCTACAATACACAAATTGAGGTCATAACCTGTGATCTCGAGACAACTAGGCAAGAGCCGAAGAAGAGCTTCTTCGATTTTGTGACCCGGTGAAGGGCCAAGGCCTCGATGATGACCATCAGGCTTGTTGACAAAGATCATATTCGGATGGTTGTGCGCAACCTCTAGCCCAAACTTATGCAGAAGATGATCGTTCTCCCTCTCCTCATCTTTGTAGATCTACATGAGATAGGGGTGCAGATCGAGGACGCTATGAAACAGGGCCTCATTGATCATGAGAGAGAACAGCCCAAGAGGGCATTCAACCGCAGTACAAATGCAGGCACAAGCAGTGCTGCAGCTGCCAGAGCTTCAGATGTGAGTATGGTCACCACCAACACCACCCCAAGAACCCTCTCAGCTACACTATTCACCGGCGCGTCCGGAAGTAGCTCACAAACAACCAAGTTTCCACCCCGAGGCCAAAGAACCTTCACCCCACTATACATGTCTTTGTCCAAGGCTTTGGGGGTTTTGATCAGGAAAGGGCACTTGAAGTCCCTAGAGCCGCGACCACTACCAGATAGACTTCCTGCTTCCCATAACCCAACCAAGTATTGCGCTTTTCACCAGCAACATGGTCATGAAACCGACCTTTGCTTTAGATTACGTCACGAGATTCAAGATCTCGTTGACAATAGGGTGATCGTGCCTCCGGAGAAACCGAGCGTCACAACCAACCCTCTTCTACCACAAAACCAAGCTCTACCTCCCAAACGCATCAATATGATCCAAACTGGGGTTGTGTCATACGACCCTAGCGTATATATCACCCCTTCTTACCTACCCAAGCCGGAGGTGTTCATTCCTGACAGCACTGACTTGTGCATGTTGGACATCTCCCAAACCCAACCTGAAACGATGGTGGTGGCTATCGAAGATTAAAGTGGGTCGACTGTGGGAGCAGATGAGAATGATGATACAGAGCCTGAGGGGTCTGCGAGCTTCATGTACAACCTGAGCGGTTACATTACATCAGTAGGCCAGGCTAGACTGAATATGGAATTGCTGGTAAGGGCAGAGCTTTGTGTGGTACGGGAGGATGGACCTAATCAAGGGCTGGATGACCTCGCAGAACTGGAGGAGGACATTGCTAACCTTCAGTTTTTCAATGAACAAGATTCGGGAGACGTGACAGTCAACTGGTTTGATTTGGGTGGGTCAACAGAGTCTACTGGATGGCTTGACGACCAGCCGGATGTTGTTGAACAACCTCAGCTAGAGCAGAGTCCGTCAGGGACAGGGACATCAACAGTGGCCGGAAAGGCCGGGAATTAGGATGCACCGCTGGAGAGCACCGGTGTTAAGAATTTTGCTCTGAACACAAGTAGTTTGGGAATAGAAGATACTGAATAGTAGGCCGCACTGAGGCAGCTTAAGCAAGAAAGGATCGAAGATTCTGAGAGGGTCAGAAAGGCCAAAGCCCCTGCGAGGACAGAATGTGTTGTGTGCACAGGAACAGAGCGTGCTGCAAGTGCAGGAACACAAGGTGCTGCGGGCACAGGAATAGTTGTAACGGAGCCGGACAGGTGTCTGTCAGCCCTCGATGGCATGTGGTGGGAAGATGACGACCTATGTCTTGCCCACACAGATGAAGACTTGGCACAAAGCCAGCCGGATGATACCTGGTATATTGGCAAAGTAGACCACATGACTAGGAGCGGGCGGTATTTCAAGCCCCCGCACTTAGATCAACCAGAGGCGTCCGGAAAGGACAAGGAGGTAGACAAGCAGAAAGAAAAGCTGCTCGAAGAGGAGGCTGTGCTGAAACAGCTTAAGAAGATACAAGCAGACATTTCCATCTGGGGGCTGCTTATGGCCTCAAGAGTACATAGACAGGCTGTCCTTTCTGCAATGGACAAAGCCAAACTCTCAATAGACACCACGCCTGAGTAGCTGGTAGGGCTGGTTTTTTCGGGAGGAGCTTTCCCAACGTTGACCTTTTCGGACAAGGAACTACCGCCTGAGGGCGCAAATCACAACAAACCTTTTTGTTGAGTGTAGAGACAAGTGGATACCGGTAGTTTTGTCAACACGGGATCTGCCATTAACGTGTGCCCGTCGAGGACGGCATATGCAATCGGGTTGAAGCCCGCGGACTTTGTGCCGACTGCCCAGGGGATAAGGGCCTATGACAACACCAGCAGAGAAGTGGTGGAGACCGTGAAGATTCAGACCCAGGTTGGTCCAGGATAGCAGGAGATTGACTTCCATGTCTTAGATGTTCCCGCAACCTTTAATCTACTCTTGGGGCGGCCGTGGCTGCATCAGGTGAAGGCGGTTTCTTCCACCCTGCATCAGATGTTGAAATACCCCCATGGGAAGGGGGTGGCTATTGTTTTTGGAAATTCGTCAATCCATCTGCCGCCAGAGGTGTCTACACTGGTTTTGGAAATCGAGCATGGCACGGAGGATGTGTTCCTGTCAGGATTTACCCTAGCCGAGGCTCAGGTCGTTCAGAACATTTTGGCTGTTGATGAGGGGTTATATGTCAGCGCTCAGTCAGTATACCTCATGAACAAGCTCCAGCACATCCCCGGGATGGGATTAGGGAAAAGTGGCCGGAAGGGCATTACAGCATCGGCTGAAGTGCCGCACAACCCGCATACCTTTGGCTTAGGCTATCTGCCTACCAAAGAGGACTGGGTGAGGAAAGGCAAAGAAATGGCTGGGAGAGCCAGAGCCAAGCAGACTGGGAGGCATTTTGAGTTGTGCATCGGCCCATCCAAGGCACCCTGAACGGACGCTTTGTCCGGGAGGGGGAGCCATGGCTGAATGCCAAGAATAGGCGCTTGCCGGGTTTTGAGATCTTCTTTGACTTGCAGTTGTCCGGGGATGATATTGTCGAAGAGCAGACAGACCCATTAGCTGAGGTTGAGCAGTGTAAGGAAGTGGATTTCGAGAGCACCAAGATTGAAATGGGGGTAGCACTGGCTTGTCTCCGATCGTACATGAGTGCTTGGGGGATGACCTCTCAGTGTCTATGATTGGGAATGAAACGGATGCGAGCCCATTTTCAAACATTCTGGATGCGTCCATCGCACCCTCCCTCATTTGGCAGTACGAGGAGGGATTCTTATCGAGCAGCACTGGGTCAGGTAGTGAGCCAGAATCTGATTCCAACGAGTCTGTAGAGTCGGAATCAGGTTCCAGCTCGTCTGAGTCTGAGTTTGGTATTCCTGGGAGTGACAACCCGGATGCCACAGTCCTGTCTAGGTCGTCTTTTTCTTTTTCTTTTGAGTCTGTTGTAACAGAAGAATCAGGCGACTTGGAAGTGATTAATGAGAATGAAGTGGTTGTGGCCTTCGAGTATTTTTCTGTGCCTTTGATTTATTGTATTAATCAAGACTTTCAAAATTTTGATGAAAACGATCAGGAAGAAATTCCTCCGGTTTTGAAATATTTGCTAGAACAAGAGCAGGAGAGGTTTGTAAAACCCTTGGTTGATAAAATCACTCAAATTAATGTTGGTACTGAGAAGGACCCGCGGCTGGTCCAGATCGGGTCCACGTTGTCTTCGGAAGAGCGCGAGCGCTTAGTCGCTTTATTAAAAGATTTCAAAGATGTTTTCGCATAGTCCAACGAAAACATGCCTGGAATCGATCCTGAGATTGTACAGCACCGGATCCCTCTTGACCCCAAGGCCCGACCTGTTAAGCAGAAACTCAGAAGAATCCGCCCGGACTGGGCTATCAAGATCAAAGAAGAGGTCACCAAGCAAATTGACGCAGGGTTCCTGCTGGTATCTGAATGCCCAACTTGGTTGGCCAACATAGTTCCAGTGCCGAAGAAGGATGGCAGAATTCGGTTATGTGTGGATTTCAAGGATTTAAACAAAGCCAGTCCGAAGGACAACTTTCCTCAGCCGCATATCGATGAATTAGTGGACTTCACTGCTGGGCATGCGTTGCTCTCATTCATGGATGGCTTTTCTGGTTACAATCAGATTCTGATGGCACCTGAAGACCGAGAGAAGACTGCTTTTACCACCCCGTGGGGGACCTATTGTTATAGGGTGATGCCGTTTGGGCTGAATAATGCTGGAGCTACATATCAACGGGCTGCGACCACGATATTGCATGACATGATCCACAAAGAGGTTGAGGTGTACGTGGATGACATGATTGTCAAGTCCAAAGAAAAAGAGGGCCACTACATCACCTTGCAAAAGTTCTTCCAAAGGATCAGAGAATTTTGGTTGCAGCTGAATCCTCAGAAGTGTACATTTGGTGTTACAGCAGGGAAAATGCTGGGGTTCTTGATTACACAGAGAGGTATCGAAGTTGACCCTTCCAAAATCAAGGCCATTTTAGAAATGCCACCACCAAGGACTGAAAAGGAGGTGCGAGGCTTTCTGGGTAAAGTGCAATTCATAAGACGGTTTATTGCTAAATTAACCTTGACTTGTGAACCACTCTTTGGTCTCCTGAAGAAAGAAAAGAAATTCCAATGGGACGGCCGATGCCAAGCTGCTTTTGAACAGATCAAGCAATATTTACAGCACCCACCTGTGTTGTCACTGCCTGAGCCGGAGAAACCGTTGATCCTGTACCTTTCAGTGACTGAAACTACAATGGGCTGCATGCTTGCACAAGAGTCTGAGGACAAAGTGGAGAGAGCTATCTACTACCTGAGTAAGAAGATGCTGGATTACGAGACCCGCTACACTCCGCTGGAGAAGGCTTGTTTGGCCTTGGTATGGGCTACCAGGAAGCTGCGACACTACTTGTTAGCTCACTCTGTAATACTGGTTTCGAGATTAGATCCCATCAAATATCTCTTCGAGAAACTGGCACTTACGAGTAGGCTAGCTCGTTGGTTGCTTCTGCTTTCCGAATTCGATCTGAAGTATGTGACGCGCAAGTCAGTGAAAGGGAAAGCAATAGCGGAGTTCCTAGCCGATCACCCGGTGGAAGGGGATGAAGCAGTTGAGTATTTATTCCCAGACAAGGCCATTCTGCATATCGAAGAAGAGTTTTGGATGATGTACTTTGACGGAGCATCAAACCAATATGGGTATGGGGTAGGGGTGTTACTGATAGCGCCCAACAATTCCCGCATACCCCTACTATTCAAACTCCGATTCAAAGTCTCGAACAATGAGGCAGAGTATGAGGCGTGTATTGCTGGACTGGAAGCAGCTCTGGAACTAGAGGCAAAACGGTTGGATGTCATCAGGGACTCGAACCTTGTTGTATCTCAAGCTAAAGGAGATTGGAAAGTCAAAGAAGAAAAGATGAGAATCTACCACCAGACCTTGGACTTGCTGATTCCTTGGTTTGAGAAATTAAATTTCGCTCATCTGTTAAGAGAAAATAACCGGTTCGCTGATTCACTAGCAACTCTATCTTCTATGATAGACATTCCTTTTGGAGTCCGGATGCGTCCGATCATCATCGAACAAAAATTTGCACCGGCCTACGAGCTGATTGCGGCCATAGATAAAGTACAAGATGAGAACCCCTGGTATTACGATGTCTGGAACTTCTTGGAAAAAGAGGTGTATCCACTAGGGGCAAATGCCAAAGATAAAAGGACAATTCGAAGAATGGCTGCTCAGTTCGTCGTCTGCGGAGGAAAACTGTACAAGAGAGGTCATCTCGGGATGCATAAGCTATGTGTTGATGCCGAAGAATCGAAGCGCCTGATGGAGGCCATCCATGGAGGAGAGTGTGGAGGGCACATGAACGGGGTGATACTAGCCCGAAAGATCCTCAGACAGGGTTACTACTGGTCCACCATGGAGGAGGATTGTATTGGCTTTGTTCGGCGATGCCACAAATGTCAGATCCATGCAAACCGCATGAACATTCTGCCGTCGAAGCTGTACAACATGACTTTGCCATGGCCATTTTCAGTCTAGGGGATTGATGTGATCGGAGTTGTCACTCCAAAGGGGTCCAATGGGCATGAGTTCATTCTGGCCGCGATAGACTACTTTACAAAGTGGGTTGAGGCCCAATCATATGCGGTATTGAAGGCGTCACACGTTGCAAAGTTCATCAGGAACAGCATCATCTGTCGCTACGGGGTCCCGAACGAGATTATTTCAGATAATGGTTCCCACTTCAAGAAGGAAGTGATCGACTTGTTGGAGAAATACAACGTGGCTTTTCATAAGTCATCTACATATCGGCCACAAACCAACGGAGCTGTTGAGGCCGCCAACAAGAACATCAAACGCATTCTGCAGAAGATGGTGGAAACCTATCGGGACTGGCCAGATAAGCTGCCATTTGTTCTGTTAGGCTACTGGACTTCAATTCGAACTTCTACTGGGGCGACTCCGTATTCCTTGGTTTATGGGATGGAGGCCGTTCTGCCTATCGAAATTGAGGTTCCGTCATTACGAGTACTGGCTGAGTGTCAGATAGCCGAGGCAGATTAGCAGCAAAGCAGGTTCGAAGAACTCATGCTCTTTGATGAAAGAAGGCTGAAAGTACTGTACCATGTTCAGGGTTATCAACGACGAATTGCCAGGGCTTTTAACAAGAAGGTTAAGTCCAGGAACTTGAAAGAAGGGGATTTGGTGCTCAAAGACAACCGGGCTCCCATCCACGACCCTAGGGGCAAGTTCAGACCTAATTGGACTGGTCCTTACATAATCAGGTCTATCTGGTCGGGTGGAGCTATCGTTCTGATGGACCTAGATGGCCTAGAGTTCTCCCAATCGATCAACATGGACAAGTTGAAGAAATATTTCTCCCGAGTGGCTCGCTAGGCCGAAAACCCGAAAGGGCGACCTAGGCAAAAGTTAGAGCACAGAAAATTTGAAATTATAAAAACTAAGCTCGCAAGGTTAAAAACCCAGAAAGGGTGGCCTTGGCAAAAGTTAGAGCGCAAAAGGAGAGAGTTAATACACGAGTGAACCCGAGCCGAACTACATAAGGCTTGATTCCCATCTTTGGGATACGTAGGCAACTTCATCCTGAAGTCCAGCCATAAACACTTCCCCGATCAACTTTGTCCATGTGATCATGTTTGGTCACCTTCGTCTATTCTACATTCAGGAGCTCGGTTATGATCTCTCGTACAGTGCTATTCAGACTAGGGGCAACTTTCCAGTTGCTGGGATCCGGGGTTGTACATCTCGGTGATAGATCTTAGGCGTGTCCAGTTCTGATCCATATCGAAAATGGTTTTGAAAAGTTTTAATAAAAGTTGATTTTGCTCATATTAATCTTTTTACAACTTAGACCATTTTTGGACCAAACGGAAAATTTTTAGTACGCACAACCTTCAAGTACTTTGATTTCAATACAGAGTTTCTCTTACTCTTGAATACAAATTGAAGTTACTTTTTATTACATTCATAAAAAAAACTTGAAAGTTCTGATTAAAAGCAAATAAATCCGGGGCATAGTTAGGTGTTCCTGCGTTCCCTCCCTGAGCTTATGGAAGCCTCTGATGCCAAAGTGGGCCCTACCTGTGCCTCTTAATTGAGCCAATCTATGCACTCATCAGAGAGGGTGCAACTGAAAATGGGAGCGGGGGCCAGAAGCTCTCTTATCCTCCATGCTGTGGCATACCGAGCTAGCTGTGCGCCTCGGACCGGAAATATAGCAGGGTACTTTATCCCCTCCTCCGGACAAGTCTGATCATGACCAAACTGGCGCCGGATCCGGAACGGAAAGTAAAAGACACAGTGTGTCAGGCCAATCAACTGAATCCCGGGTTAGTGGGTCATGCTGTAGCTCATCGCTAATAGATTAAGCCAAGGGCAGCGCTAAGCAATGTGGTCCGCAGACAAATTGCACCATCCCTTATCAGGGGCATCGACTAGACATCGCCGGAAGAAATAGCTGCGAGCTGAATATGCCGGACATGAGTCCACCACTCTTAATTTATCCATCAACCACACGTGGGGAGGTATGAAAAATGAGAGATTAAAGAATAGAGAGGTGTATGTTGAGAGAAAAAGTGAGGAAAAGGGTTTTGAGAGAAAAACTAAGCCTGAGGGCCGAGTGATGTGAGAAATATATGTGAGATGGGGTGGGAAACATTACCTGCAATAGTAGTGGACTCCCCGCAAATCTAGTTGTCTCCCGGTGATGAAAAGCGTCTAAACCCATCAATGTCTCGGCTAGCATCATAGCGATGTAGCTCTTGCCCTCTCTCAGGCCCTCGACGACTTCAATCAAACGAGTGCTAAACCCTCAAGAACCTGGGGCAAGCAAGAAATGAGACAGCATGCATAAGCAAAGTGTATGTCGCCGATAGCCCTATTAATGCTGATCGCCGCGGTCACCGGCATCAGAAAATCGATGGATCAAGCTCGGAATGTCCAGCTCTCTGTCGTGAATCAATGACCGAGCATCGTGCAAAGTAAAGCCGCACATCCGTCCTAAGGCATGGACGTGGCCGAATCGGAGCTGAGGCAAGACTTCTTCATCGCGCTCGGATTCCATCAGAGCTTGGAAATCCTCGAAAGTGGGACACATCTCTTCTCCACCAAAGCTAAAGACGTGTGTCACCGGGTTCCAAAACCTTGCCGCGGCATGAAGGAACGGAAAACGCAGCGGGGTGCGACTCAAAGTGAATAGTGCATTTATGCCGAAGCCCCAAAAATTCAGCTTTTCCGAGCCATCCAAGTTGGCAATCCAATTTGTGATATTTTGGACAAGAAGCTCTTCCATTTGGTGCAAATCAGAGCAGAAATGAGAAAAACTACGAAGCTGAGGCTTTTGTAGAAGATAAGGTGTTGAGTGGAAGACAGGTGTCAGCATTCTGGAGGTGCTTGCCACTTTTGGCCGATCGGCCAAAAATAGTGCCGATCGACCATCCTTTTTGGCCGATCGGCTAGTAATGTTGGCCGATGGCCTCTCTCTTTGGCCGATGGCCTCTCCCTTTGTTCTCTGAGCTGTGTATGTGTTGAATATGCTAAGAACTTGTGATTGGTTCCACTTCCAATGCCTTTCGGTGATGATTTTGCGAAGTCGCGCTTGTGTTACTACAATTTGTTTATCGAGTTGTTGTACATTTGCTTATCGAGTTGCATTTTGCATTCTTTAAGTCTTTGTTTTGCTTATCGAGTTGTATTTACAATTGGTTAGCTTGTTGAGTTCTTTGTTTTGCTTATCGAGTTGTTTTGTCGTTAGTTGGTTCACTACCTGATTAATGCAATTGGAGCATTTGGTTTTTAAAATAAAGTTCAATCTCATTTACATTGTTATGTAATGCGATGCGATGCGATGTGATACTCAGAATGTACAAATGTAACACTTTTTGAACAAAACAACTGTTTCATTTCATCATATTTCTTTTGCAAAAATACATAGTTTTGAAGAAAGTAAAACCTACCTGAGGCAGTACAATGTGCTTAAACTACCAATAAAAAGAAAAATAAAGCAAAAAGAAGAAGAAGAAGAAGAAAAGTAGCAAAATGTCTGGATTGATGTCGGTCGCCTCAAGTACGGGAATCCGTCCTGGTCCTCTTCCTCGACGAAGGTCCAGGATCTCCGCCGTTATCTCTACTATCTGAGCTGTCTCCAGCCTCACCCTAAAACGATGCTGCCTCCTCGTCAGAATCATCAGGGGAAGGCTCTCGTGAACTACTCTCAGCGCGAGCTCGCCTATGTCTGCCTCGGCTGTGGATCGTCATCCCCCGCCCGGCTCTCCCCAGCTGCTCTGGCAGGCGCTGAAGGTCCTGCTGGAGCACTCCCTGCGGCCGGTATCTAGAAAGGGGCTTGAAAAGAACAAATGGCAAATGCATTAGTTATAATATGTTGTGAGTAGAGTATGAATATCAAATACAGTGTATGGGTACAGTGTATGAATGCCGTGGGCAATGCTGTGAGCAGTGTATGAATATCAAATATAGTGTATGAGTACAGTGTATGAATGTCGTGGGCAATGCTGTGAGCAGTGTATGAGTATCAAATATAGTGTATGAGTACAATGTATGAATGTCGTGGGCAATGCTGTGAGTAGTATGTGAGTTAAAGCATATCAGTGCCATGAGTGGTGTGTGAGTACAGTTTATCAAGTGCCGTATTGATAATACGATGCATCAGATCATGTATGGAATGGATTATGTAGAGTCTTGAGACTGAGGTTGAAAGAACTCACCGGGATGCCATAGATGGTCAACAGATCGATGCTCCTCTGAAGCATCCCCATCACTGAGGCCGTCAGCTCCAGAGACTGTCCAGTATACTCAATCGAAGCCTGCAAAAGTGTTGAAGTCATTAGTATTCTGCGGGATATCAAATGAAATGAACGACTGTACAGAATGCAAAATAAAGCACATACTGGGGTCGAGCCATGAACTCCGACAAGCTTATGATCAGTCGAAGGAGGAGCGATGGGTATCTGGTAAGTCTCCCCACCCTGTCCTCGGCATGTCACCATGGTGGGCAGGGCTAGCCACTCTACTCCCTGTCCCCTCCGGGACCCACTCCTGCCACGGGCCTGAGTCGTCCTCGGTGCTCCCGTTCCTCTCACAGGCGCTGCAGGTCTCTCTCTCTCGACTCGATGAGCACCGGTCAGAGGCCGCATCAGATAAGCCTGGATAAACTCGGTGTAGTCGACCTCATCTCTGAAGGGGTTTGAGTCCCAGCCAATCGTGTAGTCCATCATCTCCTCCAAGGTGTACCTCTCGGTATGCCTCATGTGGGTGGGAGGTGGCGCCGGGACCACCTGTTCCGGTAAGCCTAGGGTCTGGCACAAGAAGTGCTTCCCTAGGTACCAAACCCGACAGACTGGGCCCTCCAGCAAAATCCTAAACCGGGTAGTCTCCCGAGCACCTGCATACTGGTCTCGCACTGCCTCCAGCAACGGAGCCCAAGGCTGCCAAGTAATCTGCAAATAACAGGATATACAGTTTGTTATCTAGTGTTGAAAGCACAATATAAAGCGAAGCTTAAATGAACTGTAAGGTTTGAAATACCTCTGTGGCGGTGATGGTGTCGAAGTTTCGGCGAAAAAACAGGAAAGACTCCCGTGGCCTCCGCTCGCACCTCACATCGAACCGATGAGAAAATGGGACGTCGAGGGGGATCTCCACATCCGGCACTGGGGCGAGCCTCGGAAAGTAGGCATACACCCACAACTACAGAGTGTAACAGAACAAATATGAGTATGCCTATCAGATAAAGCAGAATGCAGATAAAGCGAAAATCAGAATCATGTGCAGTGTATGCAGTATATCGTGCAGTGTGTGTAGTGTATTGTGCAGTATGTGCAGTGTACAGTCAGTGTAAAGCAGATTGCGTATGTGCAGTGTGTGTGGTGTACATATAGTGTAAAGCAGGATTGTAAAACAGAAAGGGAAGGTGTACCTCCCAAGCTCGCCAATAGCCTCCGAGCAAGTGTCCGCTGCGGCAGGAGGATGAGCTCATATATCCGTAGAGTGTGGCCAAGCCTGCGCCACCCCAGTCATAGCGGCGGATCCGCATCACCTCGACCAAAGCGCTCAGCAGATAGAGGGCAACAGTGTTCGCCCGGTCGGCGAAGAGGGTGGTCCCCACCAGAAACATGATGAAGCCGCGAGCGTACTGCTTCTCCTTCTCCCGGGTCATAGGCGCCTGTACCCTGAAGTGGTCCTCGAACCAAGAATACCTCACGAACCCTGGCCAGGAGAGAGGTGGCCGAGCGCCGAGCAAAAACATCTGGGCAGCGTCCCACTCATCCATATCAGTATCGAAGGGGATCGGATCACCACCTACTCCGATGCCTGTGAGCATGGAGAAGTCAAAGGGAGTCATCGTCATCTCCCCTGTAGTAGAAAGGTGGAAGGAATCGGTGGTGTCCCACCACCTCTCCACTAGCGCGCCGAGAAGGGGCCTGCTCGCAATGAGGCACGAGAGTCCCATGCAGAAGACGCCAAAGCCGGCCTGATCGACGATGTGTCGGACCACATCGGGCAACTCCATGTACCATCCTCGGGCAACGGTGTTCCCATACCCCCGGAAGGCATGGGAATCTCCCTGTGTTCAAAGACAAGCAGATGCGATGCAGTATTAGATATACAATGTTTGAATGCGTTCAGAGTTTATGAAAATGTAGTGTGTGTGCATGTGTTCAAGTTTACACAGATATCGGGTGTGAGTGTGCTCATGGTGAACTAAGCATGTCATGTATCAGTGTATTTGGGTAAATCAGTTACAGAACAGTATTCGGCTATCGAAGATATCTGATCTATATTGTGGAAAATGAAAGAGAGGAAGAATATAACTCAGTGGCGCCGAAGGATAGGTGTGACTCTGGCTCGCGTAGCAAGAGCTCCAATGGTGCGCCTCGTGCATAGCTCCTGAACTGGCGGATGCTATCGGAGGCAACACGTGTATCGCTGGCCGGTATGTCGCTGGGTCGAATGGTCGAATGCTAAGAGGTAGGAGCTCGACCTCAGGGTCCATATCTATCTCCGGGGGAGTCCCACCTCGTGGAATGTCGTCCGCCATCTCGAGAAAGGTGCAAAAACGGTCGAAGGTGTGAAAAAAGGGCAAGAATGCCAAAAGTCAACCCCGATGGGTGAAAAATGGGAGAAAAGGTCAGAGTGTGGGAAAAGGCACAAAAACCAAGATAAACTCAGGGGAAACAAACCCAAAGTGGTGGAAATCGAGAATGTGGCACCGAAATCGAGTTTTGTTCGGTCCAAAGTGTGTAAAACGAAGAGGGTTTCGCGAATCGAACGATGGAAAAGGCTCGAAAACAAGAGAAAAGCTCGGATCTAAGGTTGGGAAATCACCTAGAGAGAGAGAGAGGAATGATTTTCGAGCTTGAGGAAGTGAGGAAATGGGGTTTGGAACCCTATATTTAAAGACCCGAGGCAAAATGTCAAAACTGCCCCGAAGTTGTCATTTTTGGCCGATCGGCCAAATGTCAAAACTGCCTCTGTTTGTACTCTGCTGCAGCAAAAGGAACAGTTTACAGGAATAGATGGCTGATCGGCTATCCAGTGTGCCGATCGGCTAACAATATTTGGCTGATGGACTCAAAAGTGGTCGATGACCCTTATACCTCGGCCGATGACCATACCACTTGGCCGATGGCCTCTCAGCATATCCCTAAGGTGGATCAGAAGTGTTGTGGAGATTTGCAAAGTTTTCAAAAGTCTAAAACAGTGCAAATAGAGGCAACATGAGGCATGGCAACGGATTTCCGAGCGAAGCCAACAGAGCATGCATCATTCATCATTCCGAGGCAGAGCTGTGGTAGCTCAATTCAGCTTCTTTCCTTTCTTACTCAGTTGATTTCGTAATTTAGCTAATTTGTTTAATTAGTTAACGTGTTGTAATAATTAGTTGTAGCTAATTTTCAATTTGATTATGTAATAATTAGTCTAATTAGATTATTAGATTAGTTTCTTAGCTTAGCGGAGCTAGCTAGCTTATTCATTCGGACCCTCCGTCGAGAGGGCCAACTGTTGTAATAAGTGTGCGTGAGTGTGTGAATGTCTTCCAACCCCACGTCTTTCTCCCTTTTACTTAACCGCTTACGATGGTTAGTTCTAGGTCATGTTTTGATTAGCATACCTATGATAGCATGTTTGCATTCATCCATCTGTCTTGCATGCACCGGGCTCGGCGCATCATACTAACCGCATTGTATTTCAATTCCAATTTGAATACATGTATCAATTGTTACATTTCATATGCCATCTTAGAATAGCCGAGCCTATTTCTAGTTACATTTTGCATGTGTTGCATTAGCCATCTTAACATGAACTAGGATCATGCATTGATTACTAACTAATTGTTGTTTTGGCTCGGAGTACTAGGTAAGCTTTTACGCTTTAGCATCCTTGCATGAGTGTGAGGGTTGCCATGACAGCATGCTTGCCATGAGGCTATTTGCTTAACTGATATAACTGCCTGAATGCCTATAGGTGAAGGTTGGATTACTTGAAGTGGAACAATTCATCAAAATGTGAGTTTTGAGCCCACTTGAGGGTGGCAAATCCACGTCTTAGCCTACTTGCGAGTAGCACCTTCAAACCATTTTCAAACAAACATGAGATGTTTTGTTCCAACTTAGGCGATCTAGTCTATACTTGTATGCTGTGCGCATCACGTAGTAAGCTAGCTAATAACCGGAATAAGAACACATGTGTTTTTTCAAAAACAAAATATCATGCTTAGTACACGCCGATCCTTTGATCGGGCGAGCGGGGGTGCTCATTGCATGACCTTCCCCTCTCGTACCCAAGTTCCTGAGCCGAGGCAACTTTGGTGATGACGGACACGTGCCTTAGGCACGAGTCAGGGTTTCCTAAATCCCCAAAACAAAAATATTTAGGTGGCGACTCTGTATCTGGCAAAGCAGTCCATATTTGGCACTTCTTTAAAAATCTGTTTTCCAAAACGATTTGCCGGATTTAGACTCTTTGGTGATTTATCGATTTTGCATTGCACTTTGCGAGATCAGATTTAGAACCGTGACATTGAGTCTGAACTATAGTAGCTAATGAACAAAACGGGATTTCGCGCCTTCGCGCGCGGAGCCGTGACGGTCGGGCACGTCTACAACTAGCTTCAGATAGACCCTTTTGTTTTTGTAGGATTTTCTTTTGTTTTGCTGCTTTGTAAAACAATGATGGGGGTTGGACCCGCTAGTTTATAAAAGACAAGTTTTTAATTGATCTCCTTGCACAATATGTGATGAATGGCGTAACCTTTGTATGGTAACTTCGTATAAGACTTAAAACAATGAATATCTGCTATTGCACTCATTCTTGAGTCGGATAGCAACCCACAACCAGACAAAATGTAAAATACAACTCAATAACAGGAAAACAAAATGAAAACAACTCAAAAAGTAAAAACATTTGGTACAAACAAAACAGGACTCAAAAACACAGCCGCGGTATACCAGGACAAAGGCCAACCTTTTCTGAAATTGCACTGATCTGAGCCACCATTTAGACCCGACCGGTCCCAAATAGTCACGGTCAGGCTTCACTGAGGCACGGCCAAGCCTAAGTATGAGGTCGGTCCGTGCTGCCCAGCTGTCATGCACTGCTCCTTCTCAACGCCTATAAATGGTGCTCCTATGCTGTTTTCTGGCAGAATAGGAAGTCTTTGGTATTTTGCTCTCAAGATGGAGACACTCTGCAACAATAGGCTCCGAGACTAGATAGCCACTTTGGACGGCTCGAAAAAGGTGAACTTTGGCGGTTTTGGCCTAAACGCCCTTTTTCCTCTAAGTCGCACTTCTCTTTGCTTTCCATTCCTCCGTGTCGCTGTTCGATATTAGAACCTGATCACTCATGTATTTTAATTCGGATCACAAGAGGTATGTCCAACACTCGAGGAATTTCGAGCTTTGATGGAGTCTCGCGCAACGAAGAAATCATGTTGTAGCCCTATTTTGGCCATGCCCAAGCTTTGGGACGGATGTGTGGGCTAACATTACACGAGGCTCGGTCTTTGGCACATGATGGGGAGCTACACATCCCTGGTTTAGTTCATCGATTTTCCACTATTGAAGACAAGAGTGACCTTTTGTGGCGAGGTCACCAGTAACATGCTCTTTGTTTATGTCTTCTTGCACAATTCCTCCTTGCCCCTAGTTTCGGCAGAGCTAGCATCCGATTGATCAAAGTGGCCAATGTCTGAAATAGGGTAAGAGTTGCATGGGTTTGGCTCTGGCCAAAACCTTGATGGGTTTAGATTCTTTCCGTTAGGGAGAGACTACCCGGTTGGCAGGGAGTCCACTACTTCTCCAGGTATTATTTCCCATCCTGCTAATTTATAATTCTCACATCACTCGACACTCAATCTTTATTTTTCTCTCATAACCTCTTCCTTACTTTTCTCTTATCGTACACCTTTCTATTCTTAATCTCTCTTATTTTTTTATCCCTCCCCAGGTATGGCTTATGGATAAAATGCAAGTAGTGGGCCCTTGCCCCAAATACTCGGCCAGAGCTTACTTCTTTCGCCAACGGCTAGTAGATTTCCCTTCAAAAGGGTTGTGGTGTGACTGGATGTGCAGCAGATCTGTAGCTGACATAACTTGGCGTTGCCTCTGGCTTAATTTGGCTGAAAGGAGCTACAGCATGTCCCAACAATCGGGTGTAGAGTTAATTGGCCTCACACATTGCGTATTCTATTTCCCCCTCCGGTTCAGACACCAATTCGGGCATGATCAGACACGTCCAGATGAGGGAGTGGAATACACAGATCATTTTTGGTTTATGCCTTGCACCAGCCTGGTATCTCGCGGCCTGGAGGGCGAGAGACATTCTGGCCCCTACCATTAGTTTCAGTTACACCCTTTTTGATGAGTGTTTAGCTTGGCTTGAAGACGAACAAGTTGGACCATCTTTAGCTACGGAAACTTCCGCGAGTGCAAGCAGAAGACATAGAGCCACCTGACTTAGCCGTGCCCCTAGTTTTATTGCTTTGATCTTTTCTTTTCAAGTTTTAAGATGTAAAAGCAACTTTGATCTAAATCAAAGAGGGAGAATGTACTTGTGCTGAAATCAATAAAATTAAAATTGCGAGTGTTGAAAATTTTTCCTTTCGGTCCCAAAAATGGTCTAAGTTGTAAACGAGTAAAAATTTTGAACAAAATCAACTTTTATTAAAACTTTTCAAAACAATTTTCGAAAATGATCACCATCTGACATGCACAGAATCGATTCTCAAGATGTACAATCCCGAATCAAAAGTTCATAACTGTCCCTGATTGCATATCACTACTGCTCTGTATTATAACCAACTTTTCTTCCCAAAATGAAGATCACAACCGAACTAATAAATGACGAACAAAGATGACCTGATCAGGAAAATGGACAGGACAGTTGAGTTGGAGATAGTTACGGCCGAACATTAGGATGAAGTTGCCTACGTATGCCAAAGATGGGAATCAGGCCTTACGTAATTCAGTTCTGGTTCACTCGAGTATTAACTCTCCTCTTTTGCATTCTCAGTTTTGCCAAAGTCACCCTTTAGGGTTTTCAACCTTGCGAGCTTTATTTTTCTTTATTTCTAATTTTTTTTATGCTCTAACTTTTGCGTAGGTCGCTCTTTCGGGTTTTTGGCCTAGCAAGCCTCTCAAGGGTAATATTTCTTCAACTTGTCAGTATTAATCGACTGTGAAAACTCTAGGCCATCTAAGTCCATGAGAATAACCGCCCCTCCTGACCAGATTGATTTGATGATGTAAGGACCAGTCCAATTGGGTCAGAACTTGCCCCTTGGGTCATGGATGGGGGCTCGGTTGTCCTTCAATACCATGTCCCCTTCTTTGAGGTTTCTAGACGTAACTTTTTTGTTTAAAGCCCTAGCAAGTTGGCGTTGGTAACCCTGAACATGATACAAAGCCTTCAACATTCTCTCATCAAACAACATTAACTTCTCGAACCTACTCTGCTGTCAATCTGTCTCTGTTATCTGACACTCGGCCATAACTTGTAGTGACGGCACTTCAATTTCGATTGGCAAAACAACCTCCTTCCCATAGACAAGAGAATAAGGGGTTGCCCCCATAGATGTCCGAATCGAAGTTCTATAGCCCCAAAGTGCAACCGGCAATTTATCTAGCCAGTCCCTGTAAGTCTCCACTATCTTCTGCAGAATCATCTTGATATTTTTGTTCGTAGCGTCAACAGCTACATTGTTTGCGGTCTGTATGTTGATGACTTATGAAAAGCCACGTTGTATTTCTCAAGCAGCTCCAGCACCTCTTTCTTGAAGTGTGAGCCATTATCTAAAATGATCTCGTTCGGGACTCCGTACGGACAGATAATGTTGTTCTTGATGAACTTAGCCACATGTGATGTCTTTAGCACAGAGTAGGACTGGGCCTCCACCTATTTGGTGAAGTAGTCGATTACTACCAAGATGAATTCATGTTCGTTTGACCCCTTTGGCGTAACTGCGCCGATAACATCTATCCCCCAAATAGAGCATGACCATGGTGAAGTCATGTTGTAGAGCTTCGACGACGGAATGTTCATGTGATTGGCATAAATCTGGCATTTGTGGCAGTGCTGAACAAAACCAATACAATCCTCTTCCATGGTTGACCAGTAGTAGGCTTGTCTAAGGATTTTTTGGGCAAGCATCACACCGTTCATGTGGGCTCCGCACTCTCCTTCATGAATGGCCTCCATAAGGCGGTTCTGATTCCTCTTCCTCAACACAGTTTATGCATTCCCAAATGGCCTCTTTTGTACAACTTGCCCCCACAAATGATAAATTGGACGGCCAAACGCCATATTCCCCTTTTGTCCTTGGCAGTTGCTCCTAGTGGATTCGCCTCATTTTCTAGGAAATTCCAAATATCGCAGTACCAAGGGTTCTTGTCTGAAGCCTCATCTATCGTGGCAATGATTTCATAGGTCGGTGTGTACTTCTATTCAACAATGATCAGATGCATCCTAACTCCCAATAGAATGTCTACCATAAAAGATAGAGTTGCTAATGCGTCAACAAACCCGTTGTTCTCCCTTAGCAGATGGGTAAACGTTAGCTTCTCAAACCGCGGAATTAGCATATCCAAGGCCTGGTGGTAAACCTTCATTTTCTCCTCTTTAACCCGCCAATCTCCGTTGGTTTAAGACGCAACCAAGTTTGAATCCCCGATTTTGCACCTAGTTCCAGGGCGGCTTCTAAACTAGCAATACACGCTTCATACTCTACTTCATTGTTGGATACTTTGAACCGGAGTTTGAAGGCTAAGGGTATATAGGAGTCATCGAGTGCTATCAACAACACACCGATCCTATAACCATATTGATTGGCTGCTCCATCGAAGTACATCATCCACGTTTGCTCCTCTATTTGCAGAATATCTTCATCTGGAAAAAAAGTACTCCACCATTTCATTCCCCCCTCTACTGGGTGATCTGCCAAGAATTCCGCTATAGCCTTTCCTTTAACCGACTTACATGTAACAATATTTGAGATCAATTAGGAGAGAAGAAGCAACCAACGGGCTAGCCTACCCGTAAATGCTAGTTTCTCAAAGAGATATTTGATGGGATCTAATCTCAAAACCAGACTTACCGAGTAAGCTAACAGGTAGTGCCTCAACTTCCGGGTAGCCCATACCAAGGCTAGGTAAGCTATCTCGATGGGAGTGTAATGGGTCTCATAGTCCAGCATTATCTTGCTCAAGTAGTAAACGAATTTCTCCACCTTGGCCTCCGACTCCTAAGCTAACATACACCCCATGGTTGAGTTTGTCACTGACAGGTACATAATCAACGATTTTCCTGGTTCTGGTGGTGATAACACAGGCGAATTCTACAGGTACTGCTTAACCTGTTCAAAAGTGAACTGACAGCGATCATTCCATTAGAATTTCTTTCCTTTCTTTAGGAGACCAAATACTGGTTCACAAGTCAATATTAGTTTTGAAATAAACTGTCTTATGAATTGCACTTTACCCAGAAAGCCGCGCACCTCCTTTTCAGTCCTTGGTGGTGGCATTTCTAAGATGGCCTTGATTTTGGAAGGATTTACCTCAATTCTCCTCTGTGTGATCAGAAATCCCAGCATTTTTCCTGTTGTTACCCCGAAGGTGAATTTTTGCGGGTTCAACCTCAATCTATACTCTCGGATCCGTTGAAAGAATTTCTCCAGTGCAGTGTAGTGGCCCTCTCGGTCTTTGGACTTGACAATCATATTGTCCACATACACCTCAACCTCTTTGTGGATCATGTCGTGCAAAATGGTGGTTGCAGCCCTTTGATAAATGGCCCCAGCATTCTTTAACCCAAATGGCATGACTCGATAGCAGTAAGTGCCCCATGGAGTAGTGAAAGAGGCCTTCTCCCTATCCTCAGGTGCCATCAAAATCTAGTTATACCCAGGAAACCCATCCATGAACAAGAACAATGCATGGCCCGTGGTGAAGTCTACCAACTCGTCAATATGCGGCAGTGGAAAATCATCCTTTGGACTAGCCTTATTCAAATCCCTGAAGTCGACACAGACCCTAATTCTGCCATCCTTCTTTGGGACTGGAACAATATTGGCCAACTACGTTGGATACTCAGATACAAGCAAGAACCCTGCCTCGATCTGTTTGGTAACTTCTTTCTTGATCTTCAAAGCCCAATCTGGGCGAACTCTGCGCAGCTTTTGCTTAACTGGTCGGGCCTCAAGGTCAAGAGGGATCCGGTGCTGTATAATCTCAGGATTGATTCCAAGTATGTCTTTGTAGGACCACGCGAAAACATCTTTGAAATTTTTTAATAAAGCGATTAACGCTCTCGTTCCTCTAAAGACAATGTGGACCCGATCTGGACCAAGCGAGAATCTTTCTGAGTGTCCACGTTAATTGATACGATTTCATCTGTAGAGGGCTTAACACGCCTCTCCTCCTCATGATCAACCAAAATTTTCAAAACCCGAGGAATTTTTTCCTCTTTGTTTATGTCGAAATTTTGAAAATTAAGATCAGTACAACAAACTAAAGGCACAGAGAAGTATGCAAAGTTCATAACATTCCCATTCAAAAAGTATGGATCTTCGGTTACAGTAGACTCGAAAGAAAAGCTAAAAGATGACTTGGACAAGACTTTGGTATCCAGGTTACCACTCCCAGAAGTACCAGACTCAAAGGAACTCGAATCTGACTCCAACTTCGCAAACTAAGTGGAATCAGATTTGAACTCACTATCCAATCTAGAACTGTTGATGACGCCTTGCTCAAATTGATGACTATTGATGATACACCCTCATCTGATGTAGCTAGGGCCTTCCCAGTAGTAGATTAAAAGTGGCCAGAACATCCATGACATGGAATTCCACCTCATGTTCGAACGGGGCTGATTAAGATATGGCTCTTGAACGTTTCCATACATCCCGGCTTGTATTGTCATAAGCCCGGACAGCCTGAGTCATAGGTGTAAAGTCAACCGGCCTCAAATCGATGGCATAGGCAGTCTTCACTGGACATACATTGATCGCCGATCCGGTATCTACTAACACCACCGGAATCCACTTTTTTCGACTTTCCAGGGTTACATATAAGGGTTGGTTGTGGTTGGCACCCTCAGGTGGTAACTTCTTATCTGTAAAAGATATCACCGACATAACGTCCTCGGATGTAACCAACGATACCAATTGGTCAGCAGTGGTATTGATAAGCAGTTTGATCTGGTTCATTGCCTCCAACAATGCTTGCCTATGCTCCTGGGATGCCATTATCAGCCCCCAGATTGATATGCCAGCCTGAATCTTCTTGAGCCATTTCAAGACCAGGTTTCTTCAACATCCTTCTCTTTTGCTTTTTCAGCCTCCTTTCCAAAGGTCTCTAGCTGATCTAATGTCGCAGGTTTGAAGTACTGACCACTCCGAGTCATATGATTGATCTTGTCAGTACTTTCCACCCTTCGTTAGTGTACACATAACTTAGGTCGCTGTCTTCCCACCACTCTCTTGCAGTCATGGCTGGGCTGGCATCATGTTCTATCTGGAGCATGTTAACATCACACGCCCTATCATCATATCATTGTTCCTCTACCACAATCTTGGTTTCTGCATCCCAGTATTTTCGAAGCTTCCTCAGCATCCTTTTCCGATCACTTGGCTCATATTCGACCTTTTTGGTAGTTTGGACATCATCTACCATTATCTCGGGTTCTTCTTTCTCTTTTTCTTTTCCCTGCTCCAGAGCTATCTTTGTCTGGATCTCTTATGTTCTCTCCTTTTGAAATTGTTCCAGTGCCTGTCCTTTCTTAGTCAGAGGTGCAGCCTCAGCCTTGCCACTAGCACCAATTTTTCCTTCTTTTCTAGTCTCTCCTATCTATTCCTCCACATTTGACTCTTCCTCACTCAACCATCCATTGCTTGTTTCCGGCTGGCTCGAATCCCACCATCCCATTTGAACACTAATTGTATCCTCCTCTTCGAAGAAGTACAAATCCTCTAGATCCTCCTCTAGATCAACCAAATCCTTTTCTAAGTCAGCCAAGTCATTTAGGCCTTGTTCAGGCCAATCGTTCTGATTCTGCCCTAACTGGTTCTCCCCAATAGCATTAATACTGGGAAAGTCTGGCAAGATGACTACTAGCTTTGGCTAATCGACGGCCACAATGTATAAACTAGGATCGTACTCCTCTGCGAGTGAGACCCTCTTCTCTATGACACAGGTATCAGATGACCTTGTCTTCAGTTCATTCTCCTCTTTCTCCATTTCTACTGCCACGGGCCTGGATTGGGTTTGTGGTGTTAAATCCATCATGCACATGTATGTGCCTTCTGGAATAACCACCTCTGGTTTTAGTATATGGGATGAGGTAATGTATGTGCTAGGGTTGAAGGTGGGTGGTAGTGTATGGATGTGGTTAATGTTTAGTTATGTGCAAGAAGTGGGTTGGTTGTTACGTTTGGTTTAACGGGTGGGACGATGACTTTGTTGTCAATGAGATCCTAGATCTCATGACGTAAACGGGAGCACAGGTCTGTGGGGCGGCCATGTTGTTGGTGGAAGATGCAGTACTGGGTCAGGTCATGTTTGGGTGGCAATGGGTCCGGAAGTGGACGAGGATCGAGAAGCTTGAGATGCCCCTTTTCTATTAATAGTTTGAAGGCGCGGGTTGGGCTCATATGGAGTGGAGTTAAAACTCTTCGATTTCGGGGTGGGCCGGTGTTTTGTGAAGGTTATGAGGTTGTGGCAGTAGCAAAGGGATCAGCCATTTTGGCCGTTGAAACAACAATACTGACATCCGCAGGCCGTGGAGTAGTGCTATTACTAGCATTGGTATTCCGAGAGAATGGCCTCCTTGTGGGTTCACTTGTTCTATAGATAATGCCCTTTTTTAATGCACTCTCAATGTGGAGCCCCAGCTCGTGTAAGGAAGCAAAGGTGGATAACGGTGCCACTATCATCCTCTGCAACATATTTGGTTCAAGATTCTAGACCACCAGTCGAACTTGTTCTCTTTCAACAGGTCTATGTGTCATTCGGGCTGCCTTGGCTCTCCACCGGGCGACAAAATCAATGAATGATTCCTTGGGGTTCTGGGTAGTAGCCTCCAGCTCACTGATGGTTACCTCTATCTAGGTGTTATATGAATACCGGTTGACAAACGCCTCGAATAGCTCCTCTCAATTCCACTTTTTTGAGTCTTTCAATTTAGCGTACCAGATGGCCGCTACATCAGACAAGGTTCTCCTAAACAGTGATAGTTTTTGAGCCCTAGACAAGCCCATTGGCCTTAACACGTCTGAAAACAACTAGACATGCACAATCAGATCCCCACTTGCATCGAATCTGTCAATGTGGGGCATCTTAAATTTCTCCGGTAATCTGACCGAAGCCTCAGTGTACCCGTCTTCAATATCCGGAATGGAATTGCAACCCTGAGATTTTTTTCAATGCTTTCTCCAGTCTAGCAATCTTAACCAAGGCCGGATTAATTTCATTGATATCAAAAGGAAATATTCCTGTGGGGGGTTGAGCCAGAGGCCTATAAGCCAGAGCCGAGGGAAACATTTCTTGAAGATCTGGAATTTGGGGATTTTCTACTTATGAGGGTAGATGCGGGTTTGGCTGAGCAGTCGAGATTGGATGCATGGTTGATGTGGATGCCCCAGATATACGTCGTAGATCGGTGATAATTTCATCTTGTGCATCCATCCTTTGGTTTACAGTATCCATGATTCTCTGGAAAGCCGTCATCATGGCAGCGAATTCCTTCGCGTTTTGTGCTGTATTCTGTGCCATTATCGATCTAGGTGAACTAGATGCTGGTGAATTGATTGAGTGAGAACGTATAGGTGTTTGCAGAGTGCTTTGTACTGGTGATGCTGACTGTCTGTTCCTTTTTCGTTGAGTAACTAACGAAAGTGAGATCAACACAGGCTAGCCACCAACAAGGTCTTGAACTTTGCAAAGCCTGCCAAAGCGAGTCCATACAACTTGGGGAATATCGGGTCTTTCTAAAGCTATGATTGTAAACTACCTAGCAAAAAGAAAGAAAAACATAATCAAAATCGGGCAGCACTTCGACTTCAATTCACAACAGTCATAACACACAGCTGAACTGTAATCCCTACTAAACTCTGTTCTCAAACTCATACTGATATGAACCATCCTGTACAGTCTCACTGTAAAAGCACATACCAAGTAAAAGAACCAAAACACCCCTATGAGGGGGTAGGGTTACCCTGTCCTAGATTTTTGACATGATCTAGGCTATACTATTTCAAACAATGAGTTTCACAACATCCTGCAAACGGATGGCATCCTGTCCTTAAGTTGGAATAGTCACTATAGCTTCACTATATGCAACTAGGTCAAATGGTCGAAAGGGTACCTCAGCAAGATTACCTAATATACCTCTCACACCTAACACCAAGAAATAAAAGGAGGATCAAGCGGTACAGCGGTAATCCAGATCTAAGGGTTGTGTTTCCAAAATGGCAGAGCCCATGACCGGTCAGCCTTTTGGGTAGGCCTCTGGCAAACCATCTAGGAATAGTAGATGGAAAACACAGTGACTTAAAGTAACCATGCAAATGCAATGCAAAGAACATATAAGTGTAGATAAAATATCACATCATGAGTTTCAAGTCAAGTTCTCTAAGTCCCCAGTGGAGTCACCAAAAATTATAGCTTGCTTTTCATGCTCCTTTCAGATATGACTAGCCCTACAGTTCGGACTCCCGTGGTTTTGAATCTGATTTCACAAGTGCAATGTGAAATAGTGAAAACACAAAAAGAGTCCAAATCCGGCAATTCTTTTAGAAGATCGATGTTTGAATCAAATCCCAAAAATGGACTTCTTTGCCATATTACAGAGTCACCACCTAAATATTTTTGAGAAATTTAGAAAACCCATGACTCGTGCCAAAGGCCACTTATCCTTCATTACCAAAGTGCCTCGGCTCGGGAACTTAGGTACGAGAGGGGAAGGTCTTGAATTGAGCACCCCACTTGCCCGATCAAAGATCGGCCTCTACTAATTATGATGTGTTTTTTATTTACATTATATGCTATTGTTCTGGTTTTATTTAGACTAACATTTACTATGTGACGCACATAAGTATAGACTAATTTGCGAAGATTGGAACACTTTGATTTCATGCTTATTTGAAAATTATTTTTTAATACTCGTCACTTTAAAAGGTGAGTTTGTACAATAATCAATTTGTCCCAATTTTGGCAATTAGCCTCCATCTACAAGCATTCAAGCAGATATATCATTTAACCAATTAGTCTCATGGAAATATGCTTGGCATGGCAACACAAACATTCAATGCAAGATGCTAAAACTCAAACTTGCTCACCTAATACTCCGAGCCAAAACAAAGAAAAATAATTAGAAAATATGCATACTCCTAACTAACGCAATATGACTAATGCGACACATACAAATATGCAATTAATAGGCTCGGCTATGAACATGGCATATGATTCCATTCAAGACATGTGATGAATCACATATTCAAGCAATGAATTCGAACATTAACGTTGGGTTAGTATAATGAGTCAAACCTTGAATGCATGCAAGACAATGGATGCAAAGCATAAGAATGCTAATTTGAAAAATGATCTTCTATACTAACCATCGTAAGCAAATAAGTAAAATGGAGAAAGACATGGGTTTGGAAGACATACAACTTATTACATGTTAGCCCTCGCACAAGAGGGTTCGAATCAATGTCCGAGAGTCTGAATAAACTAACTATTACAAAGCCGAATGAATTAAGTAAAGAATTAACTAGTTAGATATTCTATTACAACAAGGCTAATAATGAGAAATAAACTAGCTATATAAGTTAACTAGCTATAACAATTACAAATAAACAATAATGATAATTACTACAATAATTACAACAAGATTAATTGTAACAATAATAATTAATTACAACAATACTCGAAGCATTAATTTACAGCATTGATGTAAGCAAGGATGCACAAGGGTTGCATGCACAGTGTCAAAGAACTGCGCTGTCTGCCTAAGCCTTCTCTGTTTCACCTTCAGCCATTGCCTTCTGTTTTCGGCAAAACATACTGTTGTCCAAACATTGATGGCCGGTCGGCCACCAATGAAGCCCGGCCTGGCCTAAATAAGGCCACCCGTGCCTTAATTTTATGTAAAATCCTGTTTTTGTGCTCTGAAGTGAAAACAGTGCAGATAGAGTTATTCTGAACTCTATTTGTCCCTTCTACTCTTCTCTCTCATGGTAAGCCTCAAGAGAAGAATGAAGTCATTCCAAAACCATCAATGAGCAAATTGATTGCTTGATGAGTTAGGGCATGATTTTGGACAAAAATTAATGAATGTAATGAATCAAACCACCCCTCCTTCCTATCACGGAGTAAACTCAAAGAGGGAGGTAGGAAAGCTTCAAGGCTCATCGAAATATCATGAATTGATGTAAGACAACCCTTGACACAATAGACTCGACATAACGTCCGGCCGAATCCAAGCAATATAACTCATTTTCTGTATGTGAGTTAGTTCATTTTAGCAATTTTTAGACCTTTCTATTCTTTAGTTCATTAAGTCCAAGGTGATGATTACGTCCACTAAATGAGAAGTGTGTCAAACAGAAAGTGATTCCCAACATGAAAGAGAGACTATGTCGTTGGCGATGAATTTCCGTAGAGATTAAGCCATTAAGCATAGATGTCTAGCTCATGTTTTGAACAACCATCAACCAGTTGAAACAACTCTCAAATGAAAGAAATGGATGATAGATTGCTTTAAAATGAAGCATCTTAACATGGAAATTACTTAAAGAAAAGCTTGAACAACATGCAACAAGCTATGTATGCGAACATATGAGACAACAAGAAAACTAATCAAAGCATGAATTAATTAAACAACCTAGGACAGCCCTAAAACAGCCTCTAATAGGTAAAAACAGTGGCTAAAAGTGCATGAAAAAAGCCAAAAAAGCTAAACAACAAATAAACAAAATAAGGATAGTAAGCAAGAACAGGGAGGGGCGGCTAACCCCTCTACTTTTGAAACCTCAAAGCATGATTTTTAGCCTCTTTTAAACTCTGAAAATCAATTTGGAAAGCAAAGAAAAAGGGTGTAAAATAAGGGTTTGAGCTATACGTGAAGGTGTAAGAAAGAGTGTTAACTCTCTCTACCCTTTGGTAGTTATCCAAACCCAAGCTTAGACACTTGAAAAAGGATCAAAACAATACAAAATACAAGAATTTGATAGCAAGAGATAACAAAGAGAGCAAGAGAAGAGATAGCAAGATTATACCTCTCAAGAAAGGTAAGCTCTTTGCTTGTGAATCATACTAAGTCCAAACACACTTTTAAGCTTAAATTGTGATGCTCAAGACTCAACCAAGGTTTCAAGGCTAAGGTGTGAAGGTGTATATGGTGGATGGATATAGGTTCAAGGTGGTAAGCTTGCTCAAAGGTTGCTTGCACAAGAAGAAGGAGCTCTCAAGAAGGTGTTTAAGCTTTTTAGAAATTCTTCAACCCTCAAAGCAGAGATACAACTTCGTTTTTATAGAATTTGAGCAAGAGGGGTCATAAATATCTTCAAAAATGGACAGCTGGCGGGCTCCTGCCCAAAATAGTATTTCTCGCAACTAAGGCACGGCCAGCCATCAATAGCCAAGGTTGGCTCCCAATGAGGCACGGTCAGGCCTCAATGTGATCCCCTGTCTCTCTGCTTCAAAATTAACACAGGGTGACACAATGTGTAAAAATGGATTTTTGAGATACAAACAGTGTAAATATGGGAGGTTTGGGATTGTTTCGGAGCTTAAACATAGCCCCTTCGTTGAGACCTCGAACCACGCACAACACCACTTTCATCATCGAGTGTACCGGGAAAAGAGCTCGAGCCCTACGGACGGTCAAAATGGGGTGTCTACAGTTGTGCTATTCCTGCGGCACTTTCCTCCCTTTGCTCTGTTGCCTCAGTCTAGTCGACCGGGCAAATAGAATGACTTCCTAGAGCAAACTCGGCCACAAAGTCTGCCACAGCTTGGGCCTTGGCATAGTCGTCAATTTGATAAAATATAAACTCATTTGACAAAAATAAGTGTCAAAAAATATTTTTGAATTTTTAAAAATTATTTCTGCCCACCAAAAATAAAATTATGTAAAATTGATATCTTTTACACATTATTTATTTATTTATTTTACCAAATTAATTTTTATTATGTGTTTGGATAATAATCATGTAATGGGTGGTTGTTAGGCTTTTAATGTATAATCGATATATTTAATATATGAAATGATTTTAGGTTTGGAATTTTTTTGATTTAATGGATTGATTTAATAATAATATCAAAACTGTTGCCATATTTGACTTTTGGAAAAATAGAAACATTTTTAATGAAAATAAAAACAGTCACCCATTACATGATCATCATCCAAACATATAATAAAAATTAA
Source organism: Camellia japonica (assembly GCA_030407325.1). NCBI lineage: Eukaryota > Viridiplantae > Streptophyta > Magnoliopsida > Ericales > Theaceae > Camellia > Camellia japonica. The sequence goes on from JAPPVO010000007.1 coordinate 5,739,996, forward strand.
TTTGGTAAAAAAATAAATAAATGTGTAAAAGATTTATCAATTTTAGATAATTTGATCTTTGGTGGGTAGAAATAATTTTATTTATTTTTGTCAAATTAGTTTATATTTTATCAAATTGACAGCTTTGCCCTTAAAATTGAGCAATGACATCTTTAATTGTTCTTATTTGGAAGATTCAAAATTCAAGATCAAATGCGTCACAATTGAAAAGTTAGGAACCAAAGTGACACAAGTCCCAAACTATAGGGATCGTTAGTGTAATTCGCCCATTGAAAAATTGGTAAGAATGGAGAACTTGTATTGGAATAAATGATTGGGGTTTTGAGAAATTAAAATTGAGTTGTTAATTAAAGTATATGGAATTAGAAGGGTTTAAAGTGTTATAAGAATGTAAATAGATAAATCAATGAATATTGTGAATTGGTTAGCTTGACTAATGGTGATGGTATTTGTATCAATTACCCGGAATTATATAATTGATTAATAAAAAGAGATGGTTGAGATTGTGTGTTGTGATTTAATTGGAAATGTATGAGGGAATAATTAACAAAATTGATTAAAACAAGGTTTCAAAATAAGTATGAAAATAAACGAATGTTTAAAAATCACTAGAATGCATGAAAGCTTCTTTGAAAACAAAAGGGAAAGTAAATGATACTTGGGTTGGAAAGTTATGTCTTATGTTTATTGTGCCTTCAAGAATAATAGTTGATGAAGCTTGGTATATTTAAATCCAAATCTTATGTGTTTTGTACATTTGTACGTTTGATTGAGTAATCGGTGATGTTCAATTGATGTTGGTATCTGTATTGAAGTGCTATATAGAGGTTCCGTTATCCTTCCAGATAGCACTCGGTAAAGCCTGGCACATTGAGATAGGTTTCGTTTCCTTCCAATTGGCGCCCTGTAAATTGTGTGTATTCTTGAGTTATATGGAAGTTCTGTTACCTTTCGGCTAACAATTGGTAAAGCATGATGCATTGAGATAGGTTTTAGTTTCCTTCCGATTAGCGCCTGGTAAATTGAGCTCGAAATTGTGGAATGTGACAATGATAGTTGTTTAATTGCGTAATTGCGTAGAAGTATGTATACATAGTGGAATTGTGACAGATGCTTACCTGCTCTTCTAGACATATGACTGGGATATGTGGAAATGTTGTTAACGTTATTCATGGATTAATAGATAACCTGTTGAATTTATTTTCTGTTTATATTCACCGTGAATAATTGAACTATTGAATGGTTGCCTTGAGACTTCTTTCAATTTACTTACTATTGAGGACTATTAATTAATTATAATTGGACCTAACTTCGATTACACAAAATATTTAAGAGACTTTAAATTGCAAATGATGTAATGAAAGGTTAAAAAATGATGTTTTCGGAAAATGTATGCTTATGTATATATGTATTTTGGATAATGAAAGAGAACATTATTTATATCATGTGGAGCATCGTGATTATATACATGTATATAATTATATTAATTAGAATCATTGGAATTCTTACTGGATTATGTATTCACCCCACGTTGTTTAACACTTTTCGGGTACCAATTTGGAAGTTTGTATCAAGTTTGGGAAGCTCCTTTTTCTCTTGTCGGCTATAGGGTCTTTTATTTATAGAATGAACGCCGTAATGAGGGTTATACCCATTTTTATTTATGTTTATGTAAGTCTAAGGACATTTGTAAATGTATTGTAATTAATGAGTATGTATACACGAGAGGAGACTTTTATTGTTATTTCTTGTTAATGATATAGCTTTCACACCTTATTTATGAAAATGAAAAATAATAACGGATTTGGTAATATGAAGCGGACTCTAAAATACTGGGTGCGACAATAAATCATCATAAACAACAAAATTCTAAATTTGAAAAAATTATTTAAAAAAATAAACAACCAAACAAAATTTTAAATTTTAAAAATTATTTCGAAAAGATTATCTATCAAAATTGATTCTAAAAATCAAAGGGAATACAAATCAATTGTTTTCAACCTATTTAAACTATTTCTATTTATTAAGTTATAAGCAGAAATTATTGACACAAACTCTCAAATTTAGGAAGTATCTGAGATGATCTAAATAAGTATAATTTTTAACTTTTTTACGAAAAAAGTAAAATATAAGTTGAATTTGAATTAATATAGTAAAGAGATTATGTAATTCAAATAAAATAATTATGACTCAATGTGCTAGCACATGCCAAACACCCCTTAAACTAATTCTATCTATTAAGTTGTAAATAGAAGGGTAAGTCACTTACACCCTTGAAATTTGGGTTTAATAGATATTATTCCTGACATTTGAAAAATTACACTAATTTTCTATTATTGTAATTATTTGAACATAATGAAAATATTGAACTCATATATATATATATATATATATATTATTTTATTTTACTTTCTCTGTTTTTTTCGTTTTCTTTATTTTTATAATATAATTTCTTTTTTTTTATTATTAAGAGTTATTATCTTCTATATAAATAGAAGAATTTACTAAATGAGACTATTGACTATTGTCTATTGGATAGAAATACAATTTCCAAAACGTGAAAAGCGAGACGAAGGGGGTGTTTGTTTGGGATTTTTTTAGCCAACTTATGATTTCTGGCTTTTGAAAAGCTATTTTGGATTATTTTGTTAAACTTATTTCAAACAGTTTCGAATTCTAACAACTTATTTTAAGTCAAAAAAACTGATTCTGAGAAGCTGTTCACCCCTTACTTCTGATTATCAGCTTCTGCTGTGGATATGTTAATTTACAGTTATACTCTTAGATTTTTTTTATTTTTATTTTTTTTAAATAGAAAAAGACCTAAATGGTTTATAGAATATTATTATTATTTTTTATGAGAAATGTACACAAGTAGCGAATAATAAAAAATAAAAGTTAATTGAAAAAGTTATTTCACAGCTTATTTAACAAACACTAATTAGCAACTGAAACCTATAATCCAATAGCTACATCAAACAGAATAACAAATTTTAATTAAAATCATAATCTATAATATGTTAAATTATAATCTATAATCTATTTTAACAACTACATCAAACGGCGTCAGGGGCCATCTACCCTAAACAGAAATTATTGACACAACCTCTCAAATTTTAGGAGTTGGAGGTGGTTGTATAATAATCCCCACAAACACCCCCGTTGAATCGTGTGGTAGGTTTTTGGCTCTCAAACATTTTGCTTAAATTATTTAGCGTGTTGATTTCTGACAGAGAGGGCACTGCTGATTAGGATAGACGTCGTCAACTTCAGAGAATGGCGGGGATAGCCATAGTTTTAGATCAACATGGGACAAGCCCAAACTCAAGATCAAGCTCAAGTTGCCAAACCTACACTCGCGTGGTTTGTTCTCAGCCTCACTCGCCGCTTCTACTGCCGCCGATTTCGTTGCTGCTGCTACTCCACCTCTACGGCTTTGTTCGGGTACCCAACTCTCTCTCCTCTCTTCTCTCTCTCTCTCTCTCTCTGTGTGTTGCTGGAAGTATATATGGTATGTATATATATATATTAGATTCGATTGTTTGATGCACATTATTACGCACATGCGTTACATGTCATATCAAGGTTCTAAATACCGGCCGGTAGAATACTCACCGGTATACCGGGGAGAATGAATTTCACGTCCGTAGCGGCCGATTCCCGACACGTATCAGCTTGAATCCGATACGTGAGCGATATAGTTCTGATATAGTCCGATTCGGCTAAAAATGAGCAAAGCATCTGGAAAAATAATTGAGGAAAGCAAATCACCTGGAAAAGCAAAAAATAATGAGCAAAGCACCTGCAAAAAAAAAAGAATCGACCAAAGTACCTGCAAAACAAAAGCAAAAGCAGAAAAGAAAGGAAAGACTCACGGGCTCAAACATTTCACTCAAATTTTTTGTCTTCTTCAAGCAAATATACACACACAGACTCACGGACACCGGACACCATTAATGTGTAAAAACCTCTAAAGTTTTCCCTCAATCGGACCAAACTCAACTCCTCAATCAAACCCAAATCCATTTCCCAGGGGCATCAATCTTGTAAAGTGTTGCAAGGAGAAGCATCGAATCGAACCCAAACCATCACCGATTTCAAGCTTCTTCGTTGAAGGTTTTTCTTCTCATGCTCTGTTTGTATTTGTTTCATGCTCTGTTTTTTTGTTTTGGCTGAAGACTTCTTCAAAATGGTTTTTGCTTGGTGCTCGGTTTGTTTATAATTATGTTTTTTTTTTTCTTCTTCTTTCTTCTTTTTCCCTTTTTCTGTGGCTATTTTTTTATTTATATTATTGTATGAGATGGTTTTGCTTGGTAAGTTGTGTTTGGTTTGTTTATAATTTGTTTTTTTTTTCTTTTTTCTTTTTTCTGTGGTTATTTTTTAATTTATATTATGGTATGGGATGGGAATGAGATATATTTTAATATATATTTATAATTCTTCAAATATTTATATATATATATATATTATATATATAGGAGCATTTATATATATTGAAGCAAAGCTCTGCACCTGTCCCACTTTATTTTTCTATTTCAGTCTCCTATGTGTTGATTAGTTTCTTTGCAGAGTCCAAACATTATGTGCACCAAATTCTGAATCATATTTTTCCATTTAATCATTTATCTAACATTATGAATGAGAGGTGGAGATTAGTATTGTATTAGTACCTTAGTATTGTATTAGTACCTAAAAAATAAAAATTTTGTGAAAAATTATAATTTTTTTATAAAAAAATATTCACAAATATTTTACTTTTTAATTGTATCTAGATAGTATTATTATTGTGTTGAATATATTTTTTTTTATTTGATGGGATCCTTGATTTTTTTAAATAACCAAACTATATATAATAAAATATTAATAATACAAATAAAAAAAAATTAAGAGCTTTTGTTTGCTTGATGGGTGATGAGACTAAAGTCACCCTGATTATTGATTAAAAGTGCATTAAAATAGATAATAATAAATTAATTAATTAATTAATAATATATAAGATCCCAAGCCCATTTTTGATATCATTTCAGTCTCTCGTGCTTCATTTGAGTCATAAAGAATTAGTGATCCATGAAAAACTTAGAAGCCATGACAATGAGTTGATTAGGATAATTATTTCCTTCTAGTGTGTTTGTTTGAATCTGTCAAATTTTTTGAATCTGTCAAATCTTTTTATTTCAGATTATTTTATATCAGATTTTTTTTAAAGAAGTTTCATTTGTTAGATTTTTTTAAAGAGGTTTAATTGTTAAGTAAAGAGGTTTAATATTTAGATTTTTTATTTTTTATTTTAAATACATTATTACTAGTAACTAAATTAGAATTACAATATTTGTTAATTGAAAACTATTATTGTAGATAATTGAAAGTTATAATGGCGCACGGAGGTGGTTCTAGTGGAAAACTTCCAAGTGATGATATTGGTTGGAAATTTGGAATTCCACTAGAAAATAATTGGCAATAAAATTAGGTGTAAATTTTGTGGAAAAGAGCTAAATGGTGGTATAACTAGGTTGAAGCAACATTTAGCCCATGTGAAAGGTCAAGTCGCACCTTGTGCTAATGTTAGTGGTGAAGTTCGAACACTAATGATGGATCATTTGAATAATTATAAGGGCAAAAAGCTTAACAAAAGGAAGATGACTGAGAAATTGACAGGACAAATTAGAGCCAGTCAGTGTGATGATGATGAAAATGATGAGGAGGACTTAGAAATGGTTATGGCCCGACAAAATAGGGCTAGTGATATTGAGGTTGCACCTCCTCCTGGTTTTGCTCGGGGAAGTCATAGGGTTCGTGAGGCTAGTACAGGTAGGAAATGGATTGATACATCCTCTCCAGAAGTTCAATTATTAGACATAGATGTGGATCTTCATAGGACCAAAGGCAACAAACAATCCAAACTCTCCTCTAGATTCTTGAAAGAAACAAAGAAAAAATTAGGAAGAGCAGTTAGCCAGTTTGTATTGTTCACTCCAGTGCCTACTGATGTTGTTAATTCGAAATGGCTAGAACCAATGTTGGATACTGCAAGAGATGTTGGAAAAGGAACAAAGCTACCTACTTCTTATGAAGTAAGTCTCTAACTTAAAGTTTGAAAAAACTCTATCTATGTTTAAAATAAATAAATTATTAAGATGCTTGTTAATAGTTTTTGTTTGTGATTTATTATTAAATAGGTAACTGAAGTGTATTTACCAATGGAGTATGAAGCTTTACAAAATTGGATAAAATCTCATAAATCTAGTTGGGCTGCTGAGAGAGGTGTTACAATTATGTGTGATGGATGGTCTGGCCCACAAGAAAGCACATTGTTAATTTTCTTGTGTATAGCAATCGTGGAACAATTTTTCAGAAGTCTGTGGATATAACTGATGTACCTAGTAGGACATCTGATTATTACTTAGGCCTCATGGACAAGGTAGTGGATGAAATTAGAGAAGAATATGTTGTGCAAATCGTAACTGATAACGAAGCTGCAATAAAGGCTGCTGGTTACAAACTCATACAAAAAAGGAAGAATCTGTATTGGACAGGATGTGCAGCTCATTGTATTAATCTTATGTTAAAGGATATTGGGAAGAAAAAAAGTGTAGCAAAGGTGTTGGATTGTGCAAAGTAATCACACGCTTTATTTACAACTCCAATTGGGTCGTTGATTTCATGAAAAGATTCACAGGAGATAGAAAGTTGTTACGTCCTGTCATCACACGCTGTAGACACCCCATTTTTGACCGACCTTAAGACTCAGACGTCACCGATTGAGTGCTTGGTGATGTTGCATATTGTACTCGTTCTGAGGTTGCGGAGTCACGGCTGCGAGCCTTGCCTCCGGACTCCCGGACTCTTTTGTGCCTCGCCTCGGTTTGCGAACCAGGCCTTGTTTTCTTTGTTTTCTCTTCCCGAAGGGAGGGAGAGGTCTCGTAGATCATCTCTCAATGGCCGTAGGCTACGCTTCATGGTCGTAGGCCATTTTTCCCGTTTGGAGCCCGGTTTCTGATTTTCGGAGGCGTCGGCCGTGTGCCTCGGTTCGGGACCGCTTAACTACCTCCGCTTGTTCCGGTTCTTGGCACACATCTTATTTCCTCCCTTTTGAGGGACACTGTGGTCCGAGAGACCAACTTTGTGGTCGAACGCCACCTCCGGTGCTTAACAGTCAGTTTCGAGGCCCTAGGCCGCGCGTTTTGGCCCCCGAACCTTCGTTTTGCATCGGTTTGAGTTCATTTTTGGCAAGGACCTTATTTTCATTGTTGTGAAGCTTGTAGAAGGGTAGGAGGCCAGCAATTATCCTCAGAGCCAGTTCTATTCCTTCATCGCCCTCCTTCGCCCGTTTTTCTCGCTAAAAAGCTAGTGTTAACCATTCCCGGGCCACTTTCTTGGGCCCTCAACCACATATTTGTGATGTACACACCCGGGAGGCCACCAATATGTCATGGCCGGCCATCAATTCATCTTGACCCTTTTGAACCCCTCTAAAAAGTTGGATTTTCTCTCTCATGGTTCACTTTTTCAGGGTTTCAACCACATATCTGTGTTGTGCACACATGGGAGGCCACCAATATGGGTGGCCGGCCAGCTAATTCTCATTGACCTTTTGACCTTGGCCGGCCGGCAAGGGAGGTGGCCGGCCCCCCTGGAGCCTCAATACATGGCCGGCCATGATCCTTGCACCCTGTTCCTTCCAGCTGTGCCCTCCTTTCCCCCCCAGATTCTGTATCCGAGAGGGGGAACTTTTGGAAGGGAAACTTAAATTTGAATCTCCCCACCTTTTCTCCACTCCTTGGCCTATAAAACCAACCCCTCCCCTTCAGTTTTAAGGGTTAGAAAAGTTGCTTTGAGCCTTATATACACATCCCTCCCTCTCCCTCTCATCCAAGCCTAAAACCCTTTTGTTCTTGGACCATTTCTACACCACCACATAGCACCACCTCTCCATCCTCCTTTCCAACACTTTGAGGCTATTTTCTAGAGGCTAAGAGCTCTCTTCTGGTTCAAGAGCTGCTGTCCATTGGTCTTCAAGGGTGAGCCTTCTTCTTCCCTTTCTAGCCTTTTCTTGATTCATTTATAAGTCTTACTTTCTTACATTTTGGGCTCCAACCCAAACTTTAAAATAATCATATTTAAGCTCCTTTTCATGTTTATTAAAGATCTCTTGCTGTTTGAGGTCTCCAACTACCACTTGCTTCTTTACCTCTCTTTTTGGCCTTTTTTTGCATAGTATTTTAGGCCTATTTGTGAGCTGTTTTGGACTTTTTCATAAACTGTAAAGTGGCTTGTTTTGAGCCCTTCTTCAACATTGTTGAAGGGCTCTCCTCTGTTTGAGGATAGAAGCTATCACTTGCTTCTTTGTCCCTCTTTTGGCCTTTTTCTTGCATAATAGTTTAGCCTCACTTGTGTTTGTTTTCGTGGCTTGATGTAAACTGTAAAGTGCCATGTTTTGAGCCCCTATTCAACTTTGTTGAAGGGCTCTTGGCCATTTGGGACCAGCTGCTGCCTCTTACCTCTATTATCTCTTTTAGGGCCTTTTTTTGCATGATAGATAAGCCTATTTTGTGATCACTTTTGAGACTTGTTATAAACGAGAAAAGTCTTGTTTTAACATCATCTTCATATTTTATTAAGGTTTCATTTTTGTTTGAAGTCATATGCTATCTTGTATGCTTGGTTGCCTCCCATTTTGAGCTTTGCATCCTAGCCCTTGTTGCATGCTTCATTTGGCCTTCTATCCATTGAAATCCAGTGGATTTTCAGTGTCTTGGCTGCTGTTTTGAGCCTCCAAATTAGAGGGGGGTGACCCCCCTCTCACCTTGACTTGTTTGGTGGTCATTTTGGCCTTCCAAAGCGACCCCATCTTGCATGCTTCTTAGTCACATTTTAGGGTCAATTTGGTAAGTTTTGAGACTATCATATTTGATTTTCAAAGTGGGTTTGGGGCTGCCACATGTCTATCTTGTATGTACTTAAGAATCCCTTTGTATGCCCCCTAAAAGAACTCCTCATTGGTGCATGTGTTGGCTGCATTTCCATGGTTATTTGGGCGTATTTTGGCATGTTTAGTTCACTGATTTTTGCTGGTTTAGTTAGATTCCATGTGCTTCATGTACGTGCCATGTAAACCATGTTTGCCCGTCAAAATTGCATGCTAATTCAAGCCATCTTGCTAGCACCTTTTGGCCTTGCTCTAAATTGGAAAAATGCATGTTTTGGGACTGTCTTGACTCTGTCTTTACACTTCATGTTCAAATAATGCATGCTTTGTATAGCCATAAGTCATTCCATGTGCCTAATCTTGTGTTTCGGGGTTCACCTCATGCATCAGGTGCCATATTGCCATGTTTCGGGACTGTTTAGCATCATGTTTTAGTGCTGAAATTTGCTTGTTTGCATATCATGTTCCATGCCTTACCATGCTTTGGTAGAGTGGCATTCGTGCCTTAGGTTCGGTCCTCAGTTTGCGTGCATGCATGCACGCATCTCGAAATGTCTCATTTCCATCCTAATGGCCTCCTATGTGAGTGTGGCTGAGGTCCACTCGTGTTGGTGTAAGTCCATTATGCATTGTGTATGCCATTTCATTTCATAACATTGTGTATGCCAGGTTGTATGTTAGCGCATTGTGTATGCCATGTTACCTCGTGCATCGTGTATGCCATTTCATAGCACTGTGCATGTTAGGTTGTATCTTAGTCGCATTCATGCATATTGCATTGTGTTTGGGATAGGAGTTAGCCCGAGCACGGGAAACGAGGGACGTTTCGTACTCCGAGTGACGGAACGTACCTCAATTCCCAGTCACCGACACTCCGGATTATCCATGATGGAGTCTCGGTCTTGCCTTGTTTATATGTGCATTCATCCCATATTAAGTCGTGCAAATTGACTACTCGGCCATCATGCATCGATATGCGTGATTGGTGGCACGAGGATCGAAGACTACGCTCCCTGAAGAGTAGTCAAGCATACATATGTGAAAATACATTGCCATGCCCCTTTCCTGCTCTCTGTTGCAGCAAATCAAGAATCAGCAGCCTTTCGGAGCTTGGCGCGCTTTCCAAGAACAATCGCAAACAGAGGCTAATTGGGGCATCGCAGTGGATTTCCGCGCAAAGCAACTCAAACATGCATCATCCATCATCCGGAATAGAGTCGAGGCAGTCCCTAACTTGCATGCTAGTTTAATGCTTTCCTAGATTAATTTGTAAATTAATTAGGACTTTGTATTTATTCGGACTGTATTTATTTGGGACTGTATATTATTTATTCGGACCCTCCGAGTGAGGGCAATGTTGTAATAAGTGTGTGTGCGTGTGATGTATGTCTTCCAACCCCACGTCTTTCTCCCTTTTATTTACCAGCTTATGATGGTTAGATTAGGGCATGTTTCAATTAGCATACAGTATGATAGCATGTTTGCATTCATTCATCTGTTTTGCATGCACCGGGCTCGGCGCATCATACTAACTGCATTTGTGTTTCAATTCCGAGTTGAATACATGTTAGCTGTAGCATTCCATATGCCATGTTTAGAATAGCCGAGCCTGCTATAGTTGCATTTTTGCATGTGTTGCATTAGGCATATCTGTATAATTAGGATCATGCATGATTTCTAATCAGTTTCTGTTTTGGCTTGGAGTACTCGGTAAGTTTTTATGCTTTAGCATCCTTGCATGCGTGTGAGTGACTGTCATGAATAGCATGCTTACCATGAGGCTATTTGCTTATGTGATATACCTGCCTGAATGCCTGTGGGTGAAGGTTGGGTTATTTGGATTGGAACAATGCATTGACCATAAGTTTTAAGCCCACTAGATAGTGGCAAAACCATGTTTTCTAAGCCCACCCGAGGATGGCAAAATTTGCATTTTAAGCCTACTTGCGAGTAGAAAACCATCTTTCAAAAACAAACATGAAATATTTTGTTCCAATTCAGGCGACCCGGTCTATACTTGTATGCTGTGCGCATCACATAATAAATCTAGGCTAATAACCGGAATAAGAATGCATAAGGTTTTCAAAACTCGATATCATGGTTAGTAGAGGCCGATCTTTGATCGGGCGAGCGGGGGTGCTCACGAAGTGACCTTCCCCAATCGTACCCAAGTTCTCGAGCCGAGGCAACTTTGGTGATGACGGACACGTGGCCTTAGGCACGAGTCAGGGTTTCCTAAATTTTCCAAAATAAAATATTTAGGTGGCGACTCTGTATCTGGTAAAGCAGTCCATGTTTGGCACTTCTTTCAAAAAAAATCTGTTTTCTTAAAACGATTTGCCAGATTTGGACTCTTTGGTTCAGATTAAGAACCGTGACATTTGAGTCCTGAACTGTAGTGAGCCCAATATCGAACGGAACGGGGGACTCACACCCTCCCGGGGCGTTCGGGGACGTCTACACATGCTTTGCCACCAATTTCATTACTTTGGAAAGCATTGTTAAACATAAGACTACTTTACAAGATATGTTTCATTCTCAAGAGTGGAAGCACAGCAAATGGTCCAAAAAGGATGATGCAAAAGAAGCGAAAAAAAGTATACAAAGTAAAGATTTTTGGACCAAGGCGGCAGATGTATTAAAAGTTCAAGAACCACTTCTAAAGGTGCTTAGACTTGTAGATAGAGATGAAAAGCCCACAATGGGTTTTATATATGAAGCCATGGATAGAGCAAAGTTGGCCATCAAACAAAATTGTCGCTATTATGTAGATTATTGGAAGATTATTGATAATCAGTGGGCTTTCCAACTACACATGGACTTGCATGCTACTGGTAAGTAATTTTTAATTTATTTAAATTATAAATTATGTGTTCCTTGTCTCACTTTTATTATTATTTTATATTTTAAATCCCATATTCCAATATGGGGAGCACCTTTCTAATCATTGAGAAGTGATGAGTGGAGTTAGAAATGTGATTTCGAGACTTCTACCAGATTTAAACGAGCAAATACAGGCGATAAACCAAGTTAGTCATTATTTAATATTAGTTAAATTGATAACTTATTATTTGACTTATGAATTGTGTTTGTAAAACTGCTTATTGTCTTTTGTTCATTACAGATCTCTTTATTTTGTAATAAAGAAGATTCTTTTGGTGCTGTGTTAGCACAAAGAGCAATGAAAGCAACAAATCCTGGTAATTATTATATACTCAATGAACTATTAACTATTTTTAATTACATATTATTGTTACATTGTCAACACTTCTATATCAAATTATAACATAATCACTAATATTTGATTGATTTGTATAAAGCTGAATGGTGGATCCATTATGGTACATCGGCTCCGGTACTCCAAAAAGTGGCTGTGAGAGTATTGAGCCAAACCACGTCTTCTTCTAATTGTGAGCGCAATTGGAGTACATTTAGCCTGATACATACAAAGACAAGGAATCGGTTAAAGTATAAAAAATTAAATAAACTTGTTTATGTGTATTACAATATGAGGCTAAAGATCAGACATGCAACACGAAAAAGCCAAGATGACAGAGAGGAATCTTTTAACCCCATCAATCGTGACTATATATTTGAAGAAGATGATCTATTAACTCCATGGCTTCAAGAGAGAGAACATGCAGTCTTAGATGATGAAGATAACTCAGGTTGGTTGATTGTTGATGATGATGATGATGATAAGAGAGCTCATGCAACTAGTAGCCAAGTACCTCAACGCCATCAAAGAGCAGGGTTTGCTGGAAGTGGCTCTAATGAGAGTCGCGGTTTGAGTCCACCTAGTGGTAGTGGAGATGAAAGTGATGGCAGTCGTCCTCCAACAGGTGGTGGTAGTGGTGGACAATGGGAGTCTGCAGGTTCTGCACATGGTTGTAGACGCAGTATTCATCATATTGATCATGATTGGAATAGGGATTCTACACAGCAACTACGACATTCTATTTCTACTCCTGATGTAGAAGCATTAATTAGGCGTTCACGACATATTGATGGTATTTATGGTCATCGTAACCTTAGAAATCAATTTGGACATCTAGGGGTTAGACAAGAAGATGGAAGGGGAACTCAACATTGGCGACCAATATGCCAAGTACCATATCCTTATTACCCTCCTCCAAGTCAACCACCACCACACATCTATCAACCACCTTATATGAAAAATTGGAACTACTCTCAACAACCTCATCAATATCCATATATAGAGGGTTTCAATTATGGTACAGGGGGGCTTGCAATGACACAACAACAATCAAGTAGCAGTGGCAGCAACAACACTACTTATGATCAATGCACTTTCAATAACTACTACCAGGAATATCAATATGGAGAAATAGGCCAACCAATTCATAGTGATGATCAAAGTGATGTGAGATATGGAGATTCTTCTGTACCACTACGTAATTCTTTTTATTACTAAGTTTTAGAGTTGTTGATTTGTAGTAGATTGTTTGTATGTGATTATGATTGAAGCGAATGATTTATTTTCATGTCCCTCTTTCTCTTATTAATTTGTTGTGCATGTGAAAGTATTTCATTGTTGAAAATAAGTAAAAAAATATTTTCACATCAATTTTATATTAAAGTTTAACATATATGCCAAATAAAAGCTTGAGACTAAAATAAATACATATCATTTAGTTGAAAATGAGTCAAAAGTGCCTCTACATATCAAAATTTTGATTAAAATGTGATAAATTAAGGCTAAAAGAGTAAAAAAAAAATACATAAAATTGAGTTTTCGAGAGATTGCTAATGATTTTTGAAATTTCACAGCCGCGACGCCCGATACCCGATACGTACCGGTCGATCCTCCCGATACCGATACTCCGCGACCGATACCGTTATGTTACCCGATACCGCGATTTAGAACTATGTGTCATATATTAATCATCAAATATCATTCTTCTTATTTTTTTTCAATCTTCAATTCCAATATAGGGGTTGTTTGGGATGACCTAAATAAGTGCACTTTTTGTCTTTTTACGAAAAGATATGCAGAAAAGTAGAGAGGTGATGTGGTGGAAAAAAGATAAAAAGATAAATTATTTTTGAATTGTCAAACTTGACCATAGTCTTGACCCATGTCATATACCAATCACCAAATGCCATATTTGTTAGTGTTTTTCAACCCCGAAATAAATTCCTGTTACACCATTTCCACCAATAACAATCTCACCAAACATTCTTTGACAAGATTTGACTAAAAATCAATAAATAAAAAATAAAGGAAAAAAAAAAAAAGATCACATGCATTGCAAATCTTGGATTGCTTTGGTTGTGAAATTGAGACTCATATTGCAATTCATTTGGGAGCTTGTAAACTTATGAACTATCTTCAACACTCTCACCCAACCACTCAACTAGGGATGGCAATTTGAAACCGGCCCGACGGGATCCCCGATCCCGACCTCGATTTAAGCGGGTTTTTCCCGAAAAATACCCCCGCGGGGACGGGGATGGTATTCAAAATTGAATCCCCGAACAGTTTCGGGCCGAGGACGGGGATAAGTGTCCCAGCCCCGTACCCGGCCCGGCCCCGTTCCCCGACCCCGTTCCCCGATGTGAAGTTACGGTTTTACCCCTATATATATATATATATATATAAAATTTATAAACCAAACCCTAAATCACTTTCATTCCTCCCTCTCTCACAGAGCCGTGTGACTCTCGTCTCTCGTCTCTCTCTCAGTCAGATTTGCATCACTCTCTAGCTTTCACTTTCTCTCCCTCTCTGACCTCTGTCTCTCTCTCTCTCAGACCTCTCTCTCTCTCACCATGGCCCTCATCTCTCTCTCCCTCACTCAATGACTCAAATCTCACTCTCCTTTCCCTCTCCCTCTCTCTCCTCTCCCTCTCCCTCTCCCTCACTCAATGACTCAGATTGAAACAGAGATCTGAACAGATCTGCAGCCGATCGTCCACCACCACCGCCTCCGTCGCCATGGCTTCCTCTTCGCAACACCGCCGATCGTCCACCACCACCGCCTCCATCGCCATGACTCAAATCTCACTCTGCAGATTTTTTTATTTTTTTAAGTGGATGATGATAGATGATGACAGATCTGCAGATCGCTTCTTCTTCGCCATTTCAGATTTTTTTTTATTTTATTTTTTTATTTTTTTAAAGTTGTTGTTGATGATGATGATAGATTCATATATATATATATAGATTCATATATATATGTATATATAAATCTATTCAATAGAACAGATTTTTTAATCTATTCAAATGATGATGTTGTTTATGTTTATGTATACAATAGATACAGATTCATTGAATATTTTTTGAACAGGTCGGGGATTTTCGGGGTCGGGGAAACCCGAACCCCGATCAGGGGCGGGGGCGGGGGCGCCGATAGGGTCCCCGTCGGGGATCGGGGTCGGGGGCGGGGAATTTCTCACTATCGGGGATTGGGGACGGGGAGGGTGGTCCCCGGCCCCGCCCCGCCCCGCCCCGCCCCGTTGCCATTCCTACACTCAACCCACCATAGCTCTCATCTTCACCAACCCATTATTCAAATCACTCTTAAAATTTAAATCCAACCCAACCCATCTCACTCTCACCTTCAAACTCAACCTCTTCATCGCCCAAACTCCAACACTCTCTCTTCCAATCTTCCCCCCTCCGATCACCACATCTTGGTACAAAACATCGACGTTGCAGCGTTTGAATTCAATTGACCAAAGTTGTTGTTTTTGACAGTGAGCTCGGCTATTATGGTGGCATTAAACGAAGCCGATGATCGGGCAGTGAGATAGGTGAGGTGGTGTATGGTTGCTGAACTGAGCTTGACTTTGGGCGGTTTGATCTGAAAGATGGTTAGGGAGGAGATTAAGGTGACTGTGCTGAGGAAGACGATGAAGATGAGGGTGTAGACGAAGCATTTGCTGGTGGTTTTGTGGGGGAGAGGTCTCATGGGGAAGAGTTGTTCATCGGAGCGACCGTAGATTCGACAGGGTGCCAGAGGACGAGCCTGGTTCTCCGCCATTAATGTTGTTCCAAAGTTGAGAGAGAGAGAGAGAGAGAGAGAGAGGCTTGTTAAGTAATGGAAATTTTGTGGTATTTATTGGTAGAAGTAATGCTAAAAAACTAAACACAAAATGAGATAGGGTAATGTTAATACAAAATTTTAATTAAATGAATGATCAGATGTCTTATATGGGTGTAGGTTTCACATTTTTTTGGATCCCACACCCAATGATATCTCATAAGGGATGGAGCTTTCGGGTAATCATTCGGTAGTTTCAGAATATGATCACGTGATATTGTATGACAGTATAATTGGTGAAGAATGTGGAGTATTGATTATTTATATTAGATGAACATAAGAGGCATAATGATAATTGTATTTGGTGAATAAGTATGGCCATGTGATATTTCGAAATTATTATATAATTTTTTGGAGTGGGCCCACGTCATGTGGGTCCTATATCATGCGGGTTTCGCTCCTTATAAGACATTTATGTCTCATTTTATGTTTGACTTATGTGCATATGGACTTATTGTATTAACTGTGGACCCACTATTATCTTGGCTAGAGTTCCTTCTTTTAGGTTGAGTTAAATCTGACCGAATAATATTAGGGTGTGTTTGATTGGACAGACTGGATAAGGGGAGATTAGAATCCATCGGACTTAAGTCCTGGGACTGTAAATCTCCCGGACTATTTGATTAGATTGGATATGTATCCTGTGTTTATTTTTTCATGGGATTAGATGTCTGGAAAGCACTATTTTTAGTAAATCTAGCGTTTGATTGGACGGACTAAATAGGATAAATGAACAAAAAATTATTTTACCATTTTTCAATTGTTTACTAAGTAATAACAATATTAAACATATCTTTAATATTTTAATTATTTTTAGCTAGATTAAATAAAAATTTATTTTATTTTATTTTTTACACAATTAAATAAATTTATTTTTTAAAAATAAAATATCAATAAAAATATATGTTATTTTTTAATTAAAATTTTAAATAAATTTACTTTTAAAAATAATAATAATTAAACAATGAAATTAAATAAAACATCTATTAACATTTAAATAATGAAATTAAATAAAATATAAACAAAATTTTAAAATAAAACATCAATAAAATATTTATAAAAAATTATTTAATAAATAACTAAATAAAACATCAATAAAAAGTTAAATAAAATTATTTTATTTTTAAATTGAGACATTTAAATTTTATTGAATTTTACTAAATATAATACATAATTAAATAGTAGAGGGTCAAAATGGTCATTTCATCACTTAATCCCAACAATAAATAGTCCCTCCAAAATTGTCCCACACCCCCCCCCCCCCCGGCGAATAGTATAATTCCCCATATAGGGGATACGGAGTCCGGCCGGACTCCATGTCCGGTGGACTAAAAAAAAAAATAAACGATAGACTATTCACTCCTTCAGATAAGCAATCTGAACAGTAAATAATCCCCCCCCCCAATCTCCCAATCAAACACACCCTTAAGGATCATGAAAAAAAATCATGAAATGTATTATGAAGATTTTTTATCTATTGATTAGTATATGGTATTTTATTGTATGTATAATCCACCAATAAAAAATCTTGGAAAATTTACCCATAAATCCTAGTTTCTGAAAAGTTGAACCATTTAGTCCAAAAAGTTTTCTTATGCTCCATTTAGTCCCATTTGCACATCAATCTAATGTTCGAAACATTAATCTGATGTTCGAAATCTAATGTTCGAAACATTAATCTGATGTTTGAAACATTGTAATGGGACCTTTCAGTCTATAAGAAAACTTTTAGGACTAAACAGTGTATAAATTATTAATTTGAGATTTATTGATACATTCCCTAAAAATCTTTCATGATCATTTTTATAATTCCTAACATTATTCAACCTGACCGTCAACCGATTATGTTGGGATTTGGGCATGAAGGAGTTATGATACTCCCACGAAGCACTACTATTTTAATTGTTAAAAAAAATAAATAAAAAAAAAAAAAGGGGTATAGATAGGTAGAAAATTTTATGATACACATTTTACCATACGCACGGTTTTTTTTTCTTTTCTTTTTTGAGGTAGGACTATATGCACCTTTAAATTTCAAATTAGCGGGTTGTGGGGGTCACATTCTAGTTGAATTATGACCATTAATCTATCTATCTATCTATCTATACTATATATATAACTAAATATAGTTGTTAAGTCAAAAAGCTCCAAAACTTAAATCTTAAATTTTCATAATTTTAAAGAAAAAAAATATTACGTGACACTTCCCTTCACCTCCTTTCCCACTCTTCAAGTCTTCTCACTCCTTCTCCCTATATAAAATATAAAATTAAAAAATAATAAAATATTCATCCATATCTATCACCAATAATAATATTTATCTCAAAATAATAAAATATTCATCCATATCCATTACCCACAATAATATCTATCTTATTCTCAATCTCAATTTATAAAAGAAAAAAAGAAACCAAAAACTTCTACAACTTCCACACACACGTTTTTCTATTCAATTTATTCCAGTCATCTTTTATTTGCTCATAATAATTTATCTTCTCCATTGTTATATTTTTCAAGTTTGATTATCTGCAAAAATCATTGCAAGGTCAGTGTAATATTATTTCTTACTTTATATGCATTTTTTCAGTGTTTGTTACTTTGAGTGTATATATATATTTTTTCAATATTTTTCAATTCATCTACAAATTTTTTCATTTCCTTCATTTTTATGCTCATAATATTATTTCTTACTTTATATATACTTTTCCAGTATTTATTACTTTTGTGTGTATATATTTCGTTCTTTTTTTTCATTATTTTTTAGTTCATCTACACATCTTTTCATCTTCTTTATTATTACATTTTACATGATTTGAGCTTGCTTACTTTAAAATTTTTAATTTGCTTTTGTTTTCCAATTTAATTAGATTCGAAACTCATCAAATCTTGAATTTAATTTTATTTATTTTATCTTATGTCTATCACACCATCACACTTATTAATGGCTTCGTGCTAGGGTGAGCAGCGGATATACCGATCCGCCAAAACCGACCGAACCGAACCGATCCGCTGCATTTTGGACGGATGCGTGATGATGGGCGGACGGTTGCGGATTGATTTTCTCCAATCCGCCAATTTGGCGGACGGATGGCGGATTTAAGATTTTTTTGGCCGCAACCGAACCGCCAAACCGCCAAATCGCGAGCACCCCTAGTAATTTATAAGACTTTGTGTTTTCAATTTGTTTAAATATTATGTTTGTGTTTTCAATTGAAAAAGAGTTTAAATATTCTGTTGAAAAAAAGTTTTCAACTTGAATATATTTTTTGAATTGAAAAAAATAAACGTATTATTTATCTATATTTTTTGGTTTTTAAATCTAACTCTGAAAATAATAAATAGAAAATATGATATATGCTGGTTGGTTTTTGTTTTCAAAAACATATATAGATGTAACAATACAGAGACATACAATCTCTACTACTGCTCTGTTCATGGTTTTGGTAGTTTGAATTGTTATTATATTTTAAAAATCACAGATTGTAATATTTTATGTGAATGAATCATACTGTGATTGTAATATGTAGATGAGGCATGCAGTAATCGTGATATTCTAAAGTTTTAAACTTTCTTTCTTTAGATAAGGCATACAGTGATTGTAATACTTTTTAAAGTCATTGACTGTAATACTTTCTTTCTCTTTTTTTTTTCTTTTTCTTTTTTTTTTGAGGAAGTGCACAAGTTGAATTATGTTGAAAATTTATAAAATTTTAAACCGCCAAACCGATTCGCATCCATCCGCCAAACCGCCAATCTGTTCAATCCACATCCGCCGGATTGGCGGACGGATGCGGATTGATTTTCTCCAATCCGCCAATCTAGCGGACGGATGGCGGATTGGAGGTTCTGTGGCCGCAACCGACCCGTGCCCACCCCTACTTCGTGCAAATTCTCGAATTCAAGAAGATTAGCTCTGCATAAAGTTAATCTCACATTTGCTCCTTCAAGCTCTCTCAAATGAGAGTTCTTCGGATCATCTACAACCAATATACACCCACTTAACAATACAATAACACACAACAGCTTCAAAACCTTAAACACAATTTTTAAAAATTTTTAAAAATAAAAATATATTTGACTTAAAGTGATTGGTACATCTAACAATATTTAATTTTAAAATTTTAAAATCTTTAAATTTTATCTAAACATGTCTAATTTAAAATTTTGATTTTTTTTTTTTTTTACAATATTAGAAAGAAAAAAAAGTGGCTCAAATCTATTAGTGTATTATCTAAATTTTGAATTATTACACATAGCATAATATTACTGGATTTAACATTTAAATTTTAAAATTAACCAAAATATCTAACTACATGATTTGAGAAATTTCAATACTTTATTCTGAATTTTCCAATTTTTTTTTATTTTTATTTTTACAACATTTAAGTTGCTAAATGTTAATTTTTTATTGGCTATCCATGATTTTATCCTAAATTATTGGTTAATGATTGACCATTATTAAATTCTTTTTGTAAGCTACAATGATAACAATTGACTACCATCAATTTCAAAATTTTCTATCAATGTATTTAAAAAAAAAAAAAAAATCATCATCAAGCATGCAATTTAAAAATTAAATATATTTTATTCTATTACAACTTTATTAAAAGTGTAAATTTATTTTGCTACTATTCAAGAAAATATATATGCCTTTATTTTGATATAACAAAAATTAAATTATCTTCTATTCATACATAATCTCTCATAAATATCTTATCTTTTTAAAAATTTTGATTATCAGCAACCGAATTCCCACATTTCTCTCTCTCTCTCTCTCTTTTTAGGATGTTTATTTTATTTTTATCTTTTTTCAAATTAGATTTGATATCTATCTTTTTACCTATATATCTATATCTATACTATATATAAGGAAATATAGTATCTACTCTAAAATTTTCAAAGTCTCAATACTTAATTCTCAAATAGTTTATATTCTTTTTCCTACATGTCACTCTCTCAAAATTATGTTTTAAATTTTTCTTCATCCTTATTTTTCTCCAATAAAACACATTTTTTTCCCTCTTAATATTGTTTTTATTTTAAATTTTTAACTTTTAAAATCTTTTATTATCTAAGACTTTATCTCTTTTTATTTTATTTTTTATTTTGCTTAATCTTCTCCTGTATCTTCATTTATCTTTATTTCTTATTTCTTCCTTTTTAATTTTTTTTTAATCCCCAATCCTATCATTATCTCCAACTTTATTTTTATTATATTGTTCATATGATCCCTTTTTTAAATTTATTTTAATCTTAAATCTAATAATTATCTTCAAATTTATTCCTATCTGATAATGATCTTCAATTTCATTTCTATCTTATTTTTCAAATGCTTCATATTTTAGCTATATATTCCAACACACCATAGAGTTTTTTTAGTGTTTGCATATTGGGTATAAAGTTTTGTTCAAGCTTTGCGTTTAAGATTCGAGTTGCATTCAACCATCAACAACGTCACAATTAGTTAAGCAATTGTAGGATTCAAGGGTTTGATGAATTTTATTCTTTTTGTATACCTATGTGTATATGTACTAAGTGCATTTTTTGTTGTTTTCTTTAAAACGGGCTTTGAACATTTTTACATTATTTGTAGTAGTGTTCAATTTTACATTATTTGTAATAGTACCTATTTTTACATTATTTGTTTTTAAAGCTATAATAATGTCCGATAGAAATATAGTTCAAGTTGCTAAATGACCTACTTGGACTAAGATAATTTTATATTCAATTTTTTAAATGACAAATTTATGAAAAAAATGAATGTATGAACTTAAGTATGAGATAGTTATCATATTCAAAATATTTCTTAGTTACAATTCCTTGTTATATTTTAAATTTATAAGAAATTTTTATTTTATTATACAAAAATGACTATAATAAATTATTTAAATTATACATTCCCGTGCATAGCACGGGTTGCTACTAGTTATTTATTGTAGGATTGTAGTATTGCTAGCCAAGTTATGTATTGTGTACATAATTAGGCTCTTTTTTTTATTTTTTATTTTGTGGATTTACTTTTTAATATTTTAGGTGGAGTGATTTAGCAATATTGCCAGTTTTGTATTTTTTATTTAAAAACTTAAAAAACATGTTTTTATTTTTGTTTTTTTTGGATAAAAAAATAAAAGAAAAAAATTATTTATTGCACACGAATAGTTTGAAAATATACAAACAAAAACTTACAATCCAAATTCTATCACTGTGGGGCATTTGAAGAATGAATAAAACCAGTTATTAAAAGAGAAAATTACAAATACATGGAGCAGTGAGAAAAAAATTACACTATAAATGATTTTTTTTAATGCAACGTTGACACTGGAATAATTGCACCAAGCACAAAAGTATACTTACACCATACACACAAAAGAATTACAATATCATAAAAATGTAAATTTTTTCAACTACTCCACTTAAATACAATTTCCCCTTATTAAAATAAGGATTAATTACTTAAAAGTCCTAATGATAGTAGGTGTGGTAGCTCAAGTCCTGTGCAATTTGGACACACAAGTCCCATTTTGGAATGCAATTGACGTTCATGCCCTTTTGAATCTAACGGATTACAGATGCAACTTCAGAGAAAGAAGAGGACTTGGAACGTCCCTAAGAAATTTTACGAGTAGGAGAAGGAGCAGAGTCTACATCTTCATGGATCTTTTCAAACACTTGATGATGATGATCGTTTGGATTATCCGAAGATTTTTAAGTTGGAGGTTTGTAATGCCTCAACCTTTTACACTTTCGTTTCGATCTATTCTCTTCCTCGATCACTTCATTTTGCAGCACTTTGTGTGTGTGTGTGTGTGTAACTCCAGCCCTTAAAATGTTTGATTGCTCAATTTCAAGGTTCGGAACAGAGCACATTAAATCGACTAAAGAGATGGGCCAGGAGATTTGGTTTATAGGTAAGAACTGAGATATTCTCAATTCCAAAACTAAAAATGTTCTCAATTTAAAATTGAGAATGATTTCAGATTGCAAAAATATCCAGTAAAATTGAGAAATTTTTCAATTTTTTGTAGTGTTAAAACTGATAATATTATCATTTTCCAGTTTTAGACTGATAATATTCTCAATTTTAAAACTAGAAAAAATTGAGAAATTTCTCAGTTTTACACAACCATTTTTTTATGAAAATTTCTTAGTTTTTGCACACCCATTGAAAATCGTACGGTGAGAATGAACTATCTCTTTCGGGGAAGAAGTGATCTTGGAGGTGTAGTTTAATGTGATCGAGTCCCACTCAATTAAAGGACAAACCCAATTGAACCTAGAATCATCATTTTTCACCAAGCTCTCGTAGTCACCAATGGCGGATGATGAGGGATTGGGTCTGAAACCACATCATCCATGATGAGGATGAACTTAGGATGTTGTATATTTGGTGGGTACAAAGAGAGAGCTTCGAGGACTAGTGATCGAATATGGAAATCGAGAAGACGAGCTTTGATTTGGCACGGTGGATGAGAACGAAGATGGTGTGGGAGTCGAGGCATGTGTTGACAGTGTGATAGATAAGGAGAGAACCAAAGTCAAAAAGCTTGGGCTCCATTTTTTTATATGTGAGAGAGAGAGTCTGAAACCAAAAAAAGATAGAGAAAACAAATGAGAGAGAAAGGGATGTTTGGTTGTTATTGTTGGGGAGTGGCTGTAAAAGTAAGAGAGAGAGAATAAACACAACAACTTACTGTCACACCAAGCATGCAATAAGACATCTGGCAGTGATAGAGTATGTCTTAGAAGGGTAAATTAAGGGTAAATTGGTCTATTAAAAATTAATGGGACTTGAAGGAGCAAATAATCTTATTTAGGACTTAATGGATTATAAGTTCACAATATGGGACTTGTATGTAAATGTCCCTTAAAATAACACCGTAAAGCCCATAACATCCTACTTTGGGAAGTGGTCATTGCCTATGGTTTGGGTAAAAGTAACAAGTTAGGATTAGATATGGGGCATTCTATATTCTACTTTCTATTTTTGGTTTATATATATATAATATAAAGCACGCAATTTATATGGTGTAAACAATTATATCACACATTTTTTTAATGTCTAAATTATCTTTAGGCAAATTTTTTATTTCAATTTTTGACTTTTTTTATTCATGTTCATTTTTTTTTAAAAATAAAATAATTACAACCGCATGTTTTTGCACAAATATTACATGTGAGCTCAACTTGTAGTATATAAACGACGGTGTTACACATATTAATTGATATACCAATTAGCGTATCAGCATATATTATGACATTATCACTTTAAAATTATAACCCCACTCATTATTCACATCATCTGTTAGTATACTAATTGATATATCAATTGATACATATAACATTATTCATATATAAAATGAGTCTCAACTAAATAGGGATTTTGGAGAGAAGCTTTCTCTCATCAATGCATTTTTTCTCAATAACATCAAGTGATAAGTGGTCATTGCCATAACATTTGGGCCCATAGTTTGGACAAAAGTAACAACTTGGGTTTTAGCATATGGGCCACTACATAGTCCACTTTCTGATTTCAATTTTTGAATTTTTGTTTTCTTTAATCTTCTCTAACTACATTAATCTCTCATTATTAGATAACAGTTACATAAAAAAGAGCTTTGGATTTTCCCCTATTTCAGGCATTGACTAGAATAGATATTTGAGAGAAGCCTTTCTCTCCTCATGAATTTTTCCTCTATAACATCTCAGGTTGGGCCCGTAGTTTGGATAAAAGTAACAACTTGGGTTTTAGCATGGGCCAGTCCATATAGTCCACTTTCTATTTACATTTGGGTATGTTAATTCTTTCTTTAACCTTTTTATAAAATGATCATTTATAATGGTGAATTATAATTTTATTTTGTAATGAATTTTTATTATTATTTTAACAAATCATTTTATCAAAATCATTTTATGATGGTTTCTTTGGATTAGCTTTATAGAAAGCACACGAATGCATATTCATCCTCAAAATAAAATTCAAAACAAGTTGAAATTCTCTCAAATTCAAATTTGAATTTGATGGTATTGTTCAAACGTGAAGGGCTCACCATGGGTACCAATTCAATAATACATACATTATTTATAAAAAAAAAAATTAAGTTGATTTGATAATAATAATATTTTTATTTTATTGTGTTTGTCTCTATAAAAATAGATGATAAGTATATTTTTAAAAATAAACCATCCATTTTGATGGTGCAATTAATATACAATGGGTACCTGGCAGAACGGGTCGGACTGATCCACGCTTTTCGTGCCAATATTCGAGTGATCAAACCCACCAATGAACCTGCAGACAAGTTCAACGGGGAACGGAGAGTCACCCAGTGAACCCTCCGACGAGCAAGTTAGAAAGAGAAGTAGAGTGTAGAGAGAGATTGGAGATAGAAAGCTTAACCTTCTTCTTGTCTTCAACGTCTGCTTATATCATTTGGTAATCATTTCGCCGTCCCTTCCGACCTGCCACATTGGCCGAAAGTCTATGTTGTAGCTTACCTTATTCAGGGTGAGGGGGTGCTGTTCCGACGAAGAGGTGTTGTCGTAATAAATGCTATGATGGGCTGCATTAATGGCGATGTGCAGTGGCAATAACTTTGCAGATCTTTGTCTGCTGATGTGGCTTGTCCTTTACCTGCCACATGTCTCAATATCATTGGTTCTTCGTGCCATGTTGGCTTCCAGCTGTTCAGGATCTCATCAGTTGGGTTATGTGTTGGGCTCTAAGTGATGGGTTTGGGTTGTTCATAGTGGGCTATGACCTTTGTGGGCCTAACCACGTCAGTAGTCCCCCATTCCCAAGTGCAGCTTTAGCCCAACGAAGGGAATACTAATGGAGAAGATGAGGAAGACCGACCGCGAAGGGTGGCCGAGTGGAAGGATCGACCATGAGGAGGACCGACCGCGAAGGGTGGCCGAGTGGATGGGCCGACCATGAGGAGGACCGACCGCGAAGGGTGGCCGAGTGGATGGGCCGACCATGAGGAGGACCGACCGCGAAGGGTGGCCAAGTGGATGGGCCGACCATGAGGAGGACCGACCGCGAAGGGTGGCCGAGTGGAAGGACCGACCATGAGAATGACCGACCGCGAAGGGTGGCCGAGTGGAAGGACCGACCGCGAAGGGTCCGCGTGGGAGAGCCGAGCATGAGGAGGACCGACCGCGAAGGGTGGCCTGGATGGGCCGAGCATGAGGAGGACCGACCGCGAAGGGTGGCCGAGTAGATGGGCTGACCATGAGGAGGACCGACCGCGAAGGGTGGCCGAGTGGAAGGGCCGACCATGAGGAGAACCGACCGTGAAGGTTGAGGTGGGGGGGCGAGGGGCTCAAGAGGCGGCGTGTCACGTGATGACTTGAAGTGGAAAAGACAGGGTAAGGGGATGTGGCAGTGAATCGTGATCGTACACGTGGCAGCATCTCGTGGGGAGGGAGATTAGGCGTTGGGCCAAAAATGAAACAATAGGTCATAATGGGTGTTGAAAAGACAGTTTTGGCGGATGTTTTGAAAAGTTTTCAAACTGGCGAAAAGTAGTTGTGACCCTTGGAATACGGGCAAGTCTTGGGCTTTTGGTATTGTTCGATTTATCTATTTCTTTGCAAAAAATCAAAACATTCCAAGTGTTAACTCCTTTGTTGCTGACGATACACCTCTACAACATTTCTTGAATTTTCTTACACCCGCTTCCAAAGCTATTCATAGGCACACCACAGAGATGGCACAAGAAGAAGCTGGAACTGCCAGGTTTGATCCGTTTGGGGATGACGATGCAGTGGAGCTAGCGAAGCAGTACCAGACGAAGAGACAAGTGGAGAGGGTAGGGGAGCCGGTGGTACAATCACATTCTTCCACCATAATAGCGGCTCGGAAGCCAATTAGCCAAGCAGAACCAGATCACTGGCATACGAAGGCTGACAAATCAACAGTTACTGCGGCGGACTTGGAGGTTATGCGCGAAAAGTACCAGGTTCCCGCTGAAATAGAGTTACTGTTGCCGTCATCAACGGAGAGGCCATCCGACGCCCAGCCGGGGGAGTTTGCCCTGTACGAGGAAGCATTGAAAGGAGGATTGAGGCTGCCGCTTCTGCAAGTGGTGGTTGATGTCCTAAACCGGTTGGAGGTAGCGCCGAGGCAACTAATGCCCAACGCGTGGAAGATTGTGTTAGCCTGTGCAAGTGCGTGGCCGAAGGCGACTGAAGGGGTGGCTATGACAGTGGACGAATTTTTCACGTGTTATAAGGCCTCAGGAC
Organism: Camellia japonica; assembly: GCA_030407325.1. Classification (NCBI taxonomy): domain Eukaryota; kingdom Viridiplantae; phylum Streptophyta; class Magnoliopsida; order Ericales; family Theaceae; genus Camellia; species Camellia japonica. Next base: position 5,767,233 of record JAPPVO010000007.1, read on the forward strand.
AGCAAGAGACTTGGGTGACGTTGCAGGCGGTGGCAGGGAGGGGTCTGGTGATGGGGCTGCCGTCATCCATTAAGGGTTGGAGGCCGCGGTGGTTTTACGTATCCGTGAATGGAGGGGTTGGGGTGTGTACGGTGTGAAGAGTGCCCACCAAATCTGTGGAGCCAAAACTGGGGGCGGCAGCAGAGGAGAGGATAAAAAAGGTGAAGGCATGGAGGGAAAAGAAGGGAGTCAGGTGGGACGAAGTCGTTCAACCTTCAGCCTTGTTTGCAGTGGGATTGGGCCCTCAACCGAGCGTTGGAGATCTGGGACGAGCTGAACTAGAGGCGAGGAGGAAAGCGCAAGAGGCTGAGGATATGGCCATCCTCGCCAAATCCAGTAAGTTCAAAGAGTCCCAGGCAGACCGACCGCCAAAACCGATCGCGAAGGAGAGGATCCGACCTCGCCCCAAACCCCTGGGGGAGAAAGACTTAGGTGGATTTGAGCCACGACCACCTCCAGTTGATCCTTTGAATGAGAGGGCCTACAAGGAGATGGAGGTGGAGGGTGTGGTAAAGAAGAAGATGAGAGTGAGGAGAAGTGAAGAAGAGCCTGCCTTAAAGAAGAGGAAGGAGATGACGGTGGAGGAGACCCCCATGGCCAAGGAGGTAGGGGAGGAGGGGGTGGGGGGGATCCCAAGAAGGGTGGTTGCCCCAGAAGTAGTGGAGGTCGCCTCAGAGGTCATGGAAGTCATCCCAGTAGTGGCGAAGATCGCCCAAGAAATTCAAGTAGAAGGTGAGGCAACTGGCCCTGAGCCAAGGGGAGAGGAACAGCCCCAGAGGGGTCCTGCGCCCCAAGGAGGATGAGAGGTCAGGCTAACGACTGCAATCTACCACGCCCGTGGTGTCTGGGCGACTGGAGGGAGAAAAAGGCCCAGCCAGGGCAGCTGCAGATCGCCTTGTTGGGATCGTGAATGAGGCGGTTATGCGCTCGGTAGCCAGGTTCAATGAGGCTGAGCTGCTAAGGGGGTTGTGCTGCCCAAATAGAGGTAACCACCTTAGCTAGGGCTCTACTGAGAAAAGTGGCGGCTGCAAAGGTCAAGTCGGATGAGGCCAAGACTCAACTTGCAAACTTCAAAAGGGAGAGTGTAGGGTGGAAGAAGGCTGCGCGAAGCGCGTGCTCCAGGGGTTGGCAGGAAGCTGAAAAAGCTAAAAAGATGCAAGTGTTGGCCATTGTTCACCGCAATGTTGCCGACCGAGCCCAAGCTGAGCTGATCGCGTCAAGTTGGAGCTAGAAGACGAACGCCGCCAGGTTGTGTCGCTCAGTTCCAGCTAGCTGGCGAGCCGAAAAAGCTGGGGGATGCTCAAGGGCCTGCGAGGTCGCCATTGAGCGGCATAAAGAGGCTATGACCAGCAATGAAGAACTGCGCGCCCAGCAAATCAAAGAAAATGATGAAGCAGACGTGAAGATTGCTGGGCTGCAGAAGGAGCTGGAAGACGAGCGTGCTAAGGTAATGGAGGAGAGGGCGAGCCTGTAGAAGGAGTTTGAGGAAGAGAGGGCCAAGACAGCCTCTAAAAATGTGAGCCTGCAGAAGGAGTTGGAGGAAGAGAGAACCAAGGCAGCCTCTGAAAGGGCAGTATACCCCGATCTGTATGTCGCAGCAATAGAACAATTCAAGGGGTCTGCTGAATTTCAGATGGCGATCGATGCCGCGGCCGCCAGCAGCGTGGCGAGGGAGGTGTCTGGAGGGGCGGGCCCGTCTGGAACGACCGCTGGGGGCAGACCAAGGCAAAAGTGATTGAGAGCTTCCACGGTCAGACTTCTATAAACACGAAATGGCTGAGTTCTGGGACAATGGCTGGAAGATGTTCAAGCGTAAAGCTGAAGAACTGTTCCCAAGCTTAGACCTCAGTAGTGTAAAAATTGACGAAGACGATGTGGTCCAGACCCCCTTGGATGAGGGGATTGAAGAAGAAGACCTCGTTTCCAGTGAGGAGGAATAATTGAAGAAGAAGAAGAAGACCTTGTACCTAGACTTGTTTTTGTGTCTTTGTTTTTGTTATTATTATTATTATTATTTTTTTTTGAAATGCTGTAGTGAACTTCTGTACAAGTTTGTGAATAAATAAAATTGCAATTGTGTTTTCATTCGATTGTTGTTGCTTGCGCATCCGAAATGAATGAGAATGGTGGTTTGTGTGTAAAGCTTGTGTATAAATCGTTGTGAGAATCTCAATATAAATTGAAGTTGAACTTGTATTAAAAACTCAGTGCAGAGTAAAGTTTAAAATGGAATAAAATTCCAGGTGTGTTTGCCACACTGCTGAAGTGAATGAGAGTAGTTTATTAAAGTTAGGCTTGACTTGTAAAGAAAGAGGCTGACTTGCAAATGTTGATAAATAAGAAATAAAAGAGTGTTGGTAAGAATGTCAAAGATGTGAAGTTTCAAATTATGCCCAAAAATGGAGTTGTAGATCAAGTTGCAAGAGTGTTGGTAAATAAAAGATTAGTTTGGAATTTGACCAAGTAAGGTATAAAAACATGGACCTGGAATTTTGGCCAAGTGAGTCTACTAATGCCACAAGCATGAAGTTTGCTTGAATGGCTTTGACCGAGCTCTGCATGTATGCTCAGTTGGGGTTAAGCTATGATTCACTGACTTTGCAAATAATTCAGTAGCTTGAAGTAACTCAGTCTTGCTCTGATCGAGGCATTTCATGCTCAGTCTGGACGAGCTTTTCCTGGTTGGTCAGGCTGAGGCTGTAAGCTTTTTGTCGCTCGGTCTGAACGAGGCTTTTGGTGCTCAGTCTGGCTGAGGCTTTTTGTCGCTCGGTCTAGCTGAGGCTTTTGGTGTTCAATCTGGCTGAGGCTTTTGGTTCTCAGTCTGGCAGAGGCTTTTTGTCGCTCGGTCTGGCTGAGGCTTTTGGTGCTCAGTCTGGCGGAGGCTTTTTGTTGCTCAGTCTGGCTGAGGCTTTTGGTGTTCAGTCTGGCTGAGGCTTTTGGTGCTCAGTCTGGCTAAGGCTTTTGGTGCTCAGTCTGGCTGAGGCTTTTTATGGGTGCTACAATCAAAATGTTATGGAGACACCATATAAATAACTGAGATATAAAATTGTTGTCATGGAGAGTGTAGCCCAGTTGATCAAAGATTTACATGATGTGAGGGGAGAACGAGGATGTTCAAGTGTGTAAATTTGCCGAAAAGAAAATACAATAACTAAGCAATACAAAAGTATGAATTTATTGAAAGTAACGCTTCAAGTGTTCGGCGTTCCACGGGTGGGGGAGATCTCGACCTTCCATGTCCTGAAGTTGGTAAGTGCCTGGTCGTGGTCGGGCTTTCACAACGTAAGGTCCCTCCCACTTGGCTGCCAGTTTGCCCTTAGTCGGATTTTTGGTGGCAAGGTTTACTTCGCTCAAGACAAGGTCCCCTACAGCGAACTCCCTTGATCGGACTTTGCGGTTGTAGTATGTTCTCATTTTCTGTTGGTATGAGACCAGTCTGACAGCAGTGGTTTCTCTGAGCTCTTTGATTAGGTCAAGGTTTGCCCGATAGAGTTCTTCGGTTAGTTCGGGATTCGGATGTAAAACCCTTGGGGTGGGCAGACTGACTTCCACTGGGATGATCGCCTCAGCGCCGTATGTTAAGCGAAATGGGGTCTCCCCAGTGGGAGTCCAAGCGGTAGTACGGTAAGCCCATAGTACATTTGGCAATTCCTCAGCCCAAAGTCCATTAGCAGCTTCTAGCTTAGTCTTGATGATCTTCAGAAGGGAACGGTTGGTAACCTCGACTTGGCCATTGGCTTGGGGATGACCTGGGGAGGAGAAATATGGTTGGATTTGGAGGTCTGCACAGAACTTCCTATACTTGGCGTTGTCGAATTGTTTGCCGTTGTCGGAGATGATGGCTTGAGGGATGCCAAACCTGCATATGATCGATTGCCAGATGAATTTGGTTGTGTTTCGCTCGGTAATGGTAGCAAGGGGTTCTACCTCTACCCACTTGGTGAAGTAATCAATGGCGACAATTGCGAACTTGGTCTGGCCTCGGCCGGTGGGCAGTGGACCAACTAAGTCAATCCCTCATTTGGCGAACGGATAGGGACTGCAAAGTGTGATCAACTCTGTAGGAGGAGCATGGGGGATGTTGGCAAAACGCTGACACTTATCACATTTGAGCACGAAGTCAGACGCGTCCTGATTGAGAGTAGGCCAGAAATATCCAGTGCGAAGTATTTTGTGGGCTAGAGATCTACCGTCCGAATGATTACCACAAATACCCTCGTGGATTTCCCGCATCACATAGGTTGCTTGAGCTGGATTGAGGCATCGCAGATACGGGCGTAAAAAACCACGTTTGTACAAGACGCCACTGACGAGGATGTAATTGGACGACCGGGCCTTGACTTTGGTGGCCTGCTGTTGGTCATCTGAAGGTCTCCCGTTGTCAAAAATAGGAAGATGTCGGACGCTCAAGGGATGGGTTCATTTTGGAGGAACTGCACTTCTTGCTCATCGGGGGAGATGGCAGGGTGGACTAGGTATTCGAAGCGGACACCATGGCTGAGGTCGGATTGGTCTGCAGAAGCTAGCTAAGCCATCTCATCTGCCATAAAGTTTTCCGTCCGAGGGATGTGCTTGATGTGGAAGGTATTGAAGAGGCGAACAAGGGGGAGTGTAATATCCTTGTAAGCTCGCATTGTATCATCCTTGGCATCGAATTCCCCCGTAATTTGTCTGACAATGAGTTAGGAGTCACTGAACACTCGGATGTGGCTGACACCGATGTCCCGGGCTAAGCGGAGACCTGCTAAGCGTAGGTTTTTTTGGTTACCCATATCATTTATTTTTTGATTAGTGCATTTGTCACCGACTGCATTTGTTTCAATTATTTTTTATGAAGCCCCTATCAGCAATATTATGTGTAGATGAGTTTGCTTAATCAAAAGATTAGAAGAATCTAGTGCACCTAATATATGGAAATGAAATGTTTATTCATAATTTAGTAAGAATAAATGAGCATCAAATTTTGCAGACTAATTAAGAGTACCCCGATCACTTTCCATGGTCCATTTTTCTAGCAGAAAAATATGCACAGAATTGTTGTATAAAAATATACTTAAAAATATATATTTACGATTGAGATTGAACTCTTATATGGTAAAATTTACATCTAAAATGAATCTGGTTTATGTAATAAATGTTTTTGATATTTTTTGTTTATAAATTTTATGTGCCTTGCATTGCTCTTTCTTGATTGGAAAATATCTGTCCCATCCACCATTGTCATCCGGGTTAAGGAAAATTATAGGCAAAATATTGTGAAACTTTTTAGCTTATTAAAAAGTAATGACAATTCAAAACATAGTAATGGTGATTAGACATTCAAAAAATAATAATTCCGCTTATTTTGGAGCAGGTGTTGTTTAGGTTTTTTTGGTTACCCGTATCATTTCTAGTCTTACAGTTGCAATTAAAATAAATATAAACTGAAAAATTAGTCGATCTCAAATCACGAGTATCAATCATGACTAAGAAGTATAATATGATCAGATATTGAACCCAAAACAATTAAATTTAACTTTATACGGATTTACTAAATAGGAGAAATAACAAATCAGTGAAAAGTTTAAAAAATAATTTTAAATACATGAAGAAGTTTATAAAATTGACTTTTAATGTTGTGCAATTTATTATTAATGTATAAATATACATTTTTTAAATTCCACTGAAATTAAAATTTTCCATATCAAATATAGCTCATTGAAATCATAATACATGAAAAATAATTAGAATTGGGCATGTCCATGGGGGCATTAACTATAATAATAGGGCTGCCCTACTCTTGTTTGAGGCTTGCATGATATCAGAAATTAGAATTCTAAGCATAGATCATCACAGCCAAGTTCCCAACCACTTACCATTATTAGAAAATCCTAAAATATCATAATTTCATACACAATTTACTCCTAGAATTATGTAATGACAGTAGCATATTTACAAATTATAATCATGAGCATTATACTTTTAAATAAAAAATCATAATTTATCACACCATTCTACACATAATATTTATTTTTTCTCTTTTAATATCATTCATCCTCGTCATAAGATAAAATATTGAACATTATGTATCCATTCCATCTTGAAGGGCATTCCACAAGAAATTAATGGCAATCTATCTTTACACTTAAAAAAATAAAAAATACACTAATTTAAAAGGATAACATTACACTTGTGTTTGATTTATAAATTCAAAAATGATTGAAAAAAATAAAAAATAAAAAAATAGGTAAAATATGAATGAATTATAAGTACATTTCATTTGTTTTTTACATATTTTTATCTTTTATCTTTTCAAACTATTTTTCAAATTCGTAAATCAAACACAAAAACTTCATTTTACACATAGTCTAAAATGATATTTGATATAAACATAAAAGAAAATGAAGATGACTCCACGTCGACATGACCCCCTTTTCTAGAAGGATTCTCTGGTCCAACTTCATGAAAATTTGAAGAAGAAAGTCCAACAAACAACCAAACAAAACCTGTCCTACTCCGCCGTGGGCCACCTCCACCTCCACCTCCACCTACACCTCCACAGCCCCACAAGACCACCCACGTGGGATACATCAAAACTGTCTTTGTCCAACCCCATTGCAACCGTGTCCAAAGTCAAACCTCTTTTTTTAGCTGTATCCCACTCTGATCCTCCTCCAGGTTGAGTCAGCTTACCACTTGTTCTACCACCTTTGGATGGTTGCCATGTGTATGACTACTATAACCCCCAATCTCACCATCCAATAGTATGGTGAAAAAAAATATATGTTGTATACATACATACTTTATCTACTCCCCTTTTAAGAATAAGAATTAAATTACTCAAAAATATCAAGAATGTATACATCAGTTCGAATTTTACCATACTGACATATATATTCTTGATATGTAATTTAATTCTGTGCCATAGACTTATTATTTCTGTTATGAATGTACAAAGCTTTACTGCAACCTCTTTTTTCCTCTTATTTAGAGATGGGTGTGACTTGGTGGGAATGGGAGAGTACTAAATAATAGGTCAATAAGCACTGACCATAGTTTTTTTTTAGAAATGCTCCTTGTGAAATTCGAACTTGGTGGAACTCTTTTGATTGTACTCATGACAGAGGTTGTTGAGTTCTTTAGCCAAGACTGGTGCCCCACAGTAGAAAACTCCTACACCATAGTACCAAAACCATAATAATGATACATTAGAAAAGAGACAAAAGTTGCATTAAAAATGCTTTTGCGACTCTCATAAATGTTGACTCACCTATTCTTGCATTGGCGTGTTTGGTACATATTTTTGAAAGAACCTTTTTCCAATTCGGCCTTGCAAAATGGGTTCTCACCTGAACATACAAAACAAGCAAGCTTGAGATCATCATTAGTCATTGACAAGACATTCCACTAACCTAAACTATGGTCCCAAATGTATTTATTCTTTAAATTAGAATACGAGAATTTTCTATATTCAAAATTTCAAATTATATATTTAATGTACTTATAATTACATGATTATGGCTTAAAATTTTCATATTTTAAAATTTTATGACATCAAATTATATATTTAATGCACTTCTAATCACCTCTTGTATCCATTTTCAAAAACAAATATCATGCACAAACAAACCATTTGCATTCTATATTTTGTGGTTCGTTTGTCTCAATTGACTCAGCCATTTAGTCATGTTCCAAGATTTTCATGACTAAAATTTTTTATATGATTTAACTACTACGAGTATATTAGAATAGGAAAACAGAAATTTGTTGAGACAGAGGATACCTAGCCATCTAGAGGGTAGCATACCAACCAAATCATATGATGTAAACATCCAATATGTAAATGACTTTAGGAGGTGTTGTATAAGAAGACAATAGAGAGGACAGAAAGAGATCAATCTTACCCTAGTGCCGGATACAATATCAACCCCATTCTTAGCATGGTTTAGTGCTTGGACCATGGTGATGAGGGCTGATCTAGCATCTCCTTCTTCATAAACACTGGTCAAGTAATTATGCATCTCAATGACACCCTGAAATCGAAAATTTAAAACTATAACAATAAATAAACTTATCAAACATTGAATTGCAAATGGGAGGTGCTCAACACATTTCATGTTATTGTTACCCTTTGATCGAGTTCAGCAACTTCGTTCATGACACCTTTGAACCAATCAAATGAGCCTTGCTCCCGAGTTACCCAGTAGAAGTAAGCATTTGTTGTCTTTAAAGTTTTCTTTCGTTTTGGATTCCCCTTACTGACAGAGGAAGAATCATCAGTAGCCCCAATACTCTGATCTGAGACTCTGCTGAAGTCTGAGACTGATTCCTGGAAAGTAAGAAATCATGGTTGAAGATTCAATATGTAATATCATATGCAAGGCTTTAAATAGTAGTATCAATTGCATTGTAGCAGTATCGAGAGTGTCAGGTAATATGTTTAGAAAATTTATAGCAGTCAAACTGACCATGTTGGCAAGTTGTGAATACAAATAGGTAATTGAAGTTCTTTAATGGAAGTGGTGAGGTTTAAGTTACTTACAGCCTGCTCCTCCATTTTGACAATGTTGATGAGCAAGTCTTTTAATATACTGATAAAAGGTGTTGCTCCAATCCCAAGACCAACAAGTAGCAGGACATCATATTTTTGATAATCTTGTGCTGGCGCTCCATAAGGCCCGTCTATCAAGAGCTTTGGCAAACTGTTATCCAGGGCAAAAATTCAGATACCAATTTATTTGAACATCTGAAACAGTAAGCAAAAGGGGAAAAAAAAATATGAGACACCAAATGAACTCAGAAATTAAATATACCTATTTTTTGTTGTTTCATCAGCTCTGAGTAGCCCACTCTTCCCACCAACCGGAGGCTCACATGCCTCTGAGAATACCCTTTTAAGCTCTTGTGTCCAGTCACCTAGTTGGCGGATGTGAATGCTAAGATAGTCATCACTAGGGGCTGAGGTTATGGAAAATGGATGCCTGGAGTAAAAAAGTTATCGGACATTGGCATTAAACAAGAGAAGAAAGAAATAATATGAGCAAGTCTCTTCTTATTTCTTGTTTCCCCCCCCCCCCCCCCCCCCCAAATCTCTCCCCAAATTTAAGATCCAAATAGCCTTACTAATCTGCCCTAAAGACTATTGAAATGAACATTAGTCTAGCAGAAGAATTGCTCCTGACTATTGTCAGGACCAAATTGAATACTACATGGCATATTTCTCATATCTTTGTTTTCTATTAATTGTATAATCATTACTAACCAAAAGAAGTATTATTACCATAAAGAAAATAAATGGTTTGACATCCAATGTAACATGAGTTCATTAGCACCTTTACACACTTCAAATAAGGAGATGACGAACGTTTCTCCTAAATTTAAAATTTGTGTGACTTGATGAGGGTATAAGTAATAAGTAGTGATTTACCACTCAAATGGAGAAACAGCAGGGCACTGGACGAACATATACTGTCCACTCTTGTACCGAAACTGGGGAGGCTTGGACATTTGCAATGTTAAAACGTTTCCGGGATATATAGCAACCTGAGAGTTTAACAATGAAGAAATATAGCTCCTAAGTAAACAAACAATAAGAGGACAATAACTTAACATGGGAAAACCATATGCAAGGCACGCAATGGTCTCATGCACATCAAGCATTTGAATTATATGGAATTAGTGGTAGGTATTTTATGCAAACCTTTAGAAGCCGGACAGGATAGAAGCCAGATCGGAAGAATCTCAGGGTCCTTTCCCCTGCATACAGAAGAATAGGAACAGCAAGGAACATCCATGTCTGCAAGCAGAAAAATTGTCAACATTCCTACAACTCGAGGTACTTTAAAAAAAAAAAATGAAGGGGAAAAAAAAGGATTTCAAAATTATACCGTCTTAAGGTACCATTTGTGCACGAGATACAGATACATGCCATGGATGATGAGCAAGATGTAGACAATGACAAAAAGGTGGTGCGAATACCAGAATGCATTGAAGCCTGTCAGCCTGTCAAAGGGCTTGGGCAGCTTAATAAGGCTGCGCCTGAACCACCGTGTGGCGAGTGTGAAAGCAATGGTCATGAAGATCACCATTAGAATTCCAGTCACACCCTCAACACCTTCAATCAGGGTGATGTACTTGGGTTTGTGTTTGCCGAAATCATCGTTCAAATACGTCTCATAATTTTTTTCAGACTCATTGATAAGCCTCGGGAAATCACACGCCAAGTGGTTCCCAGCATGGAGTATGACACCGACTACTATGCCTGCTGCGATTGTCTACACAGGTGGTAGATTACCAAAAGGGGAATGTGAAGATCAGAAAAAAAATTAAAAAAATTAAAAAATTAAGAAATTAACTAGGTGGAAATTACAAAATTAAGAGCATTTTGACAAGCATGAAACTAGAAGTGAGATAACAAGATTTAACACAGGATATTTACTGCTGCAATTCAATCAGTCATTTTTATCAACCTATCAATGTTGTAATTTTAATTCCATTGTGGAAAAACCACTTCTTGTTTGGTTATCAACCTATCAATGTTGTGATTCTCTCAAACTAAAAGATTCATGATCTCTTTCTAGGCATGTTGGCTTCTTTTTTTTTTTTTTTTTTTTGGAACTTAAGATTGTTTCAACTTTTCCTAAAGTTTCTGATTCCTTAGGTCCATAAAAGAAATTTGTATTTCATCGTTTTTCTTCTTCTCTTTTACTATGTTCTTAGTTGCACAAAGAAAAATAATAAAACGATATAATAAAAAAAAGTAATATTATGATGATTAAATTTTTAAATTTTTTTTTATAAATGACTGTATATATTAAAAAATAGTTAAAATTAGTGACAAAATTTGTATATATTAATAATTAAAATTTTAATTTTTTTTATTAATTTATAATAATTATGTAAAAGTACCGGTGCTAAGAATCTAAAATCCGTCTTAATAACAAAAGTCTATGGTTTCTGCTTTACCAAGAAATAAGTAATCAATCTTTACTGCGTTCACATGTAACCTGTACAAGGACGCGCTTTTTTTATTTGATCGATTGAGATCAACTGATAGTTGACTTTTCAATTAGAGAAAGTCATCTAAGTGGGAACCCAGAGATAGAAGTGTGAAGCGAGCCATGATGAAGAAAGAAGTGAAAATTGCAAATTAGTGGGGCGCTAAAAAAAATAATATTGTATTATAAATAAAAAAATTGTGATACAATCTTGATGTAGGATGAACTTGTACTATGCATACACAAAATTTATATCACCATAAAAATAAAGGAGGAGGGATTACTTTTAGTTTAAAATCTGGGTTGAGGGGACTATTTGGGCCTCTCAAACCTACCACGAATCCCGTTTTAATTATTCAAATCGTTCATTTTGTCGAACATTTCATGTATTTTATTTACAAAAAAATTAAGTTAATCTGATAATTACAACTTGGTCAATTTATTATTTTTGTCATAAAAAAATGTATGTTTTATTTTTTCAAAATACAATTATCGTTTATTTTTTTAGTAAAAAATACGGTAAATTGAACAAGTTATATTTATCGGATTGATCTAATTTTTTTTATGAACGAAATACACAAAGTGTTCAACAAAATGAACGGTTCAAATCATCAAAACGGAACCTATGATGAATCTCACTGCATCAAATAGCCCCCTCCAATCTAGATTTTGTATCGTAGAAAATCTCCTTCAAAATAAAATTATATTTTCACTGCATCACTTAAAAGCAATTTCCCAAGAAAGAAACAAGGAGGAGCTTGAGGGATCTACCTTGTGAAAGTTGATGTTGTCATCAAAGGGTACAAAATAGCCCAACTTGGTGTTCCTCAGCCAAGTAATGGTGTTCCTGCACACAGGCAATAAGATAAGAGCCATGTTGAATTTCAGGGTCTCGGCTGCGCCTTTAGCGGTGAGGAGGCAGTAACCCATGACCTGGAATGCTGCCATCTGTTTGTACTGAAAGAACTTCCATGTGAACAGACCAATCATTATCATGATCCACAAACAGAGAACCCAAATTCTCCTCCAATTCTCTTGCAAGAAGTAGACAAACTTTGTGCTCATTGTTCTTAATGGGCTTCTCTTTCTGAGTCCATGCAGGTTCTGGCTCAAGGCTTGGCTTGTGTAGCTGAGTGCTTGACTGTAATTTAGATATGTGTCTTTCTGTAGCAAAAGTGTCTCCAGCTGCCATAGCTGCAACATTACCATGACCATGGATGGACCATTGTAACAGAATGATCAGAAGTTGGATAATGCATTCAATCACCAAAAAGAAGAAGAACTGTGTGATTCTAACTGCACTGCTGGTTGAGAAATTTTTGAATGCTGGGAGAATACCCAGTGGCACTATCGGTGGTACCTTCCTCCAATCATAAATGCGTATGTCTTTACTATCTCCCAAACACTCAACATAAATATAATAGATTCTACTGTCAAATCCAATCACGATAAAGAATGGTACCACGTGGCATTTACCCTCCCGACACCCAAAATTCCTTGATGGGTTTGAGACTCCACACAGAAGTCTAAATGGGAACCCAATGGTGCAGGTGAGGACCGCAAGGCAGTGTGGAATAATATGACTCAGCCAGCAATGCTATGGAAAAAAGTTGTCCAAAAAGTTTTCAATGGACTAAATTTAGATTGAATATATCCCATTTCATACTTGAGTTTAAAAGATAGTACTATTCTTCGAAGATTTTCTTACGGAGTTATTTATCAAAATTATGTGTGTGACAGTTTTAATTGATATTAAGAGCCATAGTAATAGAGTTTTTTTGTTTTTGTTTTTTTTTATCGATGAATGTCAATTATTAATTGTTAGATTAGTACATATAGAAATTAACCTCCTCACTTTTGCTAAACACCAAGTGCATGTCACCTTATTCAACTCCTTTAAGAGAATTGAACTAATGACTTTCCTCTTGAGATTAAGGTCTCGTTTGGAACAGGTTTTTTTAATAATTTTTTAACTTTTTGGCTAAAATATGATATAAAAAAAACTAGTATGTTTGGGATAACTTTTTGATTTTTTACGAAAAGATGTGTAAAAAGTAAAAAGAAAAAAGAATTTTTAATTTTTTAATATAAACTGTTAATTTTTTGATCTTTTTAATGACTTTTTAACTACAATCACCACTTGTTAAACGAGACTAAGTCCTTAAAAAAATTATGATAGTCAACCAAGTTAGGCCTATTGGTTCTTAATAGAGTTTTTTCTACTCACTGTTTTCTACACGCAGCTAAAAAAAGCCCCTAGTCTTGGTCTATCAAACCGTAGCTTCTTTGTTAGTAGCCGAAGTATAAGGGCTATTATCTAAAGAAAAGTCACTCATTTGGAATATCTTTTATTATAAGTCAAAGTCAAGTTTTGGAGAGTTTTGCCTCATGATCCATTTTCGAATCCTTCTTTCTTACGGTTCAGGATGATTGGCGATTAAGTATGCCTCTTTGTGCTGCTTTTTTTCGTCAGGAAAGAAAAAAAAAACAAAACAAAACAAAAAAAGAAGGGTCGATTTTGGCTCCTTTTTTTCTCCTTAAAGTGATGGATCTATAATTTTGCTACATCATTAATACTCGAGCTTAAATCAACACCACACATATTTTCTAGTGACTTTTCTGATTTACTTTCTGAGGAGTTCTTAGTTTTTATTCCGGATATGACTAGTTATATTTGTTCAAATGATGAAATGATGGGGTCACTATAGGTCAGGAATATCTTTCATTTCCTGAATAAATAAATATATTATCCTAACAATAATTTTACAACTTAATGGTGATTTGCATCGTAGCTTTAATTTCCTGATTAAAATAAAAGTTAACCCAAATTTCTGCCTAAATGCAAGAGGCTAAGAACCATCCACCCCGTTTTTTTTGTGTCATTGTCCGAGTTTTCTTGGTTAGCAGGTAACAACAATTAGGTAGGTGAATATATAATGAGGCATGTCATATTCATATATCACAATCTAGATTTCACTATTTTTTTGTAATCCTTTATATAAATTCACACAATAAATATCACATATATATAGCCTTGCTAACAAATTTTCTAGGATACAAACAAAAAAAAAAAATCTAAAAGAATTGAAAAACAAGAGATACTTTTTACTGAATTCAATGTATTTTTTTATTGAGATCAATACATTTCATAATACTTTTACTTATTGTCAAGATACTTTTTAACTTGATCTCAATATTAAACAATGCTCAAGAGACACTCTTTAACATTTGTCATATAAATATATAAGAACCAATATATCCAAAATACAATAGTCAAGCCTAAGTGTTTGTTACGTGAATCCAGAGGTGTAATTCATCGGGTGACGAAACATTAATTTTCATGTATAATTGAGTACTAAGTGCTTATAAGCAAGTTCAATAAATTTATGA